>OX382356.1:19587965-19700465 GCA_947508005.1 Amphipoea lucens
ACAACGTAAAAACCTTTAGGTACTCTCCGATTCTCACAATTTTCCCCAGGACCGCTGTGTTACTCATTGCTTTCATTTGCCCATTATCGTCGTCTGACGCATGCATACATAACTTGAAAAATTTGTCGTGAAAGTCCATCGATCAAACGCCATGAAACGATCAAACGCCATGAAACGATCAACTAACGTGAATTGGGCGTACTATTCAAACATTATCGATTCGAAACACGCATTTATTTGAGCAGACGATAATAAATGCTTACTTAAAAGGTGAAACATCAGAATTCGTTACATTACTCGAAAGATGTTGTATTAACTTTATGAACTTCTCTTCTGATAGAGGATATCGGGAGAGTGACATTAATCTTCATTGGATTATCAGATATCTATGAGGAAAGTTTTCCTGAACAAAATCTGAAATTGGAATTAAATCCGATCAAACTGATGCCATTATTGTGACTTGCGAAAACTGGCAAATTGTAATTCAATCCGGTGACTGACAAATTGATATGGACGGGTTTCGGATAAGTCCAGATCTATCTAAAGTAGATTTTGTTAAAATAGATGAAACATCAAAATTATTTTATACGGATTTCATGTTTTCTCCGTAAGTAGCCTGAAAAATTTCTTTGAATTTTATCGTCAGTGTGGATTGCAGTTCCATTTTGAACTCTGAAAAGGTCGTAGTGTGTTTCTGGATGGAAATTCCTAGGCCCAATAATGAACCTACTGTGAAAACCATGAACTTGATACCAAATCGCTAAGTCTTCTAGTGATATGAAGCACATACACCTATAGTCTCTACTGATGCGATCCTCTCTATTTACATATTTAAAATTAAGGAAAGTTCAACAGCAACAGGCAAAATAGAAGACTGATGATCGAAAAGCAAAAAATGCTCAGCAATAAAAAATATAACGTTACCTATTTTTAGGTGACCATGTTTTTCTTTTTGGTGATTTTTTTTTGATGATCTTATTTCTCAATACTCAATTCTATATTGCATTCCATATGTATTACATAGATGGTATTATAAAGTAAAAGATCAATATGGACCCTGTCGGGCACTGCATAATTAGGAGAGAGGAAGAGGGCTAAGTAGCAAATCAATATTATTTTAAATTATAAATTATAAATCAATTATAATTCTTGGATTGGTTTCTTCTGGTGGTGGTATGAATTGTGGCCTGTACGAAATTCCTCACTTGAGAATCAAAGACGACTGCTCTTTAACGCCATTAATTACTATCCACATTCAATTTGAACTAAACGTGAAGGTGACATCGACAATGCACTTAATCTTATGCCAGTAGTAAGCCATTGTACGGAAGACGTGTGACTACACATGAAATATGCAACTGCTTAGCGCGACACAGTGTGAATGATGCATACTTCAAATGCTGTGCCTGATCGTGCTTTTCCAACTATAAAGACATTAGTACCTATTAGAAGTGTAATAAACTACGGAACTGAGAACTGTGTCGTTTTATATGCACGTATAAATACTTTGCGTGCTATAAATATTGATTTAATTTTATTCTTAGGTATATTGATAAAAGTATTTTTGCCTCTTTATCATTTGAAGTCTCGATTTACATTTTGACTCTAGTAAATATTTTCATTGGATTAATTTTTCTATCCCAAATACTCCAAGGCTTTCACCAATCAATTTGTAAAGTTCAAGATCATTTTATACTGGAGCTTGTTTTACCATCTTTAAATAGATATTATAATTAATAACTGCTAAGGATTATTGAAATCCCAGAAAAATATCTTGCTATAATTGAATACTAACAGCATTTACTGCTGCTAAGCCAACGTTAAGTCTCTCTTATCATTCTGTTTGCATCTAATGAATTCGTTTTACAGATTTTTTTTTATTATTATTCTTGTATTCCTATGGATGGTTGGGTCTGGATTTTTTCTTTTCATTCTACGGAAACTATGCTATTGATCAAATTCTAATAGTATTTTTGCTTCTTAATAGAGATAAAAAATATTGTTATGAAAAAATTTAGACCAATCTGTGGGACGGCAATGAAAATCGAATCAAAATGCACATAATAGATGCATGGTACTCGTGAATCCGATCAACCTGTGGCTTGACGATTTGGGAATTCTCTGATGAAGCTGTGGCGTTCGATTCACTCGAATTGTTTACATTCTTGTGAACTTCACCGTTGTCAGATCAGCGACTAAATTGTATATCAACATCCTTTAAGGAAGTTATTGCACCCAAAGAGGTCATTTCGTTCTTTCCTTTTGAAAAGATGTAGCCTGATACTCATGACAAAATTATATTTTCTGTTGGATATGTAATTTCTCTAGAAAAGTATAAAGAGTTCGTTGTTGTCGAGGTGGATGTGATAAAATGGTTGAGCAAGTTACTGATAAGGCGATGTCAGGTCATTCCTTTGTTGTTGGAGATTACAATGTCAAATTGTATTAAGTGGTGTTCTCTTCAGATGCTAATGTGTAGGGAAAATGGCGCCAGTAGCGATGGTATCGCCACTGACACTGGATATGACGATAGGGTGACCAACTGTAGGTACTATATGAATATAATGATATATCCAAGAGTTGCAAAAGGAAAAAAAAATGTATCACTGTGTTCGTATTATCTTGTTTTGGAGGTTTACCGTTTCAAGGAATATAAGTGAATTGCAGACGTAGTACCAAATTTTTCAGACCTAAAGCAAATGTTGGTCCTTACAAAAAAAAGTTTAGTATCTGTAGGAGTTATTCATTAAATTTATTTTATGGAGCGTAAGCTACTAAATAACTTTCAGCCAGTGACAATAATATTAACATTTACACATATTAAAAAAATATCAATTTTATTTTCATAGCTTCTAAAAATCATTGCTTATTTTCACTCAATACTTGTATTAGCAGTAATATCTTCATAATTATGTGGAGTAGGTATGAAAAATCCGGTTAATTGTAGCTTCCACTGGGCTGCTATCTTATCAGTATTGTCAAAACACATTGCGAAATAATCTACTAACATTACTTAACAGGTGATTATTTCAGTTGTGTTACCTATACCTACTAATGTTTCATTAGTTTAATTTTTAGGCATTGTTTCAATATCAAAATCGAAGTTTAGCACATCAAGTACTTTATTAGCTGAAGTATTCGAATAGACATCAATTACGTTTGAAATTTATCATATTTGTGTACTTATCGATAAAGAGGTGATCGTTAGATAGTCTGCAAACAGTTTACTATCTAAACCGAAAGTTGTTACTAGTAAAACAAACTCTCTTAACGATAACGTTAACACCAGTTCTACTAAATTCTTGCTTCCCAATAGTGAGATGTCGTAACGGGCATAGCATTTTGTTTACAGCACTCTCGCACCCGTCTGACCCAAAACGCGAATCTGTGTCAAGCAGTTTATTCAATCTGCGGGCCGAGAGTCTCAAGAAAATTTTCAAGCAAAACTAGTATTTATTTTCTTAGTCAGTAGAGTTGAAAATTGTTGTGTCACGCATCATGGGGAACTTGACTACGCCCTTGTAGGTGTGTATCGTCTCTGTCCTTGAATATGGTGCTAACGACGTGAGCAAGAAAGTGGAAAGATTGGGACTAGTGTGAGTTCCAACTATTTCGTGCATTACGTTTGTGACTTTTGTATCTTCGGTCATCAGCCTAGTGACTGTGTCTGTTTCTTCCAATTAAAGTTACGTAACGTAACTTTTAGAACCAGTTTTACGTTTCGCGTTTTGAAGATTATCTGTGTGTATATCGAAATCCGTATGTGTGTTAAGAATGATTGTGCTCATGGATTGGGTGACGTCATTATTAATGTAGACAATTTTCAACTGGTTGAGGACTCTTGAATAATCATCAATTATACGCCTTTAAACAGTCTTTAATTTGCAAAAAAGATTTCAGATAAATATTAGACTGTGGTTATAAAAAAAAAACTAGAAACACAACACATCGATCGCGTTTTTGTGCAAAGCAAATATTACTACAACCTACCAACCTAATTCCTCCTAATTGCAGTAATTACTTCTGTTTTCCCACAAATCCTCTACGAACCACAACATCTCCAGGTAAAGTAAACATCTTAGCCTAAAGTAAACCCAAGTTTCTAATAAACTAACATTTTCGTTAGATTAATCTTAACACTCGATTAGCAAAATTCGTCGGCAAATCCGGCAAACGTGCCATCTCCTCTAGGAAACGGATTACAGAGCTCTGTCAAGCGTAATAGATAACAACATCACATGCTCCTTGCCAAATGCCTATCGCAATCGGTATTTATTTACCTCCACGCATTATTTGCCAAATAACATGATAAGATTATTGCAGTGTCAACGTAATTTTGTTTATCTGACAATGATAGGGACACAGGTTATAACTTGCAGAAATATCTAAAATATGATGCCTCTTCTTCAATTAAAACAAAAGACTATTTTTTAAGAGTTATAGCTATAGGTCGGGGTGGGTCTGGGGAAGAGAGTTGTAGGTCGTAGGTTCGACTTCGAACCTAGACAAGCCCATTACGTTTTGTAATTTATTTCATCACCACTCCTCTCAAAACGGTGAATGAAAACATCGTGAGGAAACCAGCATGTCCTAGAACCAAAAATTCGAAGACATGTGACATCTACCAATCCGACTGGGCCCGCATGGTGGATTACGGCCCACTCCATGTATCTTTCTCAATGTATGAAATAAAAATTAATGAACAGACAATTTGTCGATGCTTTAAACGTCTAGAACACTGATGAATCACTAAGACTATTTTTGTTATATGAATATAAACAAATCAGTTGCTGTTAACGGTCAAGTTATAAATAGCACCATGTGACGTGGTTTTAGGTTATGATACGATAAAATAAACAAACCTCTAATGCTTTTAGACAAATTGACCCAATAATGAGGTTACACAACTACTGTTCATTATCATCGTTTTTGTGCAACCAAATTAATGATTTTTTTTAATATTTTGAAGGGCTACGTAAAAATCATAATATATAATCTCACATTCTGTTGGATGATGTATTATGATAAGTTGATGAATTACATTATCTAGTAATTCTTGTGATACTAATTCTCTAATAATAATAAAACGCTTATCGTTTACTTGTGGGCGAAGAAAGATTACGTTAGATTGCAATGTTAGCTATCTAAGCCTCACGTAATTATGGTTTATCAAATTTAAAATTATATTATATAATTAAAGAAATTAACGCCATTAATTGCTGTAATACCTAGTTTAAACAAAAAGAAGTTGCATAACGAGTTTCCTTATAAGAAAAATAAAAACGGAATAGCGAACGCACCGCGCGGCGTCGTGTTGGCAACATTGAACGCGCGAAAAAAAAGTAATGGCCACCGTCAAGGTCACAAGAAGCTGTCCTAGTCACGGAGGGCATTTACATTTTTTTATACAGGGCGTGCAACGTTGCATTTAATAATAATTATGATATTTTTCACATAGATTTTAATTGATTCTACTTCGATTTCGCCTCAACGTCTATTACATTTATTTAATACAATATTGATTAAAGTACGCGTCAAAAAAACATAAAAAAATATGTTCGTATTTATTTTATGGCGCCAAAGACACAAGACAGGTAATGCAGGTTGTAATTTGGTCTTCCATGATGCAAAATTACGACTTACAAGCAGAAGCGTGATATAATAAACAGTCGTATTGATAAATTGATAATTATTTGCAGTTTAATAGTCAAGTAAATAACACCAGAATATCGATTTTATTATGAAGAATTATTGGTTTTATACAGATGAGTTTTAGTAGTTATTCTGTAAAATATATCAGTAAATTTTTATTTTCAACATTAGTTTTTTTTTTGTAGGAATTCTATTTTGTGACAATATATTAAACTGGTCTTATTACGTAATACAGAATATTTTCAAATGTTGGTTAAGTATGAATTTAGGTACAACATGTACCTACTAGATTAAATATTTGCAAAACTTATTTTTAGCTCTAACCAAATTGTTTCGCATTGCACTGTAAACACCATTTTGAATTCTCGACATTCTGTTACATAATGTGGCCAACTATTAAAATCAACCATAAAAGTACTTATACAACATGCTATCGGCACAAAATTAGGTGTAGTTTATTTAAAACAAAACCGAAATACCTATTCAGTCGATAATATCGAGTATCGACATTGCAAGTTGCCTTGCAAAACCAGAATCTTCTCATTGTAGACCCGTTTCAGATAAGAAAAAAAAAGTTCTGTACGTGAAGATCGCATGGGAACGTCGTAAGCGCATCGGCTCTACAATTTTTTTATTCAATCGCGCTGCACTTTATGTCAACACAATAAGGCGCATTTTATATATTTTCTGTATGTCGCTGAAAAAAGTGGGAAGGCCCATAAACGGCGTTGCACCTGTCACTAGGCTCCTAGCACTAGACAGGTTGTAGGAATTAGGTTTTAAATCACAATGATTAAAAAGTTAACCTACAAACAAAAATAAGCTATTACATTTTTGCAACGTTGTAATAAATTTTATGTCTTGATTAAAATTAATAATATGTCATGCCTGTCTTTCGAAAGATACGACCAACGGTTAGTTTACGACAGTTAAGAAAAAATACGTCACAGGCTTTTACAAAATAATTGTCGCTATAAGTAGCTGATAGCATTATCTTTTTAATAAAGATTTTATATGTATTAAGAAATAATGGATTCATGACGGCTGCGTTTATAACTTATTAAACGTAAGCACGCACACTTGTTTTAAAATTTTATAAACGTTCACCTAAAGGGTTTTGTCAAAATGAATATGAAGATGTTATCGTAATACTAAAACCCTAATCAATTCCGAATTTGTTGAAAGAAACGTTAATTGGTTTGTTTACTGGGTAACTGGCGACCTTCGTGAAACAAATGATATATTTTGTACCTACTTATTATTATTGTCTTCTTATCACCATCTGCCTAGCCCATAGACATGTAAAAAAACAGAAACTTCTTTCACACAAACACAAACTTCTTTCATATATTTACGGCCTAGCCTTTCCCAACTATGTTGGGGTCGGTTTCCAGTCTAACCTGATGCAGCTGAATACCAGTATTTTACATGGAGCGACTGCCTGTCTGAACTCCACAACCCAGTTACTGGGTAATACGATACCCCTTGGTAAGACTGGTTGTCAGATTTTCGGGCTTCTGACGACCCGTAACGACTGTCAATGACAGCCGGGACCAACGGCTTAAAGTGCTTTCCGAGGCACGGAGGGGTCTCGGTATGTAAAGATGGTCACCCATCCACGGACCAACCGCGGCAAGCGTGGCTTAACCTGATCGATCGAGCCGTGCGGTTGATATTACAAGCCCCTTCTTATACTTATTATAATTACTTATGTACAGACGCTAGCACATCAAGCTACTACAATCAGTCAAATTTTTTAAATAGGGTTTCAACTTTATCGCTAAAGCATAAGGTTCAAAGTTGATTGAGAAAATTTGACAGTTTCGGGTAGCTTGATGTGCTGGCGTCTGTACGAAGCTTACATTTTAAATATAATACCTACCGTTACATCATGTTTGTAAACATTTAATTGTGATGGTTATGATAACAACAATTATAATTGCAAAGTGAGTTATCAATTATTTAATTCCTAGAATTTCATATTCAACTCTGACGTTTGGCAATTAGTTTTATGAAGTCTTATTAAGTCCGCTTGATTAATATTTTAACCAGAGCGTGAGTTTCATCCCGACGGGTGGAAATAAAACTGGTACCTATCGAAAAATATTTTTCTGAAATTCCTGTCAAAAATATTTTTTTTATAATTAAGTAAATTGGAATTCTCTCATCCCAACATCCGAACTAAGACCAAAAAAAGGAATATTATTTATGTTTGCTGATAACTAATATCCTTTTAACGACGCGATGTAAAACGTGTGCGTTAAAAGTTATTATTTTTAATACTTTTACTGTGTCACTTAATTGCTAGAGGACCGGTTGAGGCTAGCTCGGTAGCAAGTAGCAACGACACTAAATTACTATCTGCGAAGCGATGCGTTCGCGCAGTTCACGTTCGCAGTGGCGCGCCTGATTGGTGCCCTAGTCTGCTGCGGTCTAGGGTTGGCACTGGTGCTTAATATGAAAAAAAAAAACTTCAGCATTTATTCCGTGTAATTTGCAGGTGTACATTTTGTTTAAAATAAAATAAAAATTCCTTCCTAAAGACCATTTTGTGGCTTAGTAATATTCGGTGGAATTTTAGATGATGTTCAAGAAACACCGCTATAGTTTAATTTTAATAAGTATTGTAATAACACTGGCAAGTTTAATTACGACAATTAAAGATGAATATAATTAATTTAATATATGTTCAACTTTTTGTAGCTCACAATACATGATCTAAGTTTTTATAAAACCAGGTTTTGTGTGATTTAACAATTGAGGTGTTCTCAAATGAGGAAAATGTTTTTGTCTGTCAGAAAACGAGATTGGCCCAGCAGCAGTCTTGCGGCTAAAAATTACTAAGCATTTGGTGACTAATCTATACCTACTAGCCGTCGAAAGACCGAATGAATAATTGAATGATGTCTTGTCAGTATTTCTTACAGGATATATCGATGGTCCCTATTAACAATGTCGAATTTGCAATAAGACTTCTGTTCAATAGAGTCGTTCAAAGCTTGTTTTGGCAATTCTATATTTTGTCTATGTCAGTACATAGTAAACAATACGTAAACAATCAGTGCAAATTTGGACATCCACAGTCTTTCGCCAAATAAACTTTGAACTGCTCTACAGCTGAACAGTCTTTTTGCAGAACCGAAATTGTTAATAGGGACCATAGATATTATATTCTTTAAGAAATCTGAGGAAATTTAGTTTTCTGATGATTCTTTAAACGCGTGTTCCAGCCGACAACCCTAGTAATACAGGTGTCTACAGAAAAATCCGGCCGTTCCACTAAGATACCCGTCCTGAACTGGCCGGCTGAAGGTACTTTATCTACATTAGATTTAATAATCATCGTAGGGTAGTTAGAAAATTAAAGCCCATAAGCTATGAATAGTTAATAAAAGTAATGGCAGCGTGCATACCTAATGGCAGGGATTAATACGATGGAATTAAAAATTTACGGCCTTTTAGATTCGTTTGATTTTTATGTATTACTAACTGTTCGTGCCCGGCGTCACCTGAGTGAATTTCATGTCTCTATCTCCAGTGGTTTAAACTGTGTGTTGTCTATCAGTCAGTCAGTTCGTCGCGAAGGGATTCATTTAAACGCAAAAAATATAATATATATTATAAGTATATCACCCAAATCGTTCGAACCGTTCTCAAGTTTTTGTTTTATAGATTTTTAATTATAATAACGATACGAAATACAATATACATACAGTAAACGTTAATTCAATAATAACCAAAAAAAAACAATCTTATTGTCAAGGATAATTTTTTTTAAAATTCGATTTTATTCTAAAGTCGTAAATATTAACGCGATGTCGTAATCATAAGTAAAGCTTGTCATTCAAGTCAGAAGGCGTCGTCGTCAATGATGTCATATGTTGGGTCTCTGCAGACATTTTGACATCACTTCGATTAATTTATGGCAACAAATAAAAAACTTGGGTTACAAAATATTAAGGCGGTATTCTTAATAAGAGTACAAATTGTCCAGTAGCTACGTCGCTATAGATCTTATCATGTATACCTAGTACGTAGTTACAATCATTCAAAGGTTTGTCATTTACTTTGGTTCTCTTTCAAAGTCTGTAAATAAAGGTAGATAGCTACGCAAAAGCTAACATTAAAATAACTACTAAAAGAACCTTCAAAGTACAAAACATTTCCTGTCATTTCCTTCCATGACATAACTTTGGTCTTTCGCATCTATCTTTCAGCCAAACGATCAATCTAAATCTTTTCCGCACAGATAAACTGACATGATTTGTTTACGATAGAGATTATGCGAAAAGTTAACGATAAGGTATCAGTTGAAGTCTAAAGACGGGAACGTGCTGCTATTTATTTGGCCTATTTTTTATAATTATCAAACTCGTAAGATATTTTTTTGACAACAGAATATGGGTCGCCTGTCTTGAATTGATAAGCACAATTAAATGATTATCCAAGTTTAAAATATATAGTCGTGTAACTCGTGTATTGTGTATTCCTATATTGATGTACTTTCTCATAAATTTTCCGCTCTTATGCGTTCTCTGTATTAACGCTATTTCTAAGTTTAAGTTCAAAAATCTAAACAGAGTATGACTATGTAATATGTATTTTGTTATCATAAACTTTAACCCAAGTCCATAAATCAGAAGTTTTTAAAAATTTTACTATCGCGTTTTGAACGGAGGGCATTGTTCCAAAACATACTCACGTAAATGCTGTGACGTAAGCGCGGCCAAAATCGTCGAACACTGTTCAACACCCACCGCGGAGGTCAAGCTGTGCGTACAACCGAATTGATATTATGCCCCACCAGGCGACCGTGTCTTGAACTCATTCGAATCGACACCAAGAACTGGACCAGAACATACCTGAAACAAGATAATTATAATGATTAATACATTAAGTTTATGTCGTATGAAAATTAATCGATTTAATAAACATATGTCACATTTTACGCCAAATTTTGTCCAGGCTTAAGAATACAAATTTAAGCATTTCAATTGAATACATACGCAAACACTTACAATACGTATATATTTCAATATGTTATTATAGGGTATCGAACACAAATTTACCCTTCTACGTCAGTAACCTTAAATTATAATATTTAGATTTAGACAATCATTGTCTTTTATTGATTTAATAAATAATTAATTAAATCAAGATTAATCTACGTGTCAACCAGGTTTTAAAATTAATTGTGGAATAGAAATACTTGACCTCAGTGATTGTTCTTAACATAATTAATTAGTTGTCGTATTGAGTACTACAAATGATTTAGTCACAATATTTTCTTTAGTTTTATCTATTTAGTTTTGTAGCGATATATTGCGAGTGCGACCCGAACTAACGAATTGACATGAGAGCCTCCATGCGTGTTCAGAGGTCGTTTCCTAAACTAGCGAGCGACCTAGTAAATAGGTTAGGTGGAAAGCTAGATTGACGCAGGTAGAGCCAAAACTAGGTAGAGATTATAAAAGTTCTGTCACAAAAGTCTTTCTGTAAGTTTTATTGTCACTGTGATTAGTAACAAGCTGAACTCTATTACCTGTGATTTATTTGCCTAGAGAATAGTTTTTTCAGCAATTGTGAAATAATCGTTTTTGTAATATCCGTTTTAGACTGTCATATGGCATTTTGAATGACAGAAATCATCATTTTTTTTTAAGTAAATCTTTTTAATTGGTTCGCCATTAAATAATATTAAAAAAAATGCGTTTTTTTGGATGGATTGTCGAGCACAGGTTTATATTTTAGACATTCAATACCTCTTCGTATACTCGTCAGACTGGCGTGTCAAAAGGCAATTTCAGATAAACTGTCATGGCAGCGTTCACACTAACCGGTTAATATTTTAGCATTTACTCGTATAATGGTCGATTTTATATTTCGACATGTTTCGTAATGGCAGGTAGCTTCATTTGTTGACTTTGAGGTGTAAGTGATGAATTTGACGAAGTAATTATTTGATCTTGCATCTTGCTACCTGTAGAGATTCGGTGTCATACATGCATATATTGTTTTTTTTAGTGGATTTTAATAATTATCATAAAGGTAGGTACTAATAGTAGTTGCTAATAGCCGGCATTATGCAAACTTGACAAAAAGTATTTTTAATTTTTAGTCTTCAAACTAATTAAAGAGCTAGCCATATTTTTTATTAAATGAATTAATAACAAAGGGTCCTCAAAGCCATCTCGGAAAAATTATGATGAGTAATAAAATAGTTATCATTTTATTCGAATAACAATACTGTCTTATCTAGATGCTCTGGAACAAGTCATGGTCTCTGACATATGAGGGGTCATGTTTACATTATAATTCGGTAGAATAGGTACCTACTGCAGATAATTATTAGGTATTCGTAAAGATGGAAACATTCTAAATCATGAAATCAGAACGCGATCAAAATGAGTTTTTCTAACTCCGTTTTTCCTGAGGTTCCTTATTTATTGTGTCTGGCTGATTGTAAACTATAGATAAAACTATATTTTTTTAATTTAAATTAAGAATGCTAAGTTGGGTTTTGTTTTAGTTTGAGCCAAGACAGCCATGATAGGTATTTAATAGATGAAAAGCAGGAATTTCCCGATACCTAACCTGCTAAGTATTTTTCTTACCAGAACTGCAGTTTAGTTATTGTATATTATACTGTGTTATTGATATGATATAGCTATCAAATAATGCATCTGTATTTTTTATAACCGTAAACAATTGGGTAACTGATGTTATTAGATATACCTACGTAGGTACGCCTTTCACTAAGTAATTAAATAAGAGAAAGGTGTATAAAACAATGTAGGTAGGTAACTACATAATATATTGTCGCGTTTGCTGCCAAATTTGTGATGATTTTTAGTCTGTATTATACTGAGAAAATATTTTAATTAAGTAGGTAGTGCTCTAGACACCACGAAATTATTTATGTTTTGATAAGCATGTAATCAACTTAATAACACGTGTAAAGTTGTAAATCCTATACTTACCTATTTATACTGATACTGTATCACTATCTAACTAATTTATACTCCATGGTTCAAGTACTGTCAATACTAAGTAATACCTACAAGTACTTAAAATAATAAATAAGAAACATCTAACACCGTCGTAAACAACAGTAAAAACTTGTAAATAAATAAATTATAAATCGATTTCCAAGTTCAATTTTGAAGCAAAACGTTTTTATAATTAAAAAAACACTGGCATAACAAAATATTCCGTCAACAACAAACGAAAACAAACAATCCAATATGGCGGCGAGACGTCACTCGTACTATCGGTCTCGGCCGCGTTATCACCGCGCGTAGACGATCCGTTTTTAGAAATATTAATTCAGTAATAACTGTTGTACTATTTTTAGTGCGACCTAGGCTAAAAATACGGCGACCGTAGAGGCGAGCAATGACGCTTACACTTGATAATACTAATGTTACTCATGTAATGTAACAGTGTCAATGACTTGGTGCAATTTATTGGTTATATACGTATTGTGCACGATTGACATAGAACGTCGTAACTGAGGTTATCGACAATCAGTGGACTATTAGACAGGTCATTGTAACGGAGAAAGTGCATTTGAGAGCATACCCGTCCGAAGATGTGTTTTTATTCAGTTTTTTAATATTTCTGACTTACATTTGGAGTTGATTTGAATTTAAAGACTACGTTTTTCCGAACCATCTTTTTGGACTCACTAAAGTCATAAAATAGTGTTTTTGTAACCACAGAACAGTGTCTGTACAGTCCTAGTACACAAGGAACAATGACGTATTTGTCTCTGAATTACACATGCGAATAAAACTCATCAAAATAAACATATATCAGTATACATGGCTCGATTTAAGTTTTACTAATCAAACTTGCGACCAATGAGCGTCGCCAACTAACACGATTTGATTCGATTAGCACTCGATTTAAATTCACTACGCGAGGGTACATTAGCAAATTAATAGTTGGCTTACGTAACTAGATGTCCACTATTCGGACGATATCGAGCGTGAGACGTGCTCGAGTGAGTCGCAAGGCCGACTTCACGACATTGACCGTGAAGTTACGACATTAACTCACAAAAAAACTTATTATGTTTCCGCAAATCGACCGCTCTGAACCAAGTTGAAAAGTACAGACTTGTTGAAAAACATGGAGGTCACTTTACGTCACTTTTCGTGTACTATTGTAAACATACGCATTAAGCATTGAATAAAAAGGTGTTTTAACAACGTTGGATTAAAATGTATTATGTTTTGTCGTTGTTGTTGTTGTCGGTTATTTCATTAAGTGTATTGAGAAGTTTTACATTCATTAATTAAGTTTAATCGAATCTGTGTGGGTTTTGGGTAGAGAACTGTATTCAGGGCTTCATTAAAGTGTTTTGAGGTTTGCAAGGGTTTAATTGCTTAACTAAGTTTTCTTCCGAAAAGTAATTGATCTAATTTGTTTCGCATAATATGTTCTTCGGATGAGGTCGTCACTTCATTGACTTGAGTTAGGCAGAAATACTGGCAACTATATCTAAAGGAGGTGCTCTCATTCATCACATTATATTTATCATTTCAATAATGATTAATATTGCAAACTATTAAAATGAAAAAAAAAACATTGTTTCAGATGAAGATACGTGTTCGTTGAAACCGCAGTTTATAATTTAATTACCTAGTATGTACAAAGAATCTTATCACTACACATAGTCGACATGATAGCTACCCACATAAATTAGCAAAGAATTTTAAGGACAAAACGTACGGAGATACATAATGCCAATATAATAAATTATGAGCTATTCATGTGATAGGAAAAATACTTTTACGAGAATTTCAACTTCATACTTGCAATAGGGAAAGAGAACGAGTGTGCAAATGGACAGAATAATTACTCATGTTAATTAAAATTTGATGTAAGCGAAAGCTAAGTGGATGACTGAAATTCATAGGAATATAATTCTGTGAATCAGTAGTTACTTTATGGTAAAAAAAGTAATTAAAAAAATTAAAAAACCCGACTGCAACATACCTACCTTTCACTAAAACTAACTGAAAGGCTAAAATCAAGCCCATTTTAAATTAAATAAATGTTTATTTATTTATTTGCTATTAGCACTTACATTTATTATTACAGGTGGAAATCCAATACAACAAATGTAGTCACAATTCCCACCCTCGGGGACATCATCCAAATGTTGGAAGCAGGCGGGACCCATTTGAATTTGAAACTATAATAATGGTATGGGCCACGCCATTTTGTTTTTTTTTTAATTTTGATATACCAAGTGTCACTCTCACAGTAAATACGAATCTAACGACACCTCTCAAGCTAAAATCCATCGAGCCGTTCAGGCCGCAGAGTGTGCCAAACAATACATACATACATACATATTCTCGAAAAACATAACCCTCCTTCTGGTGCAGTCGGGTAAAAAAAATGTTGATGGCAAATGCAATCTGCATCTTTGTATGTAATCAGATAGTGGCAGATAGTTACCATATCAAATATGAACAAGGCATGCGGTCGTCGAGTGCACGTGCAATCCCTAATCAAAACGGAACTCGACAATTGACTATGAAAACGGTAGTCTGAAGATAGGAGTGTAGAGCTAATTTTCATAGAATATGGAGGGGCTTCTTGCAAGAAGAGAAATAGGTATTATTCAAAACAAGTGAAGTTATTACTTTAAAAACAATGTACAAAGGTCACAGAAAAACAGACACAGCAGTGACTCAAGTTCGGCGAAGACTGCGTAACCCCGGGAGTTTCAGCACCCATCATTTTTATACTTATGACCCAAATTGCGAATATAAAACAACTAGTTACAACCAAATTTCTGGGTCTTGTGACATCTGAAAAAGTTATATTTAGACGCTCCAGAATCCAAAATTGGTTGGCCAATTGGTGAAGACATGTTCCAAGTCCGTTTCAATTAACAAAAATTATATTAATCTCCGCTAGTTGGCGCCAATGCATCATAAGGACTTGCGTCCTTTTTCTATTGTGGAGGAGGATTAAGTGGTCGTTATCGCTTAATATTCACGCTGCATAGCGCCACCCACGCTAAGACGATTGTTTGGTAGTGCTACGAATGCTCGTACATACGTAGAACGGAAAACTCCGATTTATTTTGCGAGAACATAAGCGTATGTGAATGGGATTTAGCGCGAAAGGAAATCCTTATGTGGTAAATAGAACAACAAGTTGAGTATGCAAGGTAGTTTAAGACTGTGAATGCAGTTTAATGTTGGGTTATAACTGTATGAGATAGTATATAACCTAGCAGGCAGACTGTACAGCTATACTCCATTTACTATAGCATTAGACAGAAGTTAAAAAAGGCTCTTTTAGACTTTGTAATAAAAGTACAACAAACATTATTACAGTCAAGATTGATGTAGAGTTAAATGTAATCAATTTAAATAACAGCACACTTGATTGTACTTATTTAACTTATCTACCTTCTGAAATTACAAGGCTTTCATTTAATATTATTTAGTTTTTACATAAAATATTGTCGTGTCAATGTTTAAAATCTAAAAGAAGCATGGGCGGACAGTACCGGGAACGTTTTTCATGTCACTATAACTCTTCCAAATCTAAAATGTTACCTATCCCCTTCATAAGTTGTGGCAGCACGTGTTTTTTTTATTTTGTCGGTTTATATAAAGTTGGTTTTAATAAACTGATTGTTACTAAAAATTGTTTCATTTCATGTACCTATCCTAGCATCGTGACGAGTAGATAGATAGAATATGCTTTATCGTATGCTATACATTGTTACTTACAAAAAAAAAACACATACAGTCATTATTTATTAAAATTGTTTGAACTTAACTTGAAAATAAAAGGTTTCGTACTCCTGCTTCTACGAGCCTCTTTTTTTCTAATATTATAATAAATGGAGAATAGATGGGGTTGTCAATTACAGGTACGTCATTTTACGTTTGACTAATTGTGATCAGAATGAAAATAACGCCTTAATTTATACTCAGCCACATACAAAAAGTTTCAAATTGAAATTAATATGTTTTATCAAAAGAAGACGACACTTTTTCTATATTAGATGTTTGTATGTATTTAATATTTTACTTAGTTGTTTGTCCTCAATAATTTGCACAGATGTGTTATTTTTTTTTATATTACTGTTCATAGTATGTGGCCACGAGACCTTGACGGGCTGTATTAGCGGCCAAAATGTTTAATTATTCATTATTTCGAATTAATTCGTATGAGACTGAACGTTTTTTTGTTATTTTACGCTATGTATCGTGAATTTAAACCGGGCTTATTACATTGTATTTGTTCCTCAAAAGATTTGATGTTGAATCTCTTATAAGTAGTCGGCAAATCCATTGTTGTTTTAGATTTTTGAATCATCAGTCATTTAAATTCCTTTATATCTAATATTTGGCTATGGAAGCTTCATTCTTACATACCATATTGGCACTATTTCTAGCTTGTATTCCAGTTTTCATATTATTTAATCAATTGATTCTTCTTTCAAATTGAGCCACCGCAATATCTATGGTGAATATTCTTTCATCATTATCATCATTTACAGCCTTTTTCAACAAAATGAGAGCATGAAGGTCATGGCACACGTATCAACTCGGAAAGGGATCGTCACCGTATCAACTCGGAAAGGGATCGTCACCGTATCAACTCGAGCCATTCAGTATTCTTTGTATGAAACTCCCTACTGCAGCGCACACTAGTCGGAATCGTAACCAAGCTCACGAACCGCGGTGAGGTGCGTGGTCAACTTGCAGTTCCCGCGATTACGGCTCGTAGTCACCGCGCTTACGTCTCTTCGTCCACCCTTGCCCCTCTCACCCCTCCCGCGGACTGTCTGCAGCACCATCAACCAGCAGTCGGCGAGCAGTAAGCGCGGCGTCGTCGCCTAGCTATAGCTGAGTCGACGTATCGGAGCTTCTGATCCGATGCCTGTTTGAGGCCTAGGCGAAAGGCGATACGGTGCCTTTCCGAGTTGATATGTGTGCTATGACCTTTAGCCTTCTCTCTTTTATCCAATTTCTTAATAATATCATATTAAGTCACCATAATTTAAATGTTACCGCAATATAGACTTAATAGCTCCATCTTTAAATCCATACTATAATATTTTATATGTTTGTTTGTTGTTTTAACTATTTCCATATTTTAAGTGTATTTATTCATTTAGATTAAAACATCTTTCAAACCCATTGAAGTCAATATACAACCAGCCTGATATCTGCCGTAATATCTAGATATTTCTGTTAAACATAGCCATTTAACATTGGTATTCAAATTCAGCTGTGTCGTTAAAGTGAACGATTATATTGTTAAATTGTTTCACGGTATAATATTAGATTCCTTTAGATACTCGTAGATGAACAAAATAAAAGACGGTCTTTGTTTCTCTCTTCTCCTTCTTCTTGGTGATGTACTTCATTACTGAAGGTCGTGTCACTTTAAAAATCCTTCGTAAAAGGCCTTCGATATTCTTCCACTTCGTTCGGTTCTCAGCTTCTCTCAGGGCAATCGTAACAGAGTCCAGTGAGGGCGGTTACTTGGTCTGACCGGCAGTTAGGTGACCGGCCGCGAGGTCATTCTTTCTACGAGAATACTGTTAAAGTACTAATATATAACCAGTCTTGGTGAGATGGTGATCCAGAGATGAGTTTTTCAATAGCCTGCTGTCAAAACTTCCCAGAAAATGGTTCTTTAAATTGATAGCTATAGGAAACAGCAATTATGGTGATTTGGAAAGAGTCCTTCTTATCAGCGATGGTAAAACAGCTATCATAACCACTTATCCAGGCTTGGTAAAGCAGACGATGATAAAAGATGGTCCTGCTCATAGACAAAAAACAGTACTTGCAGATATTGCAGTACTTGATAGCAGTATCCCATTGGTGAACAAGGCAATTTTATCAACTTTTCTTTTAAATGTACCGTTACACATTTTACAGTTAACACCAACTTATTTTACTGTCGACTCGATATTCGATATAGTGCGTCACTCAAGGTCATAAGTGAGGAAGTGGATAGACAATGCACGGAGCGGTTTCGCAACTCAAGCGCAGACTGCTGTCCGAAGTAGGAAGTCTTTGGTTATCACGACAATCGGCCAACTACGCCGAGATAAAGGTGACACGAGTCCTATTTATCAATACAATTATTTTTTTGCTTCACCTCTATACTGAATTGTGAAAGATGATTTTATTTATTGCATTGCTTTTTTACTTGAGTGATTTGTTATGTAATGGAACATCCATTACGCGGCGTTTGCATTTGGACTTTGTCTTCTGTCTCCACGATGTCAAGTGCATTAAATGCAGGAGTTTATTGTGCAGTCAAACAATAATTTACTTTCTAATACTGCACGTAATGACATTCTCGGAGACCAGCTTTTTCAAGGTGGTTACTGCGAAGATCAAGTTTCATAGGGGCATAACTGCAAATATACACAGTTTTATGTCATTCTAAAGGATGTTCACGGTATCGTCGGTCCTATCTGTTGCACTTCAGATGGTATCTTCAGATAGGAAAAAAAAGATTTTTCATAAGTTTTTTTTTTTCTTTTTGTTAAATTTACGTTTGTTTTGCTCTTTGGCGTCTCTGGTGTCCATAGATACAATTTTTTTTTGAAAATGCAAAATTAAAGGCGTTTTTCATGGTTTGAGAAAGATATTTTAGAGGAAGTCAAAAGAAAATTTCAACGGAAAGAAATGACAATTTGTCTAAATACAAGCCACCAGGAAAATGATTACTTAACAATTTTTATACTTCACATTACGATTTTACGGCAAAGTTTGTACGATTTACGCAGAAATATCAATTAAGTATCCCCCTAAGACTGATAGCGAATAATCTTCTGATAAATTATGATTATTAGTTATTGAAGAAATGATAAGACGAGATTACTGAACGTAGTGTAATGATAACAATGATAATATTTTTGTTTTGATATCAAGTTTCTACATTCCTTTCGAATGTATTATATAAAAAAGTGTTGTATACAGGGATATTTTTTTATCGCCATCCAAATTTTTACAGGGTGTTCTTTCTACCCATGAATATGAAGAACTTTCACTATGGGACCAAATCTGAAATCACGAAAAAAAAATCAGCTGTTTCATACAAAAGTTCAATACCTACCTACTTGACCAAAATGTATGAAAGATCAGATTTTTTTTTCGTGATTTCAGAGTTGGTCCCATAGTGAAAGTTGTTCATATTCATGGGTAGAACACCCTGTAAAAATCTGGATGGTGATAAAAAATATCCCTGAATAAATAAAGTAACTATTAAATTGTAAATATTGCATAACTATAACATTACACATTGACCAAAGAAACCATGAGTGGACTCTGTGAAAGATACAATGCGCAGAGATATGCTAGAAAGCTAGTGAATACCGAAGTGACGCCTAATAGAGAAGTATGAAAGAAACAGACATGTAGCGCCGACACCAAATAAATTGAGATAGCGCAGGAGATTGATTATATGTGCCTTATACCGTGTCTAGTACGAAGTGAGGGTGCCATTTCTTCAGAGAAACGGTTCACTTTTTTGAGTTTGAAAACTATGGTAATGTAAAGTTGGTTGGGTTTGAATAAAGCCTTATTATTCATGAGTATTCATTTTAGCTTAGCGATAGCAAAAGTTCATATAAGTAATATGCTTTAAAATTCAGCTTCGGGACCTGCACTCGTTGTCCACTGACGCAATAATAAGGTCATGAAGTGCATTGCAAGTGTGTACAGATTTGAAAATCTCTTTTGCATTTGAATACCGAATCCTTGAGGAAGGCTATATAATATCGCGTCGTCTCGTATCGTATATGCTACCAAAGACCCTTATATCGCGCTAAGACTCTCAGGAGCCGAGAAAAAAGAAAAAATAACGTCAGAAAGAACGCTAAGCGACGGGGTGGATAACGCGATCGAAGTCGCAGGCAGAAGCTAGATCAAAATAAAGACATTTAATATTGGCCGTAGATATTCGGTTATTATGCAATTTGCTTAATAGCACCCCTCGTGGGAAAACACACAACAGTTTTCACTTAAAATTGTATCCTCGTAACTGTAACTTTATAGTGATTGTCTAACAATGAAGAGGTTTATTTGATATAGGAAAAGTGGGTTTCGATTTTCAGTATTCCAGGATTGAAAGTAGAAACATATTTGTCATGATCGGTAGCCTAGCCATGCTTGTGCTTCCCTGAGTTTGTTGCAATGCAGAAGTTCACAGAAAATTGCATTTAATTTTAAACTTATTTTCTGATTAAATTTTCAATGCTACAGTATCTGAGGGAGCCAATGGAAGAATTAAATAGGCTTAGTAACTCTTTGGCATTATTATACTTACAATATTCAGTGGTAATAAGACTCGGTTACTGAGCTACAGAATCAACATTAAAACATGTAAATGAAGTATTATATCATACAAACTTTATTGTTTTAATATTTTATTCGCTTTATAAGTTAGTAAATTAAATCAAAACGGAATGCGTATCAAACAAAATTATAACATGAAAACAATTTTCTCGTGTAGAAGTTTCGAAAAAAATTATCAACTGAACGAAATCAAATAAATCATTGTTGTTTCTTCACAAGCTGCTAAAGACTCCTGAGGGATCCAGTTACTTTCCAAATAAAAAGATTTTCATCGAGACTAATTTTCGAACGTTTCCCCCCGTGCCGGGCTAGTCAGAAAAAACAAAAGCCTGTGGGTGCAAATCAAAACAGCCAGGGACCTAACAGTCAGAAGTCACGACATACAGTAATATACACGTAAAATTCATAACCACAGCCGACATGAATCACTTGACATTGAAAATGCCGAAAGCCCTAAACACCCAAATTATGGGGTGGTGGTTCTCGCAGTCTCGCTCCCATCGATCCCCGTGGAAATGGGTCGGCCTCCCTTCGCCTGTGACCTTGGGTGGCGGAGATGGTCGAGCGTTTCCGAAAAGAACCGACGCGTTCATTCATTCCGAGCCTAACGCCCACGTAAGTGTTGGCTGGGCGGATTTGTTTCCACGATGGAAACCTTCTGCTTCCAATTTTAATGATGTATACTGAATGTCGCAGGGTTTTTGAATGTTTGAGGTACGAAACCATTTTTCTGTTTGGAATTTTCCTAGGCTTAGTAATGATGTTCTTGGTTTAGATTTCTTTTTGACTTTTGCACCAATAGTTTAGGTAAGAACAATGGTAACACACAAGTATTTTACTAATTAAAATTCCCTCATAAAATTCTGCTCAGAGATGGTACTTAAATCAACAAGAAGAAGTGAATCTAATATTTGAAAATGAAGATTGATATCTATCATGCTCGCCTATGGTTTCTTGTAGACTCAAATGAAAGGAATTTAAAATAACTTGTATCAATTTTAAATGAAACGTTCATGCTCAAACTGTCTCAAAATTCTTTAGATATTTTGCCTTTCTCTTTGATCAATAAACAAAATAATCAAGTCAACCATCATGGCCAATGGTGTTTAAGTTATTACTTTAAATGGGCAAGCAAAAGGGATAGCTGATAGCCTTGCCCAGTTTACAATTCCCAAAAACATTCTTGACATAATTGTTGTAGAAGACCATGAAGCATATAATTTAAAAATATTACATGATAGATCTACTCATGTCGTTTCTTTTAAAGAAAGAAAGAAAGAAAATAAGTGTATTTGACCCTGGTTAAGTAAAGCACACAATATTCACACAAAAACAACAAAAAAAAGCAGGAAATACAAAAAAAAAAAACATAAAATAGTATTATTTGCCTCACATCTGCGCCAAAATGGGCCCAGTTTAGCATAAATGTCAGACAACTAATGCCTGACGCCGGTTTTCAATTGGATCCTAGCTGGTTTTCTTTTGAAAGGATGAATGATGAAGAAATATCTGCAGAAAGGTGTGAGAGTGGAGACGAATCCTTTTACGTGCATGTTTGATATGGCGGGATGATTGAAGACAACATGATTACACAGAATAAAATTGGTTTTCATAACCTAATACAATATCAATTCAAGGTAAAGGTAGATATCAGAGCACATGCATATGAGCTAATAATTCATCCATCCATCCATCCATCCATCCTGTATATATTAATATTTATTTAAATCAAGACTTTAGCCTAACTTTTTACTGGAAACCACATTCAAAATCATCTAACACCATTTTCAAGTCATTTGTTTTACTACGTTCGATCATAGGTTTTTAAATTATAGTACTTATTTGGAATGTGATAGTGTTTTGTTTTCCTCTTACTCTCTACTTATCCGATTACTTTTGAGAGCACATACGTAGGTACTCTGGGTTTGAAAACTGGACTTGTTTGCTTGGAAAACACTTCAGAGCTGAACGGTGGGTGCACTTCAGATTCGCTATCGCCTTTTGCTCCGTCATCTTGGTTTTGATTGTGTTAATTTGTTGCTTTCCAAAGTAGGTAAACTTCTTATGATTATCAACATGCTCCTAGTTAAATCATATTTATATTTTTAACAATAAGATTTGGAAAGTATCTTTAATTATTCTGTTACTGTATCATAATATGGAAAGTTTACACTAAAAACATGTTCTTCAGATTCACCAAGGGTATTTCTAGTAGCTTAGTAAACATCTTAGAAAACTGCGGAAGATGTATTGAAGCAACCTGCGAAAGACAATGCAGGGTCGTCTTATCACTCCGTATCAATATTTGCATGACCTTAGGAAAATTTATCACTTTAATAAATCATTTGCTACGAGATGACATTAGTTGTGTCGATATTATATAATTAAATACATATCAAGGTCCGAATCGTGGAATTTTTAGGAATATAAAACTGGTTTCGTATCTTCCGTAGTGATTATGTTTCTTAGTTGCGTGGATTGAATTGGATATGAATATTTATTATTATTTATTTGGTCATGTAGTCAAAGAGTCCTCAAAACGAAAGTTATGTGAATAGATAATTTGATCTGTCTTGTTGTCAAAATGTGAATGTATTAACCGGTCAAGCACCGCGCGTCGCCTACTGGCGACGAAACAATAGAAAATAAACTATGTCTCATTAGCGGAGCTCGACAGATTAAAATTCGAAACTGTGCAACATAGATTTGTGTACATAGACCATATTACTTCTAAAATTTAAAATATTTTTTATAAATATTATGTGGTAATAATAATTGTATTACCAGCTGATCAAGGGTAATTGAAACTTAACATCATTAACATTAGTTTTAGACTTCAGTGATCTTGAGATGTCCTAGAAAAATATATTTTTTAATTCAATGCATCTAAATGAATGCATAAATACATTTTATTTGAATATAATAAGGCAATAGCGATGATACGATCTTGTATTACACAAAATATCTTTTAAACGCATTTTTCTTCATTTATGAATAAAAATTTTTAGTTGTTAATGTTACCGTCCCATTTCCTGTTTTTATCACATCCTATTCGTACTTACTGTACAGTTGTATGAAATAATACTTCTCACTATCACCTTACATAACATAAAAGAAGATCAGATGTAAACATGTGATTCAAATCAAAAAGAAAAAGATTAAAAAGTTAAGAAAATCATGAATGATAAAAATGTTAACTATATTTGCTGTAGAAATGCTGCTTTTGGTGCGACTGTGTCAAACAAACACAAAACGGTGCATCAAAACTAGAACCCAAAACTCGGCTAACTAGTTTTTAGGATCAGAAAAAAATACTTGGAAGTATAAATCGAATCAATTTAAATATTTGAAACTCTTGCTAATTTAAAAACGTGACCCTCCTAAACAGGTTGGTGAAGAAGATAAAATAAAAAATACGGAGGCGATTTACATCGTTTATTGTATCCTTGTGGAAAATATGTAGATAAATGCTAAGATTCTTCCAAGTGATAAGATAATCTTTTGAGATATAATTATAAAAGGAAAGGATGAATAATATAGGTAATGTGAAAGAGACTCGAGATATGAAACCTACAAATAGTTCCGCATCCGATGCTCTCCATAATCAAAATTAAAAGCATAATAATACTGAGCCATCAATGAACGCTGAAGTGCAAACATCTGCGATCAAATCTAATACTCATAAAAGAAAAATCTCCAATAACAGATGAGCTATTCGAAGTTTCGAACTAAGAAACATCAAAGACAGCGGCCTTTTAGTATTGGCACTTATGATTATTCAAATCGACAGACACCAATAATCAAGTGGTGTAGAACTACTGGATGGATGACGTAATATGATAGCAAAACAGTCAATATTTGATATGGAACCATTAGCCACGGCGTGCGATAACACGCGACCAGTTCACTAATGAAAACGGGACACAAAGATACTCTCGCCCCGCTCGAACAAACGTGTTTCGCGAATAAAATTGTTTTATTAATGCTAAATACTCTACTAATTTTGATATGTCTTTGGATTGTTTAAGACTGTGCCATAGAAAATATAATGCTTGAATTAATTGTCGCCTTGGCTACTAGTGATTTTCACGGAAATGGATGAATTGTAAAAAATGTTAGAATATTTTAATGTTGGTCGTAGTTAGCGGCTGTACACGTATTTAGGTACATAAATGGAATTGAAATTTTAATTACTTTGTCTGGCCAAATTTTTAGGTACACTTGAATGAAAGACCGGTTTTAATTTTAGAATTCGGCAGATTGAGTTGTCAAATAGAATAAAATGTCAAGTAGAAAAATTATTTACCATTTAAAAGGTGCGGATGAGAGTATTAACCATTATTTACTTATTCTATGTTATTTTTATAAACCACCTTGCATTATAGAATACACATTTGAAGAAATCTCCACACACATCTTGTAAACCGTCAGATTATTTGTAATTTATAAAGGGTGCTCATTGAATGAAAAACAAAAAATACCCTCTCACTTCTGCCGATCGCCTTTTTTGTATAATTATGGGCTGTGATAAGGTCAGAGCGAGGTCATTCGAAAGTCCCTTTTCCAGTATTGGATTGTTCATTGATACTGATTACTGAAGTGAATTGGAGCAAAAACTTAAGGATATGAGTTGTTGAAGAAAGAAAGATAGAATAAAATGTTTCAATGTTCCTAAGATGTAAATGATATATCGAAGATAAGTCTGAAAAGACCAGAAAACTTCTATCGGTAAATAAATTCTGATGCCTGAGGAAATTAACACAGAAATGACGGCTGATAAAGATATTATGGAAGAAAATATCATACTGCTCCAACACCAAATAAATTGGGATAAGATGATGATTATACAAGAAATACAGATGCAATATTATACGTGTTATAAGAAATACAAAGTAATGTGCCTTAAAACTGGAACCAATGATGATGCAGGCAGAAATTTTAATAGAAACAATGAAGAAAATGATCACTTTCATCTTCACGTGAACGGAGATGTAAAAAACTAGCAACGTACGAAAAGTCACGAGGTTATCTAAACGTTTGACCTTTGTCTACAGTAGATCATGCTACTGACAGAGTAAATTTACCTACTAGTACAAACACTTCCGCGATAGCGGCTTGTTATTAGACTGACAATTGAAACAAAGATTTATCTGTTGTTTCTGAGATCAACAACGAAGATTAAAATGTCAAAGATCAAAGAAAATTAGTAAGCGTTATTAGGAATATATGACAATCATCTGTGTCATCACTATACTGTTGTTGCAAGTAGGAAAATCAAAGTATCTCTATCAGTTGAGATCTTATTCTTTATTTTTGAGACAACATTAATAATCACAAGTAAATAGTTTGGTAATGTGATTGTGATCTACATTATAAAGACTGTATTTCGTTTACTATTTTATATTCCTTGATTCATTGTAGTTTGGTTTTTTCAAGTGACTTTCGGTAATATCTAAAGCAGTCATTATCCAAAACACTGTTTAAATTCTGTTAATTGCATTGCACTTTGTAATAGCTTGTTTAAACTAAATGTTATATATTCAATGCAAGTCACTTCAGAATGGATATATGTATTTTAATATTTTTTGTGTTTTCATAATTGCCAAGGATCTATTAAAATTCAAAGACAGAGTAGTAAATATAAAAATCCATCTAGGAATGTAGTTTCTTGATATTTATAGGCGCACTTTCGCTAAAACATCGCATCTCTGTGGTGGAGTATCGGGGGAAGACGTCGGAAGGTTATCAAACGTGATAAGAGCACATCCATCACTCGACGCGCGTCTGTCAACGAATGCTCTAGGGTGACGCTGTACGTGGAAGATTTTAAGGTTCGAACCACAACATCTATCACCGGTGACACAACATTTCTTGGTAATACAGTAAAAAAAAATATATATCCATTTGTGAATATATCCAAAGAGGGCTGGGAAGATGATGTGGGAAGACATTGATGGCTTGTTTCTTTACTGATAAAATGTAATGACCCACTGTCATCTGGAAAAACCGAGCATAATTTTGATGCAAAGTAAATTGTTATTATGACTTTGGTTATGATACTATACAAAAAACCTACTAATTATAAGCTAAGTGCTGAATAAAACGCTATCAAAGATTATATTAAGAATATAATCTGTTTTTAAATTAATGTTGGTATTTAATTACCCGGCTACGGAGGGTATACGATTTTAACCGGTATACATATATGAATTTTCATCTCATCATCATCATCATTTCAGCCGAAAGACGTCCACTGCTGGACATAGGCCTCCCCCAAGCACCTCCACTTCGACCGGTTTTGTGCTTCTCGCATCCAACGAGTTCCTGCGGCCTTCACAAGGTCGTCGGTCCACCTTGTGGGAGGCCTTCCAACGCTACGCCTTCCGGTACGCGGTCGCCACTCCAGAACCTTTCGGCCCCATCGGCCATCTGTTCTGCGAGCAATGTGCCCTGCCCACTGCCACTTAAGTTTGGCAATTCTTCGGGCTATGTCGGTTACCTTGGTTCTCCTGCGGATCTCTTCATTTCTGATTCGATCCCGCAGGGAAACTCCAAGCATAGCCCTCTCCATTGCCCTTTGGGTGACTTTCAGCCTTCTAATAAGGCCCATTGTGAGCGACCACGTTTCAGTGCCATATGTCATCACTGGCAACACGCACTGGTCAAAGACTTTCGTCTTGAGACACTGCGGTATGTGGGACGAGAAGATATTGCGTAGCTTCCCGAACGCTGCCCAGCCGAGTCGGATTCGACGATTGACCTCTTTCTCGAAGTTGGACCTACCTAACTGGACAGTTTGTCCTAGGTAAATATACTCGTCCACGACTTCGAGTGTAGCGTCTCCGATCTTCATGAGAGTGGGTGTTACATGGGCATTTGACATGACCTTCGTTTTGTCCATGTTCATTTTCAGACCCACTCTTTCAGAGGCTCTACTGAGGTCATCGAGCATTGTACTGAGGTCCTCCATAGTCTCAGCCATGACTACTATATCGTCGGCAAACCGAAGGTGAGTTATGTACTCGCCATTGATGTTAATGCCAGCTCCTTTCCAGTCCAGAACCTTAAAGACATCCTCCAGAGCAGCGGTGAACAGTTTCGGAGAGATAACGTCTCCCTGTCTCACACCTCGCTGCAGAAGGATAGGTTTCGAGGTCTGGTCCTGGAGTCGAACTGACATAGTGGCGTTTTCGTACAGACACTTCAGCACCTCGATGTACCGATAGTCGATCTGGCACCGTTGAAGAGACTGCAGTACAGCCCATGTCTCGATCGAATCAAAGGCTTTCTCGTAGTCCACAAACGCTAAGCAGAGAGGCAGGTTATACTCTTCGGTCTTCTGTATAACCTGTCGCAGCGTATGTATGTGGTCTACGGTGCTAAAGCCTTTACGGAATCCGGCTTGTTCGGGAGGCTGGAAGTCGTCAAACCTGCGCGCGAGACGGTTCGTGATGACTCTCGAAAACAGCTTGTAGACATGGCTCAGAAGTGAGATGGGCCTATAATTCTTAAGAAGGGCATTGTCACCCTTCTTAAAGAAAAGTATCACCACACCTCTGTTCCATGCCTGTGGTGTTTTACCCTCGAGTATGACGGAATCAAACAGCCTCTGAAGGGCCTTAAGAACGGGTTTTCCGCCGGCCTTCAGGAGCTCGGCCGTAATTCCGTCATCACCCGGTGCCTTGTTGTTTTTAAGCTGCTTCAGAGCCATCCTAATCTCGTACAGGCTGACGTCCGGGATGTCTTCGGTATAGTGTCGGGTCAATCTAGCTCTTGGGTCGTTTGCCAGATTCGTAACGGGGTTGCTTGTTGACGTGTATAACTGTCCATAGAACCTCTCGAGAATTTTCATCTGTTCCTTCATAACTTCAAAAGTGCTTATAATAATTTGACAAAGAAAAAAAAAAATTTAATTCAATATCGCGCCCTCTTGACTTCTTGAGGACATAAAGTAATGAATTTAAAAATAAATATTGTGGTATGGTGCCTTGTTGGGTATCAAATAAAAGGGCTTAATTGGCACATATCAAAAATATAAATATTACTGCATTAAGCCCCAAAATAATTAAATAAAAAATAAGTTTAAAAACTAAAACCTGATTACTGAAAAGGATGAAACAAAAAAGTACCTTCCCGTGGTCGCATGCTACCATAGCTTATAAGTATGTTAGTACAGCGGCATGCGACCAGGGAAAGGTACTTTCTTGTTTCATCCTTTTCAGTAGTCGGGTTTTAGTTTTTAAACTTATTTGTTTTGATTCTCCGATATTGAGTGGACATTTTAATTGAACGAAAATGAATTTGAATAATACCTACTTAAGTAGGTATATGAAATTTTCTCCGAGTTTCGCCTAACTAATTGAAATCTGAGAATTTTCGGGGTACACCGACTGAACGCCCACTTCGTCCTTTGATGGGAAATATACTTAATGAGGACTGGGAAACTGAAATTGTAACCTTAAAATATTATACCTGGTAATGACGTTTAATTGAACCCTTTAAGTGACGTGAATATTAGCGATGATGAAAAGGTAGACACTTGAGTAATGTCTGTTATATTTTTTATTAATCAATCGTTTATATCATCACTTAGAGGCATTGCACTTGAATGAAGTTATATCAATGTCAAGAATAACTAGCTAATTTAGGTCCATAATAAGGATAATAAATGTTAACACTTCTCGTAATAGTAACCTTAAAGTTACAGAAGAAATACTCAAAAGAACATCAAAAATACTAAAACAAATAGTAAGAAAAAATCCGCTTTAGTATTCTACATGAAGTGGACGAGATTGTTAACATTACGCAACAACTCGTGACTCTTATTACGAGTGTCACAATCAATAAACGTTACATGTCTATTTGAATTCATCAAACAAAAGTGAACCTTCCACGTTTGTCAATAAAGGCACATGTAGAGCAACAGCTCTCGGCCGTGTTTCCTCGCCGGGCGAATACTAACATGCTTTTTCCTAGTCTGGTCTCAAATTATCATTTTATTAGAGCCTTAACGTTTCATTGATCCTTTTGAGAAACTATTTCACTCAAAGTCATGTCAACTTAATATGACATACAAATTATGAGGCTTCTGTACATATACAGCAATCATATTGTTTAATCAGTTATAAACATGGATTCCTCTCCCATTCTAAATTATCTTTTTATGTAAGGTGACATTTGTAAATTTTTTTATTATGCAGGTATGGTTTTCAGAAAATAGTTTATTTTCAACAGTAGCAGGTGATAGTATTATGAACTTAATATAAACAGACAACGCTGGTGTTAACGCTGGCTATATTGATAATGTTGGAAACAAAGAATAAAATAAACATTTTCTTATTTACTCAGTAGTAGAGTTCAGTAATAAAATGAACAATATTAATGAAGAAAAAACAAAAAACACAGTTGAACACGCACGTCGAGAACCCACAAGCGGACCGCTGGCACATACTCGCACATTAGCAAAAAAACGTGTTCGTACACACACATACAGGAGCAAAAACTTTGCAGATGTGCTCACACGCATCGTTGTCGAGCAAAAAGCGACCGGCGCGTCTTGATCTCGCGTCGGAGCAGCTCCACTCGTTTGCTTGTATCTCCTCACTTCTCATCCTTTTGCGCGATAAACAATCTTTAGAATTTCGTCCTTTTAAAACTGCTATTCTTAATATTTTACTTGTTACCATCTTGACGATCAAACTATGTCTGAGTTTTCCATGTCATTTGGTTTATTTGTTCTATTTTGGAACAAACTTTCATTTTAAAAACACAATTTGTGAACGAAGGTTTTAGATTTAATTGGCTAAAATGATCCGATCACCGCTCAAACTTTTGTAATCCGTCTTCCGATAAAGTCTTCATTCGTGTGAAATGTCTGCGAAGATAATCATCTTGGCTGCGAACTCCCGCCAGTGGAGGGCTCTCTTTCTGTTTTATTTTGAATAATTTCACTCATTTTATTCTATTCAGCACCTGCGCAATTAAATCTTTAGTATCCCTAAGCCGAGCTGTCGTAGAGGTAACTCGTTTTTAATTACTTTTTAAGTACACATCTACTTATACAAAACAACTCTCGAGACATAACTCGACATCGTCGCCCATTATTTGAACGCCAGTACTTGGTGTAATGCTGTCGTCATCATAATAATATACATGTAGAGCAAGTGTAGTAAGTATATAATTATTAATGTTGCTGATACTATTTTAATCGTAAGTGCATCAGTGAACAATGTATTTTCCTATTTAAGTGCATGTTTGTAACTAAAGTAGACACTTAGTATATAATAAGTGTCAAGAGTGTTTTTTTTTTAAGTCTGACTGTCTTGAAATCATTAAACACAAAATAAAGCTATTAAATAAGTAACAGTTTATATAAGTAATATTTTCTTTAACGAAGCAGCAATGAGAGTTTCATTATCATAATCTAAATATTTTATATATTTTCAAATAGTGTATACTGTCGTAATCAAACATTTAAGTAACATAAGCTAACATATAAACTATAATAATATGTACACTTATATTTTATTAAATAATTAGTTTCAATATCTTTTTAAACTAGAGGTAAAAAGTGAACACCCAATGTATCTTTTGAAAATACACAAATTAGCGTCAAATACTAGCTTTTATTTCTAATTACATTTACATACGTAAGTGAAACCTGTTTGTGGATTTATGTAAAATGTCAAACATGAAGGTCGATAGTGTGAAGAACCGACGACGACACCCAAGACTTCCGATACATTGTAACGTTGATTTTATCAGAGGAGAACTCATTCTTGAAAGAACTGATGGTAAAATATTTGTAAATGTCAGAGATCAAAACAGCAATACATACATTCGCTGTTAACTAATCGTTGAATAACTGAAAACCAAAATATTATCAAAGTAAACCGTCAAACGATAGCAAGAGAGTAAGATCTCGATCAGGGTTGAGGGAAATGTATATTAACTGCAATCAGGCCCATTTATCAGTTATTGAAGTAATAAAAACAGAAAATTTAAGCCAATAGAGTAGCTTGTTAAATAAACTACTGTTCAAATTCTTAAGAGGACATTAACATAAAACTGTAGTGCATTCACCAGTTGGGTCTGAGAGTTGTAGGGCAGGTCATGGCTGAATGCGTAAGCACAAACGGATGTGCAAACGATAACATTATCACTATTCCACAAGTCTGTTTGCAGCAGAAAGAGCCAGTTGAGAGAAAACAAATATTTGATCTCTACTATCTTCTGCAGCATTAAAAATGTGATGCTAAATTCCTTTTACTTCAGTGCAGTGTTTGTTAAACACCGCGTAATATTTGCAATTTTTTTTCGTCCTTAATGTTTGCATTCTGTGAGTAGCCTTGTCATAAGTCCTACGTTCAATTGTCATGTTTGTCTGGAGTACAGTGTCTGGCCACTACTTCAAGTACCAGGCTAGCAGCGGATCGTGGCGGTGTCACGTTACGCGGTGGCTGTTGACACCAGCGCCTGATTAATATTTATGATACGGCTGAGCATCTCGCATGGCCGGTTCGCTCACTCGATGCGAATTATCTTCGTCCTACTCGCACATGTACGCAGTTCTTATACGCTAGACAGAACACGAACATTAGTACATATGGAAACTGCTCTTTCAACATTCGAATGTGCGTAAGTGCGAATGAGAATCCCAAATCTTCTTAATTTTTGTTAAGTTTCGTTTTTGCTACCAGTTTTTTCAGATTAAACGTGTTACGGCCTTGGCGGAGTAGCACGATGAGGTTTGGGTAAACATTTGGACAAGTTTTGCTTTAAATATTTCTTGTATATTTAATTATTTACCATCAGATTCATATAAGTTTGCTATTGGAAGTTCTCAAACAATAACAGAAGTTGATATTTCGGTTGTTGAACCTAATCGTAAGACGATTAGGTTCGTTAGGACGATTAGGTGGAGACGTAAATCACTTGATCGGTGTCAGACCCACTGACCATAAGATTGCAAATCGAAAGAATTGAGTATGTGGAACGAGGCGTGGGACCAACGCCTCGAACCTGACCGTATCGAGGTATCTCAACCGGACAGACTCGACTCGAATGCCATTATAAAAAAAAAATTGCAACAGCTATAAGGGAAAACCGTGTTGTAGAAATTACAGCCATTTAGAAAAGGGAACACTTGTAGCATGTTGTTTGTTGAGGCAGATAATTAAATACTTTATGACAACTTCTTGGGTACCTCCACATAACTTAAGCAGATTCATGTTCATTTAAATTAATCATTGGACCGTTTCATTAGTCACTTAAACAGTCTTGCACGTCGTTAATTGAAACGCATCCAAATTACTAGCTTGATCTCCTTTGCTTTATCAGTCTCGATGACGGCAATCAATGTCATTTGTTGTTTCGCTCGTTCAATTTGCATATTTGTCTTTACAATGAGATCAGCGTATTTAAATTCAGTTTTAATGTTCCAGTTGACAGTGCATATTAAAGATATTTTCTCATTGTGTTTCCTGCACGAATCTCTCACATTAACAGAATTATCATTGTGTTTGCAACACCATTATCGTTGTTTGTCTGGACATTTTCCGTGAGCTCGCGCGCTTCCAGCGCCGGCCGGCGTTCGCGAGACTCCGCTCCAAGGTCACGTTATCGTGCTATCGCCAGCCCTGAACCAATCCAAGGTTAACAGACGAATATCCACTTTTTTAATGTCCATATCGGGGTCTAGACTCTCAATTTTTAAAATCATCGACATCCACACGTCACTCGCACGTCCGTCTTACAGGAACTCGGCAATCTCGACCGCCGCGCGCCGAGTCTTTATTGTTAATTTGCGAACGCTAGTGGAGCGCGCTCCGGACGCGTACTCTCGCTTTTAAGTAGCAATACCGCAATATAGTCTCAAATCAAATTAGCTGCGTGTTTACATTTTATAAATAGAGCGCGTTCACGTGGCGCCGCACCGAGATAAGCGACCGTCGACTCGCCGACATCACTCACCGTGCGCTGTTAACATCCTCCGCGGGGTGGCACGGGATCCTCCGTCACACTGACACTCGTGCGGGATATAAAGCACTCACAAACGGCGCACTAAGTTGAGCGGCACACGCGAGGACTGCACGGCGCGACACCCACAACTAGAATGCGGGTGAGACGGCTCGTCGCGGGGTGCGGGGGGAGACCGGCAGCGACACACGGCTCATACGAAGGCGCGGCGACGAGGACTGCGGCCGAGCAAGAGCGCGTTTCCCCCCATTGGTTAGAAACGGCGTGACGTCACGCAAAGTAGCCAATCGCCGCTCGCTCTTTAGTTCCCGCCGCCTGCCGGTAGAGGCACTGCGATCGAGGAAGTCGCCCGCCCTACAGAGCTTTCTTCAAGCTAGGGCGTGTGCTTTTGCGGGCGGCCAGCACGGAAAGAAATCACGGCATAATGAATTATGTATTATTATAATTTATTTAGTATCCTCAACTGATCAGAATAATAATTATTATTTATAGTCGTAACCTTTCCGTTTATAAAAACGGTTTAGGAGCTGAAACGATTACCTATTCAAATTAGATCCGGTTTTGAGTAAATACTGAAGAAGGTTCGCATACGTAAGCGTTAAATAATTACAAAAATGGTTAAATAGTCGATCTTGGTAACAAGTCTTATGTATGAGAAATAGGTTCTCTATTCTTTAGGGAGAAAGTATAAAATAAAGAGACTTATTATTTTATTGGACTTACCTGCGTGTCTACTTTGTTGTTTTTGTTTAAAGCTCAATTACCAAGTTTAGTTACACAAATGAAAGTTTCAGTATCTCTTAACAAGTGAAATATTTATATTTGCTAAACTAACGAACAATTTGTAGAACAAGAAACTGAACTTTGTAAATACAGGCCTGTTTTATGTTGAATGAATTTAGTTTAGTACGAATTTTTGAATGGGGTAAAGTTGGTATTAACTAATTATTTAGTTTAGGGACTTGTTTTGTGTAGTACTGTTTATTTTGTGTGACGAGGCTTGGAGTTTTTGGATGTGTGGGTAGCAGCCATTTATGATTTAATTAATCAGTAATTGACTTTTGGATTTACACGATTATATCGCTGGGGAGTTCGGCTAAATAATAACAGCCGCCCAGGTTGATCGATCAGGTTAAGCTATGCTTGTCGCGGTTGGTCTGTGGATGGGTGACCATCTTTACATACCGAGACCCCTCCTTGCCTCGGAAAGCACGTTAAGCCGTTGGTCAGGCCGTTATTCGTGAATCTTTGACAGTCGTTACGGGTCGACAGAAGCCCGAAAGTCTGACAACCAGTCTTACCAAGGGGTATCGTTATTACACAGTAACTGGGTTGTGGAGGTCAGATAGGCAGTCGCCTCATGTAAAATACTGGTGTTCAGCTGCATCCGGTTAGACTGGAAGCCGACCCCAACATAGTTGGGAAAAGTCTAGGCAGATGATGTCGCTGGGGAAATTGTTGCGCAACATTTTTTTTTTCTGAGCTAAAGCACTAGAAAGTGGTGAAGGGCGAATATTTTGGGGGACTGTCTTATGTAATTTTCACGTTTACAAAGTGTCGATTATTAGCCAAAAAATAAACGTTGATAATGCTACGTTGTAAATCACATCATGATCATCATTCTGAATTCTAGGCAAAAGGAAAGCCACAAGAGAATGTGGTGATTTAAGACTTTTGTTTTTGATTGACTATGTAGTAGAGTAATTAAAAAAAAATAAGTTTTTTGAAAAAAAAAAATACTATTTTCTGTTTCGTTAAACATAAATATAAAGAATAAAATATGAATGAATATGGGCCTTATTAGAAGGCTGAAAGTCACCCAAAGGGCAATGGAGAGGGCTATGCATGGAGTTTCCTTGCGGGATCGAATCAGAAATGAAGAGATCCGCTGGAGAACCAAGGTAACCGACATAGCCCGAAGAATTGCCAAACTTAAGTGGCAGTGGGCAGGGTACATTGCTCGCAGAACAGATGGCCGATGGGGCCGAAAGGTTCTGGAGTGGCGACCGCGTACCGGAAGATGTAGCGTTGGAAGGCCTCCCACAAGGTGGACCGACGACCTTGTGAAGGCCGCAGGAACTCGTTGGATGCGAGAAGCACAAAGCCGGTCGAAGTGGAGGTGCTTGGGGGAGGCCTATGTCCAGCAGTGGACGTCTTTCGGCTGAAATGATGATGATGATGAAATATAAAGAATATAAAACTTTCTACCGATTTAAGATTAAATATTGTGAAAAGAATAAATCCAAAAACGTTTTGTAATGCTTACTTTTCATATTAATTTTACAAGTATCCCTATTATGATGGCATGAGATGCTGCTGCAGCTTTCTGCTAATCTTTTATCCCGAAGCTGCTTCTAAACTTTCTGTACCTATATCTCTCAATTCTGAACGAGTTCCCATCTGCTATTGCTAATTTGTCAATCTTCTGTTCAATTTGAGAGGTATTATTCTCCAATGATAAAGAATTTCTTGTACCTATTGTAATTTTTCAAAAGAAAACTACTATTTCCTCCTTAATACAGATTTTCATAACCAACAGCAACGGTTTTCAGATGGCCTTAGTCGTCTAACTAAAGGGATTCTGGGATTTTGTGGTTCTGATTCTTACTTCCTAAAACACATTCCTTCCTTAAATTATTTAGTAGATTTCATGTGTTTTGTGCATTTAGTAGTTAGGTAAATTCAACTGAATTGATCCAGCTTGCTGTGAATCAAACATATTTGTCCAAATTTTTGCGGTAGTAGGTACGTCCCGATACACACAAACTAAATTCAACCAGCTGTTCAAAGGAATTTGCCCTTCAAAATCATTCCGTTACGTGTTCACCCTAAATTGGGGGTGACGTCATAACAACCTACCGTCAAACTACTGGAATTTGTATAGGTATAAAAGATTGGTAATCCTAGGAAGTTGGATTTCTTTACAAATATATTATTCTAGAAAAGAAGCGGTCAAGTTCAAGTAGAGCTCGTACACGACCCCCCGGCCATAGGTAGAGGTGGAACACCGCGGTGGTTTTAGCCGGTAAGAGTCCGGCATGCCCCTCTGTCATCTCCATGATAGAAGAAGTCCATGAGGATTTCCACCGCGAGAAAAAAAAAAGGGCTTGTAATATCTACCTATTACGGTTCAAAAGATAGAACCCTATGACAGACGGACGGACAGCGGAGCCTTTGTAATAGGGTCCCGTTGGCACCTTTTGGGAACGAAGCCCTAATAATGTTAGTTCAAACGCTTTGTTCGATTGATATTCATAGAACCTTGACCACTGTAAATGACGGGCATAAGGGCCAAGGTCGTTATGAAATATTGACGAATGTGTCAGTATGGTACATAATTATAATGTCGACTTTTTGAAGGGGCTGTTAAAAACAACGTCAGTCAGTTATTATTCATCAACTTGGAACCTACATCAAAACGCTTCAGTATTTTAAAGATTATGTTTTAAATTATGTATAATTCTGGATTATTTTAGGGGTTATTGGTTTTAGTGGTTTATTGTAGAGCTTAACCAAAAAGTAAATTCTATTCCTTTTTACAAGCTTTTATTTAACTTGCAATGTATGTAACTATGTTAGTTCGGGTGGATTCTTGCAACTCAATTTTGAAGCAGATATTTTAGATTTTCTTTTTTTTGCATTTTTTTTTTAGGTTAATTCTGGCCTAGTCATCATGGTTGCCTGTTAAGCCATCTTTTCAATGTTTCTATAGCCGTCCAAGATATCAACACCGCTAGTTGTCCATTGAGTTTATTTTTAATGTCTTTGGAAATCGTCTCAATAGGTTGTCTTAGAAATGTCTTCATGCTTGTATGTACCTTTTTGAGTACAGTCAAGAGCAAAAATACCTTACAGTTACGCAAAATTCAAAAGCGATTTGACGAGTATAACGTATTTATGCTTGTGATTATACAACTTTGAATCAAACCTGCTGATGCATTACAAGGATAAGCGTCGAATAATAACCAATAAGTCACTGCCGAATCTAACTCCGAAAGTATTAGAATTTTTATCCACGACGTTCTCGAACACAAGACGAAGTAGGTACCCATCACAAATCCGGTGTGAGTAAAGCGATTCAGTAGGTACCGTGGAGATCTTTGTCATTAGAGTGTGCTGTAAACAAAACCCTTAGTGGTGCCCGAGGGAACGACAGCTGTCTCCAAGCCTCACTCCTCGCCATTAAACACCCACGTCGGTTCATAACATCCACCATAACAACACTGCAAAGTCAACCTTAACCTATCAACTTCAAAGTCCAATTTTGACTCACAGAAGTTCCTTCATTCTTTGCACTACGTATGTATACATTTTGGCGAAAATTCAAATTGAGATTTATAGAGTGCCACATAAGATTGGTTTTGAAATGGCCATCTGTAATTATATTACAGGAAATTGTATCGGAGATTTAAGTAGAAAAAGTATTAGTAAATGGAATAAGGATTTCAGTGCTGATAATTATTTTTTCGTCTGTACTTTTTCCGTTGGTGACATTCGAAGTTATGAATTTCATAGAGTAATTTCAGAACAACTTTATACTACAATGTTATAATTTACAATATTATTTTTTTTACTTATTTCTGGACAATATTTACATAATTTAAAGCTAATAGTCTTAAAATATTAATAATAATATGTGCAAGTGTATCAAAAGGGAAAGGACAGAATTATAGAGCATCAAAAAATCGTCAAAGAGTTCAAAAAGACTGGCATGATGCTGGCTGATTCTTTGGCCAAGAATTACCTGCCCTCTGGTCACATGAAGAGTCAACCCAGTTGGTCGACTCTTCACGTGACCAGAGGACTTGGCAATGTCTCGAAAAACTAAGTGGGCAGTCTGATCCCAAGGCCATCGTGTTTACCCCTAACGGCTTGAACATACATATATAAGTCCAGTAAGATTGGAGTATTTGCGCTGTTTGAGGTTTACTGCACCTGAAGTAGCCGCCTTAGTATAGCCCACCGCGCTAGGAAGATCAGATGGCGCAAGGTTGTCGACACATGTTGCATACATCATGGGAAATAAACATATTTTATTATCCCACTTCAAAGGCCGACCTTATTACCAAGGTATTATGGTCATTCCGTCCGCTCTTACCATCGTCGTGTGCCAATCCATTGGGTTCTAAAACAGCTGGCACTTCTGCAGTAACAAGAGCACGACGGATGATGTCACTGGCGCTGGCGTGCCGTGCTATGCAGCCGGCACTCCCCAATGCAACGCAGTCGATACCTTCACCGCATTGGCAGCGATGCAGAGCCACTCAAGGAGCGCCCAGACATAGAAAATTAATAATAATATGTTGGGTGATGGTAGCGCCTGAAGCCAGAGGCCCGACTCCCGCTCACCCAGAGCCAGCAAGCGGGCACGCTCAGCAGTATTGATGGATTAACTGGGGAGCCGAATCGTTTAAGAAGGTTGAATTTAGGTTTGGAGAGTCGGGGGTCGAGGAAGGTGAAACCATCCGCAGGCGCTGAATGTTTAGGTACTCTCTAGGACTGTTTGTGTCTTTGGAGAGTAAGGCACCACAACATTGCTGCTGAACAGTATCTCCACTCCCCTGATGTCACCTTCACTTTATTTAGATTCCATATGTGACCATAAGTCTTTTTGTTATGAGTTTTTTAAAGCAGGTAATTTGGGATCTAAAATTAGGGTTGAATTATTACAATTATCTTTAATTAGCTGCGCCCCGCGGTTTCACCCGCGTAAGTGTCGATCCCGTAAGAATATCGGGATAAAAAGTAGCCTATATGTTAATCCAGGGTGTCAGCTACCTCCATACAAAATTTTACCAAAATTGGTCCAGTCGTTTGAGCGTGATGAAGTAACAAACATATAAACACACACTCTCACAAACTTTCGACTTTATAATATTAGTGTGATTTAGTTCGTTAAGCTTTTTTTTTTACTTTTGAAAGTTATCATTTTCAGGCAAAAGATTATTGTAGTATTTAAGGAGTTTATTTTTACCATTTTCGGAAGATAAATAGGTACACCTAGACCTAGCTTTTAAGTTCACATAAATGCATCGAGTGGCGATCGAACTCACAACCTCTTTTGCCGGTCCTTGCCTTAACTGAACTATAGGCGCTGAACTATTGGCACTAAAAATAAATAAGGTGGAAGTTAAGGCAGGAAACGTGTTTAATTCCGCTTTAATTACACATACAGGAACAATACCAAGAACTGTAAACAAACCTAAGGCACATACATTAAAATAATCGATGGGAAATAGCCACGTGGCTGACATATGGTGTGAAATTAACACAAATTATGAACGATACTCTATTTACCTCTATTCAATGTCTTTGTTCGATAAAGTAAAGGAAAATGGAACTGTTGTTATCGTTTAAGGAGTTTTATTGTTTGTTTCTTGTAAAGAATGAGAACTAGAGTGAAATGTGTGAGCATACATCATTAAATTAATGATAAGATTGGCAAAGAAAATTTTGGTTTTGCTGATTTGGGAAAAATGCTAACCCCTCGGATGAAAGGTTGATCAAAGTTTGCCTTTGAGTAATAAATAAGTCAGTTAACCTGTAAACAATAATATAGCATAAGTTTACACCCGAATTCAGGAAGTGCCGACACATATACCTGACATTAGGGACTGCCAAACTGTTGCAGTTTATATAAAAGAAGAGTAAAAGAACACTATCTTTACACTTCGTCATAGTTGTGTACGTTATAATTATTAACATTCTAGTGATTCAAGAAGTATGTACGAGTATGTTTATTTGTGTCAATATATTCTCATATTATTTGTTTTATTTTATTAAGTTTTTGATTTTTTGTTCTTATTTTATTTTCTCTTTTACTCTTTATACATGCTGTCTACATCTCTTTATCTACTATTCTATCGTAGGTATGCTGAAAGAGATTTCTATAGAAATAAGCTTAACTTTTTACCTATTTTTTGTTTTTTTTTTTTCTTGTCTGTTTATATATGTGTGTGCATAAATAGTTAAATAAATAAATAATTAATAAAATATGCATTTCGCTATTGAAACATAAAAATTTCATATCTGTAAACTTGTAAGAGTAATTTGTGATTGGCTGTAAACACATCGAAAACAATGAAATAAGTTGAAATCAAAATAAGAAGGTAAGATGTTGCCAATTTATTCGGAGTTCAAAAACTGTTTGTGAAAATTACTCGTAACTACAAAAGTATAGAAGATTACAAAATCAAGTCAGTATATTGCTTAATAGTATATTCATTAATCACAATTGTTTAATAGCTTTAGGAACCTCCGTTAGTAATTCAACACAGCGGTACTTGTACTTATGTTCGAGTTATTAACTTACTTGTATCTGTGGGAGAACTGTCACGAGTTTCTAACTAACTTTGTTTGCAAATTAAGTTGTGAACGGTATTGGTCACAGCTAGCGGATATAATTTTATTCAGCTTTAAATTTTCTTTTTTTTTTTAGCTTAAATAAAACCTCCCGCCATCTCCTACGTGGTCTGCCGCGACCCTGCCTCACTGTCTCAGGGCACCAGTTCTGTGCTATTTGGGCCCACAGTTTGTCTGGCATGCGGCAGACATGTCCTGCCCAGTTCCATTTAAGTTGAGCAGCCTTTTGAGCCACGTCAGCTATCTTTGTTTTGGAGATGGCGGGATGAACTGGATAGGTTCGAAGGATGCGTGGGCTCGCGTAAGATAGAAGGAGTGGAGAGAGGCCTTTGCCCAGGAGTACCTATAGGCTAGTACAAAAAAAATGTAACTGGTGAAATAATTATGAGTGCACTATAAACTCAAACTCAAAGCATTTATTTCAATTAAACCATTACAGGCACTTTTGAATTGTCAAAATGAAGTAGTCGGTCAGTTAGTCAGAAAGTTGAAGCTAGTTGCCCATTCCAAAGCGTAGATCTCTATGAGTCTTTGGTCAACTGGACCTGCGGGTCCAGTCGACCAAATCAAATTTTGAATTGCTTGACTGGACCCACTGTAACGGGCAAGAAACTCCATGGACACTCTTTTAAATCAAGATATTACAAAATCCTGGGTACATTATTCTTGTTGCTTCTATATGTGAGAACAATGTAAAAAAACACACAAACGTAGAAACAATACAAAAAATAAGATTAAAAATAAGCCTTGGCAGTTAAGAGATGACCAGTCTCAACCGACATATAGGTGCACCTCTGACTTTCCCTTCGGGAATACAAGCGTTATCGTCCATGTTAAGTTTATTTATTGCAGTCTTGAAGATTAAAATACGATCAGTCATGTGCCCTGTAACCCAAGCTGCTAAAGAGCTGCGTATAAAGATTTATTGCAAACCAGGTGACCCGGCGAACTTTGAACCGTCTCATTTTTTTTTAATTATATTTTCCCATGTTTTAATAATTATTCTGCTATTCAGGGACCGTATTACGAAGTATTAATGCCATCATGATTCCAGTGCGAAAAAGAGATGGTGCTATCGATCATGTATAGCTCTGTCTCTCTCTTACACTGGAATCATGATGGCATTAAACCGTCATAATAGGGCATCAGGGCGAAGACAAATCCAATAAACAAAAGAATATAAAAATCATTCCAGCCGTTCTTGAGTTATAAATGGTGTAACTAACCCGACTTTGTTTTATATGTCACGAGCGACACGAGTCAACAGCAGAGGCAACTGTAGCCGTCGACGCGATGATGGCTTTTTTTTTTGAGGGTTGGAAATCATCAATAGTCCTCCCGCTCTGGGTGGAGCGGAAGGGAGTGTCAGACTCTTACTGACTAAAACCCACCCATGTATGTCCTTAGCCCTTTATGTTCCGGGGTAGCGGTAACCCTTTCGGACAATCCCGCTACCCCGGCAGGCTTCGGCCTTAACGGGCCCCTTCCCTTGTGCTGACATCTCTTTAAGGCGCGCGTAGAACACATACGCGCCTTCCGGCAGAGGCCTGGTCCCGCGTCGATGGCTGCCGTGGACAATGTGCCGCTCGTGGATTTGAGCACCGCGTACTCAAATACACGAGCGGCGCGTTGTCGACGGCTGCAGTTGCCTCTGCCGTTTGACGCTCGTGTGTAACAGCACTAAGCAGTTACTTAGCCATCGTAGGCAGGCGATGTACAGACAGCGTCAGAGAAAAGGAACCACCCCAAGACTTCTTGATGTCGTTACCAAAGGGGGTTCCTTTTCTCTGAAGCTGACTGTACACAGGTGATGAAGGCAGGCGGTGGAAAACGCATTTTCACCCTAGAGACAAAGTTGAAGTGTTTGATGTGACTGGAAACTGTCGAGTTAACGCAACTGTCTAATCGGTAAAACTGACGAATCAGTGAAACTGACTAATCAACGAAACTGGCGAATTAAATAAACTGACGGCTGAGGGAAGCTGACCAGTGATACGCGGGCTCCTTTAATTACACCGGTAGCAATACTTTTCAAATCAAACCATAACGCAGAAATCAAATAGGTTTGTTGGTAGTCTTTCCAAGGCAAGTTCTAAGAGCTTGAGTTCGTGGTTGGTAATTGCAAAGGGCTATTATAAGAGCTTTAGAAGATTGGTCAGGTACTTGGGCACCTTTGGACAGGCATGTATAGAAAAAAGGAGACAGCTTTATGTAACATGCATAATCAGCCTATAACGTTTCCACTGCTGGGACACTGACCTCCTCTCGGTAAGAGGGAGTGGGCCGTAATCCACCACGCGGGCCCAGTGCGGGTTGGTAGATGTCACATGTCTTCGAATTTTTGGTTCTAGGATAAAGGCTGGTTTTCTTACGATGTTTTCCTTCACTGTTTTGAGAGTTTTAGCTTAATGCAACACTTACCACTAAATCTATACTTAATATTATAAAGAGGTAAAATTTGTTTGTAAGTTTGTATGTAGGGGGTAATCTCTGGAACTACCAGTCGGATTTGAAAAATTCTTCTTGCATTTGATAGCCCGAGGAAGGCTATAGGCTATTTAACATTACGCTATGACCCTTAGGAGCCGAGCAAAAATAAAAAAAAGTCAAAAAGAACGTTAAGTGATAGCGCGGGCGGGTGATGCGATACCGACGGGGTGGCTCGGGGGAAGCAAGAAGTTTCACGCGAACGAAGTCGTGGGCTGAAGCTAGTATGAAATAAACTTGTCGTATTATTTTGTCCAGTTTTTTTTTTTTTTTAATTGAAATGGGCTTGCTCTTGACTCTAGCCTAGGTCAAAGGTGACAGAGACAAAGTCGACGATGGAGCGAGCTTACCCAGAAGAAGCCTGTTCACTCTCACTTTAAAGTTTTAATTTATCTCAACTCTATTACAAACAAAAACTACACTAAACTATAGGAAATGAGTCCCTCCTTCTCTATTTAATGAACCGTAGTAATAAGGGCATATAATTTACTATCTGCAGCGTCTCACAGCGGTGGACTATAAATCTGTCAGGAGTTAAATGCTCTGACTCTTAGACTGATACTTTTTATCATGGTTTTATATTCATGTACGATTCCAACTAGATTTTATACTATTCCTTCTTAAAAGAAGATTCTGTTATGTGTGAGAACATCTTCATACATAAAGTAGGTAACTATAACTATGTATAAATATCGGAGAAATTAAGAAAACTAGAGAATATTTTTTTTAAATAAATGATATGCTAAGAAACATTTAGAAATAAGGAGGAGTTTATCGATCACCTCCACAGGTGAACAATAAACTCCTCTTTATTTCTTATGATAAAAATTTACACATTGACTGGATAAACTTCTAATACTAAATAAGCTATTAAAATTTAAATATAATATACAAGCTGCTCGCCGCGGTTTCACCCGCGTAAATATCGATCCCGTGGGAATATCGGGATAAAAAGTAGCCTATATGTTAATCCAGAGTGTCAGCTACCTCCATACAAAATTTTATCAAAATTGGTCCAGCCGTTTGAGCGTGAAGAAGTAACAAACATATAAACACACACATACACACGCTCACAAACTTTCGCCTTTATAATATTAGTGTGATGTGATTTAAGTGCAAAGTGTGATTATACGAGTACTAACCTAACTAAAACCATTAACAAAGACCCAAACTAAAATATGGATTCGAAATATTCCTGCGCATCGCTGTCTACTGGTAATGTACCCAAGAGACTGGCGGCATTGTCACGTTGTATGGCAATACTTCTCCTCTGGCCAAGGTAAAAGCCAGCCCCTGGGTCACGGGAAGTGTCAACCAGCCATATGGAGTTTGCTGATAAATTAGATTTAAATTTTAGATGGATATACATTTCAAGGTCATTTCATACCAATTCAGTTGTAATCGTAATCTTGTATCTGGTCAATAGATACAAATAAAATTGACAAGCATTTTCAAGAAAAAGCTACGTTTCTCTTTAAAAAAAAAAATGCAGTTGTACTCGAACTTAATTAAACTTAAATAACAACGGATTAGCTTAGGCGCGTGCTAACGTTCAAGCACCATGGCAATATGCAAGCATAGGAATCCATGAGGATTCTATTTTTGAACGGTTCCCCTCGCCAACCGCGCGAGCGCAGTCTTCAGGGAGACTTGAGTTTAATGTACCAATAAGTGTAATGGAAGTGAAATGTTTTTTTTTCTCATTAAAAAGTTGAGGTCGGAAATCCGGATTTAATGAGACCGATGCTCCGTGTGATAATCTGTAGATATATAAATGTAGGTATTTAATCACTCTTTAAAATTACTGTCAAGGAAGCATCGCTTATGATCTTTCAGGGACAAGGAACTTCATGAAATTCGTGGTACAAATGGAAAAACCACTGAATTAAACTGTCACTTTGACCTGCCCATCACGTCACCTGCCCTGTTCCTTGATTCTGCTAGATCCTGAGGCCGCGAGGAAAGATGATGACGCTGAGACCTCAAAATAAAACAACGTCAGTATCGTATAATTTACTTTCACAGATTATTATTATTCATAGTAGATTACCTCGTCGTGATAAGGTCGCAAGCGCAACGCCTAAGCGTCAGTTCCTGGGTTTGAATACAACGTCAGAAATTCCTCATTGATGTCAAAGAAATCTTGACACAAGCGGGTGATACAATGTCTTTCAAATTAATCATCATGGTGCAGGGAGCTTCATTCATGCATCTTTCGAAAATTCGCTTTCTGGTGACTAAAAGGATGGTGATCTGTAAAAAAAAAGTAATTTCTATGAACTCGAGTTTCTGATAGAACTCACAATCGAATTCTAATATCTATCCGAAAACAACTGACTCTTCGGATAACAAGTTACAAGAATCAAATGACGTTGACAGGGGGCGCTGTTGGTAATTTTTTTTTTTGCAATTGTTTTCTGAAATGTCACTTGCAATACAAAAAACAAGATGGCGGCAATAGTTCTGATTTCGGCCATGAAAAGTAACCTTGTGGCGCTATACATAAGGATGGTAGTTCGATGGGTAGAGCGTGTCTAGGTGAAAAGGTACCTTCCCAGGCCAGACTACACACGGAAGGCTGTACCAGGTGGGAGACCTTGGCCTGCCCTTCAGAATAAATCATATTATCATTATCGTCTTCATCATACTACTATTTAAATGTTGCGGTAGTTTATGACGTACATTTTTCTAGCCATTTTGGACGCCTCCGCCGTGTTATTTATTTATTTATTAAAACTTTATGCATAAGTAAAAAAAATAATACTGTACAAAGGCGGACTTAATGCCTGAGGCATTTTCTACCAGTCAACCTTAGGGTGATGCAGAGATAAAACATGGCAGGTGCAACATACATGATAACTAGTTAGGAAATGAATATAAAATACAATATATACATAGATGCATACATACATATAAACCAAATGAACTCTCAGGGGAAAAATGATCGGTAGAGGAGAAAACGAATCCAGCAAATCAGCGCTGGGATGTTACGGCCAACTTCTGCCGAATATGTTCCCGTGCCTTCATTTTAAAAGATAACCGACTGGTTGCCGTCCTGAATCTCGTCGTCGTCGTGTTGGTCTGGTTATCGATTTTGAATAAATAATGGGAGTGTGTATTTGTCGATTTAATAACCCCCTTTAATGCAACAGTTTCAAAAATATTAATGTGACTGTGATAAAATAATAAAATTAATGGATGGCATTTAAAAATACATGAAGGATTTACCTAATATTGTATTAGGTAGGTATAATGATTTGAGTACATAATCGTTTTTGGTGATAACAGTAGTTATTTCCAATTCGAGCGTCATTGATTGATATCAATGTGCAGCATGATTATTTTCGATAAATTTTAATCTAACAATTAAGGATCCATAATCCATATCTACACGACACGGCAATGTAGATTGGAGTTCAGATGCTAAGGCTAAGTCTAGATTTGCTGCAGCGATTTGCGATGCCAATGGACGAAAAGATAAAAATAAAGTAAAATTTTGATGTAATCATAAACAAAGCCTCACCAGAGCCACAAGATACAAGCGATGCTTAGTTTGTGGCTCACCGAATCCGTCACATTGTATTTTACTTTTTGATGAATAAACTTATTATTATTATATTATAAACTATCATTGGATAAATAACAAATGATTTATTTTCTGTAAGTGGGTTTGCACAAACACTTTTACACGTCAATCATATTTTTTTTATTTTGTATTTACAGAAGATTTTGTACATTACAAATTACACGGAAATGGGTTGACATTGCCGATGCCGTGGGTAGCAATCACTTAAAAATAATAAGATTTGACTTAATCTTTGGTTTCAAGTAGTGTTCATAGAAGACAATTATTTCTTGTAGGACCTATATAATAAAAATTATCTGACTTAAATAGGAGAAAACTTGCGCCCATAAATCGGATTCCATAAAACACTAGGTATTGGATTTTAGTTATATTGAATAGAGTTTTGATTGACTGCCAGTTATTATGACCACTGATCACCAGTGTAGTTACAATGACGCAATTCTACTTATGTAGGTGACGTGTTTATTACATAACATAATAAGCCTATAATGTTCCCACTGCTGAGACACAGGCCTCCTCTCTGTGAGAGGGAGTGGGCCGTAATCCACCACGCGGGCTCAGTGCGGGTTGGTAGATGTCACATGGTTTCGAATTTTTGGTTCTAGGACATGCCGGTTTCCTCACGATGTTTTCCTTCACCGTTTTGAGAGCAGTGGTGATGAAATAATTTACACAAAATAAAGCGCCTGTCAGGGTTCGAACCTACGACCTATATCTCGTAAGTCGCGGTCGTTACCACTGGGCCACCACTGCTCTTACGTCGACGTATTTACTACAAGGTGAATATACAGCTGTATATTTTTAACAATTATTTATATAGATCATCTTCCTTTTTTCTGCATGCAAAAATACGCAATAATATATAGCAATGTTAATAATCTCAGATATACCATTCCACCGCCACTTAATCAGTTATCTACTTTAGTACAATGTTTTCTAAGTTGATTTTTGAGTGACCATTTGTAAAAAAAAGGTCCTAATAAATTTTTGGTTGCAATGGAATTTGAACTTTGTTAAATATGACGTTCAGTTTATTGTTCCATACCTTGAAAATAATTTCATTCTTAAGTCAAATATTGCCAATTTATTTTTATATTTTATTGATAAGGCTAATCAAGTGACACATTCTGCTAATACAGGGAGTCCCTGAATACCGGACTTTCAAAAGATTATCTAGGTAATCAAAGCAAGCAAAAATAACCTGAAACGTAATTAGAAATAAATTATTAAGTATTATGAAACTACCTCATCATCATCTTCATCATCTTTACAGCCGAAAGACTCCCATTGCTGGACATTAGGCCTGCGCGCCTGTGCCGCAAGTCAATCATCGCCACTTCAACAAATTCTTTGCGTCTCGCATCCAGCGGAGGCATTATCTATTAGGTACTTATAGGAAATTTAACATAAATAGGCAAACTCGGACAGTATTTTTCCTTTACGTCATCATCTGCCTAGCTTTTTCCCAACTATGTTGGGGTCGGCTTCCAGTCTAACCGGATGCAGCTGAATACCAGTATTTTACATGGAGTAATCTCCTATCTGACATCCACAAACGATACTCCTTGGTAATACTGGTTGTCAGACTTTCGGGCTTCTGACTACCCGTGACGACTGTCAAAGATCCACGAATGACAGCGGGGCCAACGGCTTAGCGTGCTTTCCGAGGCACGGAGGGGTCTCGGTATATAAAGATGGTCACCCAGCCACAGACCAACCGCGGCAAGCGTAGCTTAACCTGAACGATCGACCTGTGCGGCTGTTATTATTTAGCCACGGGCCCCTCAGTATTTTTTTTTTTACGTAAATAAGGAAAAACACATTTCTGAATAATTTAGTAAATTGTTTTTACTTTCCTGAATGAAATTAGAAAACAAAAACATAACTTAACTGTTCTTCCTATTTCCTACATACCAAATAGTGTTCAGTTGTTTTTTTTTCATCTACAAAAGTGAACACACTTTATAAGCAAGGTATTTGAACTCCTAAAGTTTCCGTAGCCGGCAAACTTTCAGAGTAATTGCCTGCCTATAGAAGGCAGCTTATGACCAGTTTCCGCTATTACAGTTAGCACGTATGTGTACACAAAACGCTAAAACAATCCCCACCACACATTAAACCAACGGAACGTGACCACGGCGCCCTCTCGCGGCCGACCAATAAAAACTTAAACTAATCAGAACAACATCACGAATGGTGGAGGAAACGCAATATTATTGTTGTTAAACAAAGTATTGGTTTACGTTTTACTTGTAATTAAAACAATGTGGGGTTGCTTATTGGACGTGAATTGTGTGAATTCAACGGGACAGAAGAGGTAAATTGAAACCAAACTACTGAAGAAACTGATATTGTAAGATACGTCACAATACTTCGTCAAGCATTCGTCATAATATTATCCTATAAGTTTTGACGCATATCATGTCATGACGCGATGTGATGTGACGTGGTCTAGGATACATTCGATTTGAAATTAGGTGGCAACATAGAATGTAGTTTTCACATGTCTCCAGAAGACTTATTTGGTACTAGATGTTACCTGCGACTTCGTCTGCGTGGATTTATTTTCGTGGGACCCTATTTTTTTTTTCTAATATAAAAGTAGCCTAAGTTACTCTTTATTACATCGGCTATCTGCCAGTGAAAGTCCCGTCGAAATCGGTCCAGCCGTTTCAGAGATTAGACGGAATAAACAGACAGACACAAAAATTGTAAAAAATGTTATTTTGGTATATGTACCGTGTATACATCTATATGCATTAAGTAAAAAGCGTTTATTTTAATATTACAAACAGAAATTCAAATTTTATTTATTTGTACAGATTACTATCAAATAGCAAAGATCTTGATGGACCCTTAATTTGATAAGGTGTCAAAAGATGAAACACTCCAAATGAAAATGTTACGTTCAAGTCGGCTCCATATAAAAGACCTGCCAGGTCCTTTCTATAGAACTTAGGTGAACTGAGCTTGAAGTGAACATCAGTTGGAATGACCCAACTGATGCTAGTGATTGACACTATTGACATCTCACTTCACTAAGTTTTTACGATAAGATTTTTATAGAATTGACTAAAATATTCGCCTGATAAAAAATTTTATTCTTGAGATATTCGGCCGTGGGCTTTTAAATTATTACTTTAAGTGATCATGTAGGTATCACCTCATCAATAATAATATGTAGATTGAAAGTAACAGAATCCTACAAACCGTAGGCCAAAACATTTTTTGTTATAAATCTCGTTTTTTTTCCTATCTCAGAGCTGCACGTTGTTCAATGTGTTACGCATAACGTTTAACCTTTCGCCTGTCGCATTGGAGTCTCCCACAAGGTAACACTAATTTGCATCTCTCATCGTAATGGCTGCATCTGTACCATTCAAATTGAGATCTAATTTGTGGACTGCTAAGGTTGGTTCTTCAACGATGTTTGGTTGTCACTTAAGATTGTTTGTTTTTTTTATTTTCTTGCGTAGGACCCACGTGGTGCGGCATATGTTTTGGACCATCGCATCCCGAGCCAGCCCGGGAGACGGGAGATAATACAAAATAGGGGAAATTTGTCTTTTCCTAAATGGATTTTGAATTCCAAGTCTCGGGAGGTTTTAGAGAATAATATCAGGTTAGTAGTCTATTTAGGTTGCTGCGTGAAACGCTACTTTTAGACCAAAAAGGTTGATGGTTTTAAATAAAAGGAAGCTCAATACATCTGATTGAATAAGATTTAACCAAGAGAGCAATACAATAATTTTTCTTAGCAAGCCATGACAGAGATCATATGTCACATACTTCAAACTATAGTGACATTTATTTAAATTGTATTCGTTTATTAAAACGTTCCAATAAAGGTCAGAGTTGGTTTTGTAATTATTTTCTGTTTCATAACAGTTTTGGGTAAAGGATACGTTTCGTACCTGCTGTGGATTAAAAACATACTAGAGATATGTAGTTAATGTTTTCTCAAAACAGATGATTACAATTGATTTAACAGATGATTTCCACATCGGTGTTGAGCTTGTAGCAAGGTTTCTGAAAACTATATGGCTGGTGAATGCGTAGTTGTAGCCCGCGAAATTCAATTTTTCTTACGTTTTTTGCAATTTTCAGGTCAGTGTCAGGTTGTATCTTGATGAAAATTTGATTCGCGACTATAACAGGTACGTATTCACAGAATTATAATCATCAGAATCATTAATACATCTGTTTAAGTTAGATTTCTACCACCAACACTTTTCCATACGAGATTTGTTCTTAACGGTAGAAATCTAACTTAGAAAGATGTATTAATGATTCTAATTATTATAATTCTGTAAATACGTACCTGTTATTGTCGCGAATCATATTTTCATCAAGATACAACCTGACACTGACCTGAAAATTGCAAAAAACGTAAGAAAAATTGAATTTCGCGGGCTACAACTACCCATTCGCCTTAAGTTAACTAACATACGAGTAGTTGTTAAGAAATATTGTTATAGATAGGGCCATCCCCGAAAACGCGCCCCACTCTTCTTACTGATAGCTAGTGGTTATTGCTAGTTAATTCCGCTAGTGTTTTAGTTTTTTTTATACACACTTGTCGATATACAGTAATTACTTATTCGTGGGTAATAATTATTATTACACACTATTGACAAAACTAAAACACTAGCGGAATGTTGCACACTTGTAGGTACTTTAAGCGATTAGGAAGAAGAGTGGGGCGCGTCTTCGTGGATGGTGCTATCTGTACTAACATATTTGAATCCATTGTTACTTGTATATTAATATAAATAAATACTTAATGTTATTTTTTGTACTGATATAAATTTAAAACAATGCAAACATGAGTTTGAAAACACCGTCGACGTTTTAATATGTTCATTGAAGCGACTACTAACATTAATAAGTAACTTTATCACTATAAAATGAATCATCACCGTCTGAATAACGAAAAAAGCTAATTATGACAAAACAAAATTCACTTCAAATATGACAAGAGTCAATGAATCAGAAATTCTCATGAATTCAGAGAGCGGCGCGGGCGCACACACGTGTTGCACACATTTTGTGAAACCTCCCCGCTACCCCTCGCCTCTCGCACACGTAGCATCCACCCCCGCTAAGGGAACCGCTGAAAAAATGGACCACAAGGAACTTTAGTAAAAAGTGACCCTATATCAACGATGTTACGGTTTACATTGCAAAAAAATTGTATGTGGAGTAACGGTATTCAAAGGGACATTATTTTTTTTTTTGTCAAATCATTTGGATTAGGTCATTGACCTCGTTATTTGGCATACATTTCGGCATATTTTTCTTTGTGTTAATGTCTGCTCCAATTTGTGGTTTATGGGGCCTTAAAATATTTTAAATTCCATAATTTAATTTACTACCGTATTTAAATGGAATGATGTAAATGTCAAATGATTTTTAAAAACGTTCCGTTTCGTCCACTATTGAACATCATTGGGGTTCTGTACCTAAAGGGTGCCAACAGGACCCTATTGCTTAGGCTACACTATCTGTCCGTCTGTCACAGGGCTGTATATATACGTAGAGACTTTTACAGGCCGCTGTAATAACAATAAAATGAAGTTAAAATTAAAGGAGGTCTCCATACAAGAAACTTGTCTTTTTCGGCGTTTTTTGCTCGTGTTTTTTACAACGGTGGCACCCATTTGCGTTCGAGTCCGACTGGCAGTTGGCTGCTTTTTATGTTTTTCATGCCACTGAAAATTCAAAATGACAAAGGAAATATAATTTCAATTAGTGTTTATGCACTCACAAAGTGATATAATTTTGTAGGTATCTACATGCACGTATTTTTTAGTCATTGGTCGAAGCAACGAAATACATTGAGCAATCTTGAACAATGCATTGAAATAATAATTGTCAATTAAAAAACCAATCATGTATGTACGTCTCTGATTTGCGCAACACTACCACCAAAACTACTACGGTTCAACTGAAAAGGTAAGCTCATAAGCGCAAAAAGTGATATAAACTACAAATTTATGATTTTTACTTCCTTTACGTGTGCTGTACGACCTTGCTTCTTGCTACAAGATTCCATGTAAACATGAATCTATTGAGTGCTAGCAGCGCCCCGCGGTTTTACCCGCGTAAGTTTCGATCCCGTGGCAATATCGAGATAAAAAGTATCCTATGTGTTAATTCAGGAAATGGTCTATCTATGTGCCAATTTTCATTCAAATCTGTTCAACGGTTTACGCGTGATTGAGTAAGAAACATCCAAACATCTTCACAAACTATCACATTTATAATATTATACAAGGATAGTAGGATGATATAAGTGACCATATCTTTTGATTGCGTTGACTGAGAAGCTTGAAGTTTTTGAACATACAATGGACTTTAAGATCTTAGTCAATCAATCAACTCAGCCTCCCAGGCTGCGCCACAACACCCTGTCCTTAGCCTCCCGCATCCAGTCTATCCCAGCCACATTCTTTAGGTCGTCGGTCCATCTAGCTGGTCCTTCACTCCAGGACTCGTCTACTCCACCGGCCATCGGTCCTTCGACAAACATGGCCACTGCCACTTCAGTTTGCTTACTCTGCAAGATATGTCGGCAACTCCGGTTCTTTTCCAGACACGTCTAGATATTAAATTCATCTTGATACTTTCATACATTCGTGATAAATGATTTATTTTTTGTAAGTAGGTTTGTACGAACACTTTTACACAAGATTAAAAATATAAACAGATATGACAGACGGACAATAAAGTGGCCCTATTAGGGTTCCATTTTTGCTTATTGAGGAACTAAAGCCCTAAAAAATTCCTTTGTGATGACAAACAATAATAATTATTCTTTGTAATCATACAGGAATGTTTAAGCCCCGTTTACACCAGAAAAGTTTGTCGATCGTCGAAAGGTAAGTTCGTTCATATGAGGCTCGGAGGCGATAATCGCCAGGTGATTAATCGCAGTATAAATATAGAACTTATCTCACACATTATAAAGGTACACATTTCAGTGAAAGGCGAAAACAAAATGCTAACTTGTCGAACTTATTTTGTTCCGCGCTTTCACTGAAGGTAATAATGTTCTTTAAAGACATGAGTGAGATAAATCGCCTGACGGCTCTCGCCAACAGAGGTGGCATCCTCGTAATTTTAAGAACCACGACTTGGGACTTGCGACTTGGGACTTGCGACTTGGGACTTGCGACTTGGGACTTGCGACTTGGGACCAATCATATTTAATAAATTACCGGAATAATTAAAAAATGACACATTTCAAACACGAACTTAAGGCTTTTCTAGTGGAAAAATATCCAAAAAACTCCATTAATGATTTTCTAGATGACCGATTATTATAGACCTTGAATATTTTTTTCCTTTTTTTAAATTAAATAAATTGAATTTTGAATATTTTAAAAATTTCGATTAAAATGACATTTTTATTGTATTTTGTTAGTATCGACATTCCTCGTACGGACATTCTCCCCTGTCGACGGTCGAGAAACCCTCTTCGTGTAAACGCGGCTTAGGTCCCATATCAATTAAGACTTCTTATCATTGTATCGATGACGATATCAAAAAAGAAACACTTGTTTAAACTTATCTAATTAAATATATGATTCCGTTTTTCCCTCGATATTCAGTTCTAATTTCGCGGTTGCAAAGGTAGCATGATATTAGTATTGTTCGTCTGTTCTGTGCTGGCAGCATTTGCTGTAGGCCAACAGGCGCCTGCGGTTAACATCGCACAAGGTACCGTGGTGGGCAGTGTGGCCACCGACGGGGATTACTTCGAGTTCCATGGCATACCATACGCAGGCTCCACTTCAGGTACCAACAGGTTCAAGGTAAATCATATTGTAATAGGTTGCAAGAATTTATTTTCATGTAGGATATATTTTTTAAACCCTATAACTGAATGAAAAAAAGGGAAAAAATATGAATGATAATGAAAAGTAATTTTCACTTCTCATGCTCTAAAAGTTCGTCGTTATGTTGTACGTAGGCGACATAAAGTCGCTTTTTATGCTCTAGTGCATAAAGTACATTTTTTTCTAAGACTAAGATAATCAGGCCCAACACGCACAATAAAACGTCACAGATTAAAGTCGTTATTTTATTTAATTTGCTTTAATTTATATCACTTCCGCGTTTTCTATCGTTAATTTAATAAAACCAGATAAAATTGTTGTCATTTATAATTAAAAAACGCAAAGAATCATTTGTATGACTTGGCAGTATGAAGTACCCGAGTCTAATGACACATTGATGTGGAAAATTAAAAAAAAATATATAAGTTTCGTGGCGGGAATGAGCTCTTCTTCAATTTTGCAACATTTTTGAACAGTAAAAATACTGTTGTTTACTTTATGCCTGTTTCATTGTCTTGCAATCAAAGTGAAAATCAGAGTGTATAACTCGGGCATAAACGAGCCATTTTACCCCTCAACTTAACTATCCACCCTCGCCTGCGGTTCGGGTGGATATAAACGTCTCGAGGTAAAATGGCTTCTTTTATGCACTAGTTGTACAATATACTATTATTTGTCACAAAAACACGTGTATACAAAAATATAATTAACTCAAGGAATAAGAAAAATAAAAACAAAATGGATCCATAATAACGAGCACAAAAAAGAAATAGTCGCCAGCGAGTTGGGTTGTGGAGGTCACATAGGCAGTCGCCCCATGTAAAATACTGGTATCCAGCTGCATCCGGTTAGACTGGAAGAAGGTCCTAACATAGTTGGAAAAAGGCTACGCAAATCTTTCTTATATAATTATTTGTAAGACCAGTAGCAGAGCCGTCTAATATGAAACTAACTAATGTGTGCTTATGAATAAAATAAATAAACATCCGTTATAATTAAACTAAGCCTAAGTAATTTTTATCAAATTTATTCAATGTTTCTCAATATTTTATTCTTATCCTGTCTACACTATTTGCAATATGAATCTCTTGACATGTTAATTTTATTTTTTTCCTTCACTTTTTATATTTTGTATTCATTAGTCATTTACTTTGTCTATTTTTATCGTGTTTACTCCTAGTTATATGTGCATGCTGTGGTCTCCTGTAATTGAAGGAGCACACGTAAAAGAACCTTTTGTATTACTGTAAATTTATATTGTGTATGTGTATCCTTTGTTGGAGATCCTAAATAAATAAATAAATAAAAAGCCATTTCCGCTGATAAAGCTTTTGTTAACAATTACCTACCATTGATATTATGCAGCTGCCCGTACTAGTATTTAATGAAAAATAGTTATAGGCATTTTTCATAGCAAATGATTTAAATCAATAAGTGTCTATAACCAAATCAATTAAAATGCTTATTAAGTATTTCTATGAAATTAAAAATAAATAGGTACTTATAATAGTCCTAAATAATACTCCTCGTATTACAAAAATGCGAGTAGATGCATGATTTTCTCGTTGAAATGGAATACTATTCGTTGCTTGGTATAAATAACAATTAATTGTTAAAGATATTTCTCTTCTACAATAATAATAAAGCGATTTTATTTAATATTTATGTATTTATTTAGCAATAATCGTTCTTTTGATGCATGTTTAGGCAAAAACTCATGGAGAACTGATTTGAGAGCAATTCTGATTTGCAGATTATGTTGAATATAATCTATCATAATATCAATTTTGATAATAAAAGAATACATTTTTGTTATCTATATGCCTTATAAATAAAGAAAACACGACTGGACCTAATTCAATTTTCTACTGGAAACAAGTCTGAATATTATCTCCAAACTTCTACATCATTTTCACGTAGTATTTATACCAATAATTACTTAGGTAGACAAAATCAATAAAAAAAAAAGATTTTTTAATAAATAAAAAAGTACTAAATTTTAATATTTCACTGCGCCGGCGATGCGCACTCACCCTGGCTGGAGGCATCCACAGGTAATAAAATAAATAAAAAAAGGACGACAAGCTCATAGGTTGAGCTGCAAGATGTCATTTATATAAAAAAGATGCGCGCTCTTTACCGAAATGTAAGAGCTTATAGAATGGTTTGTTTCATAGGATAAAGATCATTTCGAATGATTCAAGTCGAATTCACGCAATAATTACGTGACGCACCGTGATACATTAGTAGGTTCGTCACAAGTCTATCGGAGTCGCGCGAAAACACGTAATCTAGAGTGCTGCGCCATTACATTAGTGTGCACACTATCATACAAAATGTACGGCTCCGATAGGCTTTTGATGTACCAACTTCTGCATCACGGTGTGAAGTAAAGTGTGAATCCAAGATTATTTTGAAAATTATCGAAGTTTTAAAAAAATATTCATTTTCAGGCACCGTTACCAGCTCCATTCTTCGAAACTCCCTTTGCGGCGAACCGAAGAAATATAAAATGTGTTCGAGCCTTGGGTGTTGGATTCGAAGGCACCGAAGATTGTTTGGTAGCGAACATTTTCACGCCAACTTTAGATAATACTAGAAGACTACCTGTCATGGTTTGGATTAAAGGACTGGAGTTTGAGCAAGCAAATATGCCAGAGCTGTCCTTTCAAAATTTTGTCGAAAAGGAGGTCGTCATCGTTTCTCTGAATTACCGCGAATCTATCCTAGGATTCTTGTGTCTTGGAACCGAAACCGCACCAGGAAACGCTGGATTAAAAGATATTATTGCAGGATTAAAGTGGGTACAAGCAAATATTGCGCAATTTGGAGGAAACCCTGAAGATATTACCCTCTTTGGTCACGGAAGTGGAGCAGCTGCCGTTGACTTAGTTACTTTGTCCCCCATGGGTCAAGGTTTGGTTCAAAAAGCGATCGTTCAAAGTGGAAACGCATTAGCGCCATGGGCTGTAACTCGAGATAACTTGGAGTATGCTCTTCAAGTAGCTGAAGCTCTAGGCCATGAAATAACCACCACTGAACAGTTGTCAAATGTCTTTACTAGAACAAGTGTATCAGGTATGATGGGTGTTATTAATGAACTAGATTTAACTGATAATTCACTAGCTTTTGCTCCTTGTGTGGAAAGGCACGAATTGGAAGGTGTGGAACCTTTTTTAACTAAAACTCCATCTCAAATCATTCGTGATGCTGAGTTTTTGCATATTCCTGTTATAATTGGGTTTGTAGATAACGAAGGAACCATCAGAGCTACAGAGGCATTGGAAGGTAACTGGCTTGAGAGAATGGAAATATCTCTCACTGACTTTATACAGTCTGACTTGAAATTCGAAACCGATGCTGACAAGTCGGCAGTAGCTCAGCGAATAAGAGATTTTTACTTTGGGGAAAATCCAATTAATATGGCAAACGTTAGAGACTATTTCCAATATCATGGCGATACAATGATGCTAGTATCTTCTATAAGGGAAGTCAGAAATCGAATTTTCGCTTCTCCGTCACCGATTTACTTATACCAGTTCTCATACTCAGGAACTCTCGGAGAACCATTTATCGGTCCTATAAGACCTGGGTCTGCAGCTCATAGTGAAGAATTGGCTTATATGTTCTACAGTACTCCTGCCACGGGAATACGCGATAGGGATCATATAATCGGAGACATTCTTGTAGAGAGGTGGACAAACTTTGCTAAAACTGGGTGAGTATAGCCACATTAGACACCTCTTATTTTTTTATCGTTTTAAGAATTTGAGTAAAATTAATTTGCAATATTTATTTTTACAGTAACCCAACAAGTGAAAATTCACAAATTATATGGTCTCCAGTTACGAGAGAAAATCTGAACTTTATCCGCGTGCTTGAAAATAACGAAATAATCGTTAACGGTCCCTTAGAAGTAGCATTACAGAATCCACATTTAGACACAATGACCTTTTGGGACGACATTTATACCGATCATTTCCTTGATGCCGAAAGTAACTGGGAGATAGATGATACTACCGAACCACCTCCTACAGAAGGAAGTACTTTGACCTCACTTCCCACAGTACCTCTTCCTACGGAGGGAAGTACTACAGCTGGAGTAACTACAGCACCACCTTCTACCGATACAACCACACCTAATGGAGTGACTACAGCACCACCTTCTACCGATACAACCACACCTGATGGAGTGACTACAGCACCACCTTCTACCGATACAACCACACCTGATGGAGTGACTACAGCACCACCTTCTACCGATACAACCACACCTGATGGAGTGACTACAGCACCACCTTCTACCGATACAACCACACCTGATGGAGTGACTACAGCACCACCTTCTACCGATACAACCACACCTGATGGAGTGACTACAGCATCACCTTCTACCGATACCACCACACCTGATGGAGTGACTACAGCACCACCTTCTACCGATACAACCACACCTGATGGAGTGACTACAGCATCACCTTCTACCGATACCACCACATCTGATGGAGTGACTACAGCATCACCTTCTACCGATACAACCACACCTGATGGAGTGACTACAGCACCACCTTCTACCGATACCACCACATCTGATGGAGTGACTACAGCATCACCTTCTACCGATACAACCACACCTGATGGAGTGACTACAGCACCACCTTCTACCGATACAACCACACCTAATGGAGTGACTACAGCACCACCTTCTACCGATACAACCACACCTGATGGAGTGACAACAGCATCACCTTCTACCGGTACAACCACACCTGATGGAGTGACTACAGCACCACCTTCTACCGATACCACCACATCTGATGGAGTGACTACAGCATCACCTTCTACCGATACAACCACACCTGATGGAGTGACTACAGCATCACCTTCTACCGATACAACCACACCTGATGGAGTGACTACAGCACCACCTTCTACCGATACCACCACACCTGATGGAGTGACTACAGCACCACCTTCTACCGATACAACCACACCTGATGGAGTGACAACAGCATCACCTTCTACCGGTACAACCACACCTGATGGAGTGACTACAGCACCACCTTCTACCGATACCACCACACCTGATGGAGTGACTACAGCATCACCTTCTACCGATACCACCACACCTGATGGAGTGACTACAGCACCACCTTCTACCGATACAACCACACCTGATGGAGTGACTACAGCATCACCTTCTACCGATACCACCACATCTGATGGAGTGACTACAGCATCACCTTCTACCGATACAACCACACCTGATGGAGTGACTACAGCACCACCTTCTACCGATACCACCACATCTGATGGAGTGACTACAGCACCACCTTCTACCGATACAACCACACCTGATGGAGTGACTACAGCATCACCTTCTACCGATACAACCACACCTGATGGAGTGACTACAGCACCACCTTCTACCGATACCACCACATCTGATGGAGTGACTACAGCATCACCTTCTACCGATACAACCACACCTGATGGAGTGACAACAGCATCACCTTCTACCGGTACAACCACACCTGATGGAGTGACTACAGCACCACCTTCTACCGATACCACCACACCTGATGGAGTGACTACAGCATCACCTTCTACCGATACCACCACACCTGATGGAGTGACTACAGCACCACCTTCTACCGATACAACCACACCTGATGGAGTGACTACAGCATCACCTTCTACCGATACCACCACATCTGATGGAGTGACTACAGCATCACCTTCTACCGATACAACCACACCTGATGGAGTGACTACAGCACCACCTTCTACCGATACCACCACATCTGATGGAGTGACTACAGCACCACCTTCTACCGATACAACCACACCTGATGGAGTGACTACAGCATCACCTTCTACCGATACAACCACACCTGATGGAGTGACTACAGCACCACCTTCTACCGATACCACCACATCTGATGGAGTGACTACAGCATCACCTTCTACCGATACAACCACACCTGATGGAGTGACTACAGCACCACCTTCTACCGATACAACCACACCTAATGGAGTGACTACAGCACCACCTTCTACCGATACAACCACACCTGATGGAGTGACAACAGCATCACCTTCTACCGGTACAACCACACCTGATGGAGTGACTACAGCACCACCTTCTACCGATACCACCACACCTGATGGAGTGACTACAGCACCACCTTCTACCGATACAACCACACCTGATGGAGTGACTACAGCACCACCTTCTACCGATACCACCACACCTGATGGAGTGACTACAGCACCACCTTCTACCGATACAACCACACCTGATGGAGTGACTACAGCATCACCTTCTACCGATACCACCACATCTGATGGAGTGACTACAGCATCACCTTCTACCGATACAACCACACCTGATGGAGTGACTACAGCACCACCTTCTACCGATACCACCACACCTGATGGAGTGACTACAGCACCACCTTCTACCGATACAACCACACCTGATGGAGTGACTACAGCATCACCTTCTACCGATACAACCACACCTGATGGAGTGACTACAGCACCACCTTCTACCGATACAACCACACCTAATGGAGTGACTACAGCACCACCTTCTACCGATACAACCACACCTGATGGAGTGACAACAGCATCACCTTCTACCGGTACAACCACACCTGATGGAGTGACTACAGCACCACCTTCTACCGATACCACCACACCTGATGGAGTGACTACAGCATCACCTTCTACCGATACCACCACACCTGATGGAGTGACTACAGCACCACCTTCTACCGATACAACCACACCTGATGGAGTGACTACAGCATCACCTTCTACCGATACCACCACATCTGATGGAGTGACTACAGCATCACCTTCTACCGATACAACCACACCTGATGGAGTGACTACAGCACCACCTTCTACCGATACAACCACACCTAATGGAGTGACTACAGCACCACCTTCTACCGATACAACCACACCTGATGGAGTGACTACAGCATCACCTTCTACCGATACCACCACACCTGATGGAGTGACTACAGCATCACCTTCTACCGGTACAACCACACCTGATGGAGTGACTACAGCACCACCTTCTACCGATACAACCACACCTGATGGAGTGACAACAGCATCACCTTCTACCGGTACAACCACACCTGATGGAGTGACTACAGCACCACCTTCTACCGATACCACCACACCTGATGGAGTGACAACAGCATCACCTTCTACCGGTACAACCACACCTGATGGAGTGACAACAGCATCACCTTCTACCGGTACACCCACACCTGATGGAGTGACTACAGCACCACCTTCTACCGATACCACCACACCTGATGGAGTGACAACAGCATCACCTTCTACCGATACCACCACACCTGATGGAGTGACAACAGCATCACCTTCTACCGGTACAACCACACCTGATGGAGTGACTACAGCACCACCTTCTACCGATACCACCACACCTGATGGAGTGACAACAGCATCACCTTCTACCGGTACAACCACACCTGATGGAGTGACTACAGCACCACCTTCTACCGATACAACCACACCTGATGGAGTGACTACAGCATCACCTTCTACCGATACCACCACACCTGATGGAGTGACTACAGCATCACCTTCTACCGATACCACCACACCTGATGGAGTGACTACAGCACCACCTTCTACCGATACAACCACACCTGATGGAGTGACTACAGCATCACCTTCTACCGATACCACCACATCTGATGGAGTGACTACAGCATCACCTTCTACCGATACAACCACACCTGATGTAGTGACTACAGCACCACCTTCTACCGATACAACCACACCTGATGGAGTGACTACAGCACCACCTTCTACCGATACAACCACACCTGATGGAGTGACTACAGCATCACCTTCTACCGATACCACCACATCTGATGGAGTGACTACAGCATCACCTTCTACCGATACAACCACACCTGATGGAGTGACTACAGCACCACCTTCTACCGATACAACCACACCTAATGGAGTGACTACAGCACCACCTTCTACCGATACAACCACACCTGATGGAGTGACTACAGCACCACCTTCTACCGATACCACCACACCTGATGGAGTGACTACAGCATCACCTTCTACCGATACCACCACACCTGATGGAGTGACTACAGCACCACCTTCTACCGATACAACCACACCTGATGGAGTGACTACAGCATCACCTTCTACCGATACCACCACATCTGATGGAGTGACTACAGCATCACCTTCTACCGATACAACCACACCTGATGTAGTGACTACAGCACCACCTTCTACCGATACAACCACACCTGATGGAGTGACTACAGCACCACCTTCTACCGATACAACCACACCTGATGGAGTGACTACAGCATCACCTTCTACCGGTACAACCACACCTGATGGAGTGACTACAGCACCACCTTCTACCGATACCACCACACCTGATGGAGTGACTACAGCACCACCTTCTACCGATACAACCACACCTGATGGAGTGACTACAGCATCACCTTCTACCGATACCACCACATCTGATGGAGTGACTACAGCATCACCTTCTACCGATACAACCACACCTGATGGAGTGACTACAGCACCACCTTCTACCGATACAACCACACCTGATGGAGTGACTACAGCACCACCTTCTACCGATACAACCACACCTGATGGAGTGACTACAGCATCACCTTCTACCGATACAACCACACCTGATGGAGTGACTACAGCATCACCTTCTACCGATACCACCACACCTGATGGAGTGACTACAGCATCACCTTCTACCGATACCACCACACCTGATGGAGTGACTACAGCAACACCTTCTACCGATACCACCACACCTGATGGAGTGACTACAGCAACACCTTCTACCGATGCAATCACTACAGAAGGAGATACTATAGTGGACAGTACTACAGATGGAGGTTCTACGGATGATCCTACTACGGATGAGAGTAATACAGAAGTCCCTCCCGGGAGTGGTGAAAGTGATGAAGTTCCTAATTCCGCATTTAGAGCAGTCGCAAGTACTTTCCTAATAGTCAGCCTGTTTTCGTTGCTCAGCCATGTCCATTCCTCCCTGATATTGTCGTAAGAAACTGCTCAGTAGAATAAAATGATAATATGTAAAAAAAAATTGGATCCTTTGAATTTCACGCAGAAATCAATATTATGGACTTGTTAGTTTATTATTTATTTTATAAAATAATTATTTTAATAATAATTTTAGATATACTCGTACTTTATTGTGTGTCATTCCAGTCATCGTAGACTCGAAAATCGTGTTACGTCGCAATAAATGGACTATACTGATTTTTTGGGATGTTGTTAGGATGCATATTACATACTAGTAATGTAAAACCAAGTCTGCAGCTTTGAAAGACCTCACACAAATTGTGTAACAAACTATAAATCTTAATTTTGAATGATGTTGATGAATATTGCTAAACCATTGCGTCATGTTCGAAAAATTTATCTGCTTAACAAGGTTAATATATCAATGAATGTTGTTGAACTGTCAAAATAAAAACCATTCCTACTGATAAACCCATTCCTACTATTGGTGAGTTACGCAATTACCCTGCTGTGCTAACTGTACAGTACAATTTGCGAACTGCGATGTTTTAAATGACTGCATAAAAAAACTAGATGTCTAGCATAAAAAAAGATAAGATGCTGTCTTTCGATAGTGCGATAATACCAAAGTATTATTTATGTATTTGAAAAATTAATATTATTACTATTTAAGTGCCTTTGAGTTAGTTTGTAATAAGAATATAATTTTCACTGTAAATAACATTTTTATAAGTATAATATAGAAATGTAAGTGAAGTGTCCATTATTTAACGTTCCCTTAAACGAGATGCTTTTATCATGTTCGACCAATCAAACACCACAATTAAAAAAAAAAAAGACGGGTTGCACTCCGGGAGTGCCGGCAGAAGTGAAAACTTGAATATTAACGTTGAAATAAATCAATTATGAATTGAATTAATATAACTAATTTTTTTTCACTATTTCTGCGTCACTTTTTTCATTAATCGATGCACTTTGTTCAATTTACATATTTTAAACACTTTATATACACGAATTTTACGAATACACAGCAGTGTGGCTACTACACAGACGGTCGAGCCATCAGCTGTCCATCCATCCATCCACATCCACGTCCACCATCACCGTCACCGTCACCGTCACCGTCACCGTCACCGTCACCGTCACCGTCACCGTCACCGTCACCGTCACCGTCACCGTCACCGTCACCGTCACCGTCACCGTCACCGACACCGTCACCGTCACCGTCACCGTCACCGTCACCGTCACCGTCACCGTCACCGTCACCGTCACCGTCACCGACACCGACACCGTCACCGTCACCGTCACCGTCACCGTCACCGTCACCGTCACCGTCACCGACACCGTCACCGTCACCGTCACCGTCACCGTCACCGTCACCGTCACCGTTACCGACACCGTCACCGTCACCGTCACCGTCACCGTCACCGTCACCGTCACCGACACCGTCACCGACACCGTCACCGACACCGACACCGACACCGTCACCGTCACCGTCACCGTCACCGTCACCGTCCGTCCGTCCGTCCATCCATTATCGTGTCTCACTTGGTTCACTTCGGTTGGCGCCGCCGCCGTAGAAAGAGGGGGAGGGGGGGGGGGAATCTCTCCTGACGGTCACGTGTCCTGACGCGAGTTTAACATTTTTTCCCCATACAAAAAGTGTGCAACGCCGCTAAAGAAGTTTTCACTTCAAAAAAATAGTCATCTGATATAATTGTCTATCACTCAATTTTTTAACAGATTAATATTTTTATGTGCATACAACACGTTTCCAAAAATATATATAAAAAGCACAGTTAATATATTAATCTCTTTAAATTTGTCTCTCAGGTAGTGTCATTATAAATTTAACGAATTGACCTTTTTTAAAACAAAAATTGTCTGAATTTCGGGGGCATTTACACACAATAGAATACCTTGCGACATCACACTATGAATGAAAATAACAGATTTTACACAGAAATCAGATACGTGACGTACGTGAGATTTATTTTTTAGACAAAAATTTTACTAAATGGGCTATCTCGAAATCAGTTAAATCACGAATTTTTATAACGGCGTATGCTAGAGAGCTAAGGTTTTTTGTCAATTTATCTATAACGGGGCGTTGAAGCTTTTGGCATCCAAAGTTATGCCTAAGAACGCTGTGATATCTTCTGAATTCAACTCTATACCCTTTATGAGCAGTAGAGCACACTAGTTTTTACTTGTCTAACATGAGGTATCATAAACCTAAAACATTTTTTTTTCTCGTCAAGAAGTAGGCTATTAACATTAAACTAGTTAATTACGTTAGTAAGGGCGCTATTTACATTGTCAATAACCAGCTGCTGACGTTTAAGTTTAAATAAAAGTGAAGTGCCCATGTCGTCTGCAAACAAAACTATAAACATGATTGTCCTTTATAAGATAAGGCAAGTCAGTAAAAATTCATATAAATAAGAAACAAAAATGGCCCAAGGATTGAGCCCTTTTTTTTTTTTTTTTTTTATGGATGGGAAATCATCAAATGACCCCTCCCGCTCTGGGTGGAGCGAAGGGAGTGTCAGACTCTTACTGACTAAAACCCATCCGTGTTCCTTCCTTAGCTCTTTATGTTCCGGGGTAGCGGTAACCCTTTCGGACAATCCCGCACCCCCGGCAGGCTTCGGCCCTGGTAGGCCCCTTCCTTTATGCTGACATCTCTTTGAGGCGCGCGTGGAACACGTACGCGCCGTCCGGCACGGGCCTGGTCCTGATCGGACGGTGAGCTACCCATTACTCTCCGTCCGCAGGCCCGCGCCTACGGTGGCCGGGAGTCGTCACGCGGCTCCCGACACCCGGAGCGTCTCCCGCGGCGGCTGGGGTGTGAGGCTCTTTCCCTCAGCCGTTCCGCCACCTCCTTCGCTAGCATGACTGCTTCGCAGAAGGAGGTGACCGCCTCCCACTCCCTCTCGCCCCGGACCATGGCTTGAACCAGGGCCGGACGCGAGAGGTCGCCGCCGCTGTCGATCGCCTCTACGAGGGCACAGCGGTGCTCCGCCCATGCGGGGCAGACCTCCACCGTGTCCTCTGAGCGATCCTCGCAGTGGTGACACCCGGGCGTCTCCTCCCGCCTGATGATGTGCAGGAACCTCCCAAAACATCCGTGTCCGGTGAGGACCTGCGTCAGGCGATAGGTGAGGACGCCGTGACGCCTCTCTAGCCACTCCTCAAAGAGGGGTCTTACCGCCACTATCGTGGCGTGCCCTAAGGATTGAGCCCTGAAGGCCCCATTGTAACAACCGATCTGGGTGATCTTTTCCCTTAACATCAACTCTCTGAATCCTATCCTATTAAGTATGAAGTAAGAAGATCCAGGGAGGTTTACAATAAGGTGATTTTATTAAAGTACTTATTGAGTAAGATAATCTCTTACAGTTGAAACTTAAAACAGGTAGGTAACCGGTCAAGCTCCGCGCGTAACCTATGCGGCGTATGTACATATGTGTAATAGAAAATCAATTGTGTCTCATTAGCGGAGCAAGCCCAAACATGCAACAACACAATAACTATTATCATCGATTTTCAAAAACCATTTATGTGTGAATCTCGTTTAGGCATTCAGGTACCACAAAAACTATTATGGTTCAACTGAAAAAGTAAGTTAGTAATCGCAAAAATTTATCGTTTTTTCTTGCCACATTTTAGATGCTCGGGAAACTATTAAGAAACCTATAAATTTTGATGAGTGAGTTGAGACTATTAAAAATGTGACAAACTCGTAAATGACCGTATCTTTTCGTCAACTGAGAGGCTTGAAGTTTTTACACATACCTACATTGGAACGTGGACCTTAGTATTTATATTTTTTTTTAATATTAAAAATTTTTAATTTAACTTGATACTATTGATACTTGATACACATTCGTGACAAAAAGGTATTGACAGACAGACAGTACCTCATAGAAGGCGATAATCGCCAAGTGATTTATCGCAGTTTATATAAAGAACAAGTTTAGACCGTTTGTCCACCGCCACCGTCAACGAGATGTCAACGTGAACGAAATGACGGCGCTGAAGTAGATGCATTTACTATGGCCGCGTGCCCACCGCACGTCCGTTACCTGAGCGCTGAGATCCCGGTCCACAAATCAAATAGTTCGACGCGACTTCTATAACTCGGCTCGAGATTGTGACGGGCCGATGTGCCGGCAATACATAACACGTTTGATCTTGTCCACACGCTGCTGCCGTCACACCGGCACCGTTCCCTGGTTTTTGTTTTGTCGTATCATAACATACTGCACCGCCGAGTTCTGTGGCGGTGGACAAAAGATCGCCGTCACCGGGATGTCACGGTCGGTTCGAATAATCTCGTCGGTCGTTGGTGTCCCGATGACGGTGGCGGTGTACAAAGTGCCTTAGTCTCGTATCAATTGAGTCTTCTTATCATAGCGTCGATGATGTTATCAAAAAAGAAACAGTTAAACAAGTCTCAATTAAATATAAATCCACTATCTCCCGATATTCAGTTCTAATTTCGCGCTTGCAAAGGTAGCATGATATTAGTATTGTTCGTCTGTTCTGTGCTGGCAGCATTTGCTGTAGGCCAACAGGCGCCTGCGGTTAACATCGCACAAGGTACCGTGGTGGGCAGTGCGGCCACCGACGGGGATTACTTCGAGTTCCATGGCATACCATACGCAGGCTCCACTTCGGGCACCAACAGGTTCAAGGTAAATCATGTTGTAATAGGTTGCAAGAATTTCTTTTCATATATTTTTTAAGCCCTATAACTGAAAGAGAAAAAGGGGAAAAAATATGAATGATAATGAAAAGTAATTTTCACTTCTCATGCTCTAAAAGTTCGCCGTTATTTTGTACGTAGGTGACATAAAGTCGCTTTTTATGCTCTAGTGCATAAAGTACATTTTTTTCTAAGACTAAGATAATCAGGCCTAACAGTCAGTTATGTTCGCATAACTCGTCAAAATGTAGGGAACAGCTGATTTTTTTTCGCGATTTCATGTTTGGTCCCATTGTAAAAGTTGTTCATAATGATGAGTACAATGACCCCTTAAGAGGAAAACGGTGATTAAAATTTCACGGTGTATAACAGTTTAGCATGCTTTATCTTCACTAAATCTACACTAATATTATTATTATATATATATTATGTATTATAAAGAGGAAAGATTTGTATTTTTGTATGTTACGAATAAACGTAAAAACTACTGGACCGATTTCAAAAATTCTTTTACCGTTAGAAAGCTACATTATCACTGAGTAACATAGGCTATATTTATTACTAAAAAAAAATTAGGGATCCTTAGAAATTCCTACTAAAACCAACCCAAGGTGTAAAAAAAATAGCCATAAAATATCTTTCATCGCATGCGCTGCGGAAAGTATTAATGATAGAACAAAAAAATGTATTACAATATTATAGAACATATCAATATCTACAAAAAACTTTACGATACCATATGTCCAACTATTGTAGTTATGTCACTATAACTACTTTTTTACATTTTAAAAGTTGATAGAAATGCCGATCAAAATCAGACCATGTTATCTATACCTTTGTATTAATTCTTATCCAAATAAATTATTTTGTATTCAAGACTGTTTCAATACCTGTTGATTACTTTTTGAATTATTGAAATCGGACATTCCATTCAAAAGATATTACGAAATTAAAAATGTCAGTAGAAAAAAAAATGCCGACGACACGCCGCGCCGCCGCCGGTGTTGCTCCACGCGGCCACAGAATACGACGTAGCGCAGCGATAAAATTCTCGTGTCCACAGTGTTTGTAACAAAACTCCTCTGAAACGGCTTGACCGATTCTTATGAAATTTTGTGTGTATATTCAGTAGGTCCAAGAATAGGACGTAAACTATTTTTTATTTTATTTTAACTACTACTATTGTTCGTGTAGGGTAGGGGTAGGGTAGGAGTAGGGTCGGAGTACAGTCGGGGTAGGGTAGGAGTAGGGTAGGATTAGGGTTGGGGTAGGGTAGGAGTAGGGGTAGGGTAAGAGTAGGGTAGGGGTACGGTAGGAGTAGGGTAGGAGTCGGGAAGGGGTAGTGTACAAGTAAGGTAGGAGAAGGGTAGGGGTAGGATTAGGGTAGGAGTAAGGTAGGACACCACGCGAACGAAGTCGCGCCGGGCAGCTAGAAATATATATCTTTATTATATAATATACAGTGTAAAGCATTTTAGCAGTTTAGAGAGCTGAGCAGCGGTGGCTCACTGGTAACGCCCCGACTTACGATTTGTAGGTCGTGGGATCAAACCCAGGTAGGCGATTTACTTTGTATGAATAGTTTCATCACCACTGCTCTCAAATCGGTGAAGGGAAACATCGTGAGGAAACCGGCATGTCCTAGAACCAAACATTCGAAGACATGCGACATTTACCAACCCGCACTGGGCCCGCGTAGTAGATTACAGCACGCTCTCTCTCGAAGAGAGGAGGCCAGTGTCCCAGCAGTGGGAACATTATAGGCTGATTATGTTATATAAAACAGTTTACAAGACCAGCGTGTCGTGCATGAAAAATGTTGATTTATGGAGAATGTTTGTTTTATTGTATGATAAATATGTATATCTATTAACCTCGTTAGATCAGATTCTCTTGAAGTAATTAGATTTATAAGAGAGTTTTAAACAAACATTCATTTACAGGCACCCGTGCCAGCTCCATCCTTCGAAACTTCGTTTGTGGCGAACCGAAGAAATATAAAATGTGTTCGAGCCTTGGGTGTTGGATTCGAAGGCACCGAAGATTGTTTGGTAGCGAACATCTTCACGCCAACTTTAGATAATACTAGAAGACTGCCTGTCATGGTTTGGATTAAAGGACAAGAGTTTGACCAAGCAAACATACCAGAGCTGTCGTTTCGAAATTTTGTCGAAAAGGAGGTCGTCGTCGTTTCTCTGAATTACCGCGAATCTATCCTAGGATTTTTGTGTCTTGGAACCGAAAGCGCACCAGGCAACGCTGGATTAAAAGATATTATTGCAGGATTAAAGTGGGTACAAGCAAATATTGCACAATTTGGAGGAAACCCTGAAGATATTACTCTCTTTGGCCACGGAAGTGGAGCAGCTGCCGTTGACTTAGTCACTATGTCCCCCATGGGTCAAGGTTTAGTTCAAAAAGCGATTGCTCAAAGTGGAAACGCATTAGCCCCATGGGCTTTAACTCGAGATAACTTGGAGCATGCCCTTCAAGTAGCTGAAGCTCTAGGCCATGAAATAACTACCTTTGAACAGTTGTCAAATGTCTTTACGAGATCTAGTGTATCAGCTTTAATGGGTATTATTAATGAACTGGATTTAGCTGATAATTCACTAGCTTTTGCTCCTTGTGTGGAAAGACACAAATTGGAAGGCGTGGAACCTTTTTTAACTAAAACTCCATCTGAAATCATTCGTGATGCTGAGTTTCTGCATATTCCTATTATAATTGGGTTCGTAGATAACGAAGGAACCATCAGAGCCAAAGAGGCATTGGAAGATAACTGGCTTGAGAGAATGGAAATATCTTTTACTGACTTTATACAGTCTGACTTAAAATTCGAAACCGATGCTGAAAAGTCGGCAGTAGCTCAGCGAATAAGAGATTTTTACTTTGGGGAAAATCAAATTAATATGGCAAACGTTAGAGACTATTTCCAATATCATGGCGATACAATGATGCTAGTATCTTCTATAAGGGAAGTCAGAAATCGAGTACTCGCTTCTTTGTCACCGATTTACTTATATCAGTTTTCATACTCAGGAACTCTCGAAAAACCATTTGTGGGTCCTACACATGTTGATTCTGCAGCTCACAGTGAAGAATTGGCTTATATGTTCTACAATACTCCTGTCACGGGAACACGCGATAGAGACCATAAAATTGGAGACGTTCTTATAGAGAGGTGGACAAACTTTGCTAAAACTGGGTGAGTATAGACATATTAGACACCTCTTATTCTTTTACCGTTTTAAGAATTTGAGTAAAATTAATTTGCAATATTTATTTTCACAGTAACCCAACAAGTGAAACTTCACAAATTACATGGTCTCCAGTTACGAGAGAAAATCTGAACTTTATCCGCGTGCTTGAAAACAACGAAATAAACGATAGCGGTTTCTTAGAATTAGCATTACAGAATCCACATTTAGACACAATGACCTTTTGGGACGACATTTATACCGATCATTTCCTTGATGCCGAAAGTAGCTGGGAGATAGATGATACTACCGAACCACCTCCTACAGAAGGAAGTACTTTGACACAGTACATCTTCCTACGGAGGGAAGTACTAGAGATGGAGTAACTACAGCACCGCCTCCTACCAATACAAACACTCCTGATGGAGTAACTACAGCATCACCTACCGATACAAACACTCCTGATGAAGTGACTACAGCATCACCTACCGATACTAACACTCCAGACGGAGTGACTACAGCATCACCTTCTACCGATACAAACACTCCTAACGGAGCGACTACAGCATCACCTACCGTTACAAACACTCCTGATGGAGTGACTACAGCATCATCTACCGATACAAACACTCCTGCCGGAGTGACTACAGCATCACCTACCGATACAAACACTCCTGATGGAGTGACTACAGCATCATCTACCGATACAAACACTCCTGACGGAGTGTCTACAGCATCACCTACCGATACAAACACTCCTGATGGAGTGACTACAGCATCATCTACTGATACAAACACTCCAGACGGAGTGACTACAGCATCATCTACCGATACAAACACAAGTGATGGAGTGACTACAGCATCATCTACCGATACAAACACTCCTGATGGAGTGACTACAGCATCACCTACCGATACAAATACTCCTGATGGAGTGACTACAGCATCATTTACTGATACAAACACTCCTGCCGGAGTGACTACAGCATCATCTACCGATACAAACACTCCTGAAGGAGTGACTACAGCATCATCTACCGATACAAACACTCCTGATGGAGTGACTACAGCATCATCTACCGATACAAACACTCCTGACGGAGTGACTACAGCATCACCTTCTACCGATACAACCACACCTGATGGAGTGACTACAGTATCACCTTCTACCGATACAAACACTCCTGATGGAGTGACTACAGCATCACCTACCGATACAAATACTCCTGATGGAGTGACTACAGCATCATCTACTGATACAAACACTCCTGTCGGAGTGACTACAGCATCATCTACCGATACAAACACTCCTGAAGGAGTGACTACAGCATCATCTACCGATACAAACACTCCTGATGGAGTGACTACAGCATCATCTACCGATACAAACACTCCTGACGGAGTGACTACAGCATCACCTTCTACCGATACAACCACACCTGATGGAGTGACTACAGCATCACCTTCTACCGACACACACACTCCTGACGGAGTGACTACAGCATCACCTACCGATACAAACACTCCTGAAGGAGATACTACGGAGGGCAATACCACAGATGGAGGTTCTACAGAAGATCCTACTACGGATGAGAGTAACACAGAAGTCCCTCCCGGGAGCGGCGAAAGCGATGAAGATCCTAATTCCGCATCTAGTGCAGTCGCAAGTACTTTCCTAATAATCAGTCTATTTTCGTTGCTGAGCCATCTCCATTCCTCCCAGGTATTGTCATAAGTGCTGTAAACTGCTTAGTAGATTAAAATGCTACTATCTAAAGAATTTTCAGAACCATTGAATTGCACTTGAAATCAATATCATGGACTAGTTCGTTTATTATTTCTTTAATTAAATAATGTCTTTAAAAATAACTTTAGATATGTGTGTGTAGCATAAAAAAAGATAAGATGTTATCTTTCGATAGTGCAGTATTACCAAAGTATTATTTTGAAAAATTTAAACCGAATTTCAATACCTACGTTTATTTTATGACATTCAGAAATCATTATTTGTACATTGATGAAGAATAAAACAACAGTATTGAAAGTTTTGAGATTGGGTGTTATTTTTGATATTCATATATTTATTTATATACATAATTATAACTACTAAACGTGAGTTAGTATACAGGGTTACCAGACCAGACCAGCCAATTTTTTTGGTGTGGTACAGACCATCAAACTGAACCACTTTGTCAATGGGACCAATATCGTAATCGCAAAAAATTTATCAACTGTCCCATAGACAACTTTACTTCAATACCTATTCGACAAAAACGTATTTGATGGCTAAATTTTTATTCACGATTACGATGTTGGGCCCTTAAATTTGGCTGTTCTTTGAAAAATAACCCTGTATATTATGCACATATGATTATATTATATTTCACTGTAAACAACATTGTCATAATTATAATACAGAAATATTACTGAAGAATGTCCATTATTTGACGTTCCTGAGAGACGACGAGGGACGAGAAGACGAGATGCTTTTATTATGTTTGAGATAATATTGCGATGTTTGATTGAGTTAGATTGGATATTTTTAACCGAATAATAAAATGTTTACTTTATAACTATCAGTCTTTGTGATTTTCCTCTTTATTTATAAACGCTGCTTTAAGTTAATTACGATTAACATCTAATTACCATCAATTTTTTGACGTTTAAATCGTCTCTTAACTTTAAGCAACGTTTATAGGTATATAAGGTGATCATAATTAAAGTACTTATTCAATATAGGTATTATACAATCGTATAACGGATAGTCAAAGGAAACCCAAACATACAATCGCTGCAATAACTAAAAAACCGGCCAAGTGCGAGTCGGACTCGCACACGAAGGGTTCCGTGCCACCGTACAATATGTAACAAACTACATATACAAAAAATCACGTTAGTTGTATGGGAGCCCCCCTCAATTTATTTTAATTTAATTATTTATTTTTAAAGTGAATATATAACTAACTAAGTACCTATTCTGTAAATATTTCAAGCGTCTACCTGTTGCCGTTATTAATATCGAGCAAAAAACGGCAAAAAAATCACATCTGTTGTGTGGGAGCCCCCCTTAAATATTTATTTTATTCTGTTTTTAGTATTTGTTGTTATAGCGGCAACAGAAATACATCATCTGTGAAAATTTTAACTGTCTAGCTATCACGGTTCATGAGATACAGCCTGATGACAGATAGACAGACAGACGGACAGTGAAGTCTTAGTAATAGGGTCCCGTTTTTACCCTTTGGATACGGAACCCTCTAAAATCACGAAAAAAAGATGTAACGTGTTTTATTTTAAAGAAATCACGATTAGCAAAGAAAAACTTACGTTAAAGTATCATTATTTTTATAAGTCAGTAGGCATGGCCAATTTAAAACCACATCTTTATGAAATCGTCAACCATGAAGTGACATAAAATTTTGTTTACGTGTATGGCAATCAAACCGACGGCCCACATGATGATTAAAAGTGGTCACCCATCGGCGCTTATCATCCCAATCTCAGAGACAACGGAGATTCGTTCATCGTTGTCATTCCAGAGACCAAGCTGAAATGTTAAAATTACAATATTATCAGGGTTTTTACAGTCAAGTACAAGTACAAGGACAATAATAATAAATGTGACAGGACTGTTCCTGTCACAGTTATTTTATCCCTGACAGCAACCTAAAGCAAGAACATAAAACACAATGATACAAAATCAACGGTGTAAGAACTGTAACATCGACAACCATCAAACCAGAACACAGAAAAACTGCCGAAATAGGTATTGTGGTAGTACTTCCCCCGGGCGAGCTTAGATTACTACTATGCGTATAGTTCTCCATATCGATTTCGATAACGGCAGCCCTTAGAAAATTATTCCTTGTATGTGCCTCAAGATGGCTCGCTAAACTAAATTGTTGTTGGGTGGTTTTAAAAGGTGTTTAGAACACCTGGTCACAACTAGAACAAAAAAAACACTAGGTTACAAATAAAACTACCAAAGAAAAAAACTCTCACTTTCAGTTCACATAGAAAAAACGCATTTTTTTACGTAAATAAAAACTGGGTTAGTAATAAACATGGCAAATGATATATGTATAGATATTACTATAAATTAGTCATTGGTCGAAGCACCAAAAAACATTGAGCAATCTTAACCAGTATTGAAATCGGTAAATAAAATGGTTTGTCATCTTAAAGGCGTCTTTTTCAAATTCATCATCGTATTATTTTCGTACTTACTGATTCTTTTTATCCTCGTATCGATGACATTATCTGACATCATGACATTATCAAACAAAAAAACTTTGAACTGATCTAATCAAGATAAATCCGTTTTCTCCACGATCTCTACATCCAGTTATAATTCAGCAGTTGTAAAGAAAGCATGATACTACTATTGTCCGTTTGTTCTGTGATAGCAGCATTGGCTGCAGGCCAACAACCACCTACGGTTAACATCGCACAAGGTACCGTGGTAGGCAGTGCGGCCACCGACGGGGATTACGCCGAGTTCCATGGCATACCATACGCAGACTCCACTTCGGGCATCAACAGGTTCAAGGTAAATCATAATAATGAAAATAGATAGCAAGTCACATAAAACACTTATAATAATTTTAACAAAACCAGTATATTCTGCATAACATAAGCAGATACTGTCTTGTATGAAACTAAGTTCATACACGCGGGGCTTCATATATACGACAGTTACTGTAGAATTGTAGATATGCCATAGACAGTGACGCCTAGTAGTTACTGGAAAATATTTGTTTTGCTTATTAGATCATATTCTCTTGAAGTGATGGACGATGTATGAATGAATTAATGTTTATTTTAAATCATCGAAGTTTTAAATAAACATTCATTTACAGGCACCCTCACCAGCTCCATCCTTCGAAACTCCATTTGTGGCGAACCGAAAAGATATAAAATGCGTTCGAGCTTTGGGTCCTGGATTCGAAGGCACCGAAGATTGTTTGGTAGCGAACATCTTCACGCCAACTTTAGATAATACTAGAAGACTGCCTGTCATGGTTTGGATTAAAGGAAAGGAGTTCGACAGAGTAAATGGAGGAGAGCTGTCTTTTCGAAACTTTGTCGAAAAAGAGGTCGTCGTCGTTTCTCTGAATTACCGCGAATCTATCCTAGGATTCTTGTGTCTTGGAACCGAAACCGCACCAGGCAATGCTGGATTAAAGGATATTATTGCAGGATTAAAGTGGGTACAAGCAAATATTGCGCAATTTGGAGGAAACCCTGAAGATATTACTCTCTTTGGCCACGGAAGTGGAGCAGCTGCCGTTGACTTAGTTACTATGTCCCCCATGGGTCAAGGTTTGGTTCAAAAAGCGATTGCTCAAAGTGGAAATGCATTAGCCCCATGGGCTGTATCTCGAGATAACTTGGAATATGCCCTCAAAGTGGCTGAAGCTCTTGGTCATGAAATTGAAACCATTCAACAGTTGTCAGATGTCTTTACTAGGACTAGTGTGTCAGCTTTGATGGGTGTTATTAACGAATTAGATTTAACTGATAATTCACTAGCTTTTGCCCCTTGTATAGAAAGACAGGAATTGGAAGGCGTGGAACCTTTCTTAATAAAAACTCCCGCTGAAATCATCCGTGACGCTGAGTTCTTGCAAATTCCTGTCATAATTAGCTTTGTAGAAAACGAAGGTACCATCAGATCCGAAGAGGCGATTGATGATGACTGGCTAGAGCGAATGGAAGAAACATTCACCGAGTTTATTCAACCAGACTTAAAATTCGATACCGAAGCTGAACAGGCGTCAGTAGCTCAGCGAATAAGAGATTTTTACTTCAAGGAAAACCCAATTGATATGAATCACGTTAGCGATTATTTAAAATATCATGGCGACACAATGATGGTAGTTTCTTCTATAAGGGAAGTTAGGAATCGAATGTTCGCTTCTAACTCACCGGTCTATTTATTCCAATTTTCATACTCAGGAACTCTCGGAGAACCATTTGTGGGTCCTATTCATGTTGATTCTGCAGCTCACAGTGAAGAATTGGCTTATATGTTCTATAATACTCCTACCACGGAAACATCTGAGAGAGACCTTTCTATTGGAGATATACTTGTAGAAAGATGGACAAACTTTGCGAAAACTGGGTGAGTACCTATACATACTTCAACAAATTTTATTATAAAAATAAGAATTCACAATTAATTTTTTTATTTTCTTTAACAGGAATCCAGAAAGTACAACTTCACAAATACCTTGGTACCCGTTTTCAAGGCTTAATTTTAATTACCTCCGCGTTCTTTCCGATTCAGAAATTTTACCAGGCGGCAACGTAGAAGTTCCATTACAAAACCCTTATTCTCAGACAGTTAATTTCTGGGAAAATATTTATTCTTCGTATTTCCTGGACGCCCAGAGTAATTGGTCGATAATTGACCGGGTTGAACCTACTACAGAAGATCCCACTGCTGATACAACTACAACTCCTCCCGGGGATGACACTCCAACTACAACTCCTCCCGGGGATGATACTCCAACTACAACTCCTCCCGGAGATGACACTCCAACTACAACTCCTCCCGGGGATGACGTTACTACTGCAGGTCCTGAAACAGATGACACTACTACGGCAGCCCCCGATGGCGACGGTAATTCCGCATCTACCGCAGTCGGATACACTTTCTTAATAGTCATTCTATTCTCATTGCTGGGCCATCTTCATTCATCCCAGATACTGTCATAAGAAACTGGTCAGTAGACTAAAATGCTACTGCTGCTGTTTCACTAAGAATTTTCAGAACCTTCTTTGGATTTCTCACAGAAATCCATTTGAAGGAATTTTAAGTTATTACTTCCATTCTATCATTATAATAATTTTAGTTAGATATAAGTGTATGATATGGCATAATAAAATTCGATGATATCTTTTCATAGTGCAGCATTACTAAAGTATCATTTAACAAATTTTAAACGAATGCATCAGTTATATGGTGTTCTAATCATACTTGGACATTTTTGTAAATTGTAACTGAATAAAATAAAACCCAGAAAAACAAATAAAATGCGTCATTCTTTAAGTGCCCTATAAGATAAAATTCTTCGAGGTCAAGATGCTGTTATCAATTTCGAGATATTGTGGTAGTTGATCGAGTCAGATAGGATTATCTATAAACCTTATCAAATTCTATATATTATTTTTCAAACAATCGTATCTTTGGTCTCTCAAGTTAGAACATTCTAGTATTCAGATATCAAAATCTAGTCGCAATCTCATCTCAGCGACAATCAATGTCAAAAATTTGGTAAAATGTAGGAAAACTAGAGGTATTTTTGACAGATTGAGACTTAGATTAGACTGTGAACGTTCATAAAATTATGAGAATTGCCCCTCAGATAGGTAGTCGGTCCATGTAAAATACTGGTATTCAGCTGCATCCATTTAGATTGGAAGCCAGCCCCAACATAGTTGAGAAAAGGCTGGGCAGATTGATTTAAGTAACTACTTACTTATTTTTAGCCCAAAGAATAAGCATTGCCATACAACGTGGTAATGCTGCTAGCTTTTTGGGCACTTATCCCATTAACAGCGATGCGAACGAATTTTTTGATGTCCAATGAGCTCCTGTCTTTTTCTTTTTTCCCCTCTTTTTATTATTCTCTTGTATATAATTTCTTATTTATTTATTATTAGCCTGTGACGTCCCACTGCGGGGCAAAGGCCTCCCTACTCTCTCATGAGAGAGTAGAGGTTTAGACAAATTAACCCACCGCGCTTGTCTAGTGCGAGTTGGTGAGTGTACAATGGACCGCCTGACTGGGTCCGTGGGCGCCGCCTTTGACGTGCTAGATGTTCATCAGCCGCCGCCCTGAGTTGATATCCTGCACTAATATCGACTGTTCCATCCGAGCCTATTTGGGTGTATTTATCCCATAGCCTACAGGTGGCGTTCTACATTTAGTTTAATACTAAATGCACGACAGTTTAAAGTCATATCGAGGACTATATATCGAGGATATAATTTCTATTATTATTTTAAATGCTAGCTTATATTATGTATATATCAAATAATAAACAAATAAAACTACTCACACAATAAACTATATTTTTTAAATTGTAATGTGATTCTGAAATCTTATTAGTCATTTTTGAAATGATAGTTTAGTAATCCTTGCTCACTTGTGTGTTGTGTATTGTTTATTAGAGTATAAGTAGTATATAAGTTTGGTTTTATACCCACGTAATATAATAAATTAAACAAATAAATTTACTAATATTACAAATTATTCGTGTGTCGCTTTTAGCGGCGGATGTGTCCTGAACATGAGTCTACTAACCAACTTTATATCTACAACGAACAAATATCTTTGTCTTTGTATTTTTGCTGTGGCTAAATTATTGTTAATATTATGAAAATCGTCGATAAATTAGCGTATTGGCGAATAAATATAAGGCCTTATAACAAGAGTCGTGATGTGGTTTTCTTATCGACTAAAATATGTCCGAAACCGCCTTCACTGGACTCTCTGCGAACCGAACGAAGTGGAAGAATATCGTACATAAAGCCACGAAGGCCTTTCAGGGACACGACCTTCAGTAATGAAGTACGCCACCAAGAAGAAGAGAAATCCATACTATTTTACTAAATAAATTCGAAAGTAACTCTGTCTGTATGTAACTTTTTCACGCCTAAACTACTCAACGGATTTCGATAAAATTTGGCAAGGAGATAGATGGAATCCATGGGAAAAACAGGCTTTTTAGACACTTTTTGTCCCGGTAGCACGTTCCCATGGGATAATTTCCGACATCCACCTGGGCGGAGCCGCGGGCAGAAGCTAATACAAATGCCAGCACATCAAGCTACCCAATACTGTCAAATTTTCTCAATCGACTTTGAACCTTATATTTTAGCGATAAAGTTGAAAATCTATTAAAAGAAATTTGTCAGATTGTAGTAGCTTGATGTGCTGGCGTCTGTACATATTTGATATTTAAACGTTGTTGAATGTAATAAAATACAAAATGTTTGATTGTATCTATTATTTATTCATTTAATCACAAACTAACTATATACACTAGATACTAAAATAAATGACTAACTAACTTACAATACAAATATATAAAAATAAAAAACAAAGGACACTTAGGCGTCGAAGTATTCATCCGCATCGCTGTCATCCGGAAACGTGCCCAGAAGACTGGCAGCATTGCCACGTTGAATGGCAATGCTAATTCTTTGGCCAAAGAACGACCCAGCCCTCTGGTTACGTGAAGTATCGACCAGCCGGCGAGAAATTTCCTTAAAAAGGAGACGCGCGCTCGGGCCCCATGACCCGAGCGTTTCGACCCCAAACGGCTCAAAGCTGTAGTTGCCCACAAGGTTACAGTATTTGCGCCGCTTGAGGGTCTCAGCAGCTGCAGCAGCGGCGCCAGCACAGCCCGCAGTGCTAGGAACATGAGATGGCGCAAGGGTATCGACACATGTTGCGTCCCACACCAGAGGCCTACCCACCTTCCAAGGCAACAACGTCATGTTGATTGTATTGATTGTAGATATTATGTAGACAAGGTTGCTTTAACCACTCACTCACACACCCGTCACTTTCGGGCGCATAGTCTAATCAGTAGTTATAGTAAGAACGCTCTAACGCCAAGAGCAAAACGCATAATTTCCTTTTATAGAAAATAAAACTTCCAGGGGGTAATAAGTTGCGTGAAGGTGTAAAGTTCACAGGTCGCGCCGCCCGTGTCGACTCCCCGAGGTCACGTCATGTGCAGCAACGTGGGTTGATAATGTCACATGGACATATTTAACGCTAAATGGAGTTCTCCAAAAGGTATTTGCATGGATACACAAAGGTAAAAAAGATTAGGGCAAAATACATGAACGAAATTGATAGGTACTGGTCGGGGTTGAAAAATTATTTTTGCATTTGACAGCCCAATTATTGAGGAAGGTTATAATATGGCTTACTTAAAATCACACTTTGACCCTTAGGAGCCGAGCAAAAAAGTCAGACAGATCGCTAAGCGAAGTGATAGCACGGGTAGGTGATGCGATACGACGGGGTGGGCCCCGTGGGAGTACAAGAAACAACACACAGATAGTTTATAACCAGGATTAACACATAGGATACTTTTTATCCCGACATTCCCACGGGATCGAAACTTATGCGGGTTAAACCGCGAGGAGCAGCTAGTAACTTTCATAAAGTATTCACATAATATACATGGTTATTGGAAAAACATTAACCATTAAGACCTGAAATCGCAAAAAAAAAATAAGTCGTTCCCTACATTCATGTTCGTATAACTCGTCAAAATGTAGGGAACAGCTGATTTTTTTTTCGCAATTTCAGGTCTGGTCCCATAGTAAAAGTTGTTTGTAATGATGAATACAATGACCTCTTAAGAGGTTGTTAATGTTTTTCCAATAACCCTGTATATCTCAAAATAAAACTAATAATAATCATCATCATCCACAGTCCGACCTCACCCACTGCGGTGCGGAGCATAGGACTCTGTTTACAGTGTCATTCCCCACGCTCCCTGTAACTATAATAATACTACCTTTGGAATCGACACAACTTATAAGTTATAATATTCATAAAGTTATTAATAACATAACGAGCTACTTGAAGCCTTGATTGTTTTATTAAAATTAGAGTTAAGTTTGTTTATCAGGCGCGGTGGAAGCTATAAAATGCAGATTTGCAGGCCTCCGAGTCCCCACATCTGCGTCTGCAATGTGCGTGGTGTAAACAAAGTTTGGCAGAGATTTCGATTTTATTTTGTGGAAGTATTTTTCTGGTACATTGCTAAACCCATCTTATTACAGAAGAAGATAAAAACCCAGGTAATAAAAACCATGGAGCCATTTTTGTATTTCGACTAGTGTTTGGCGGATCTTAGACTACAACGCGCCACGCGACGCGACGGGGCGCGGGAAAAGGAGCCAAATGCCCCGCGCAGAAACGCGTCTTTATCTAGAAATCACGCGCGGGTGCGCGTGTCCCGCGTTCTAGCGGAGTCGTGCACCGGAGCGTGGCGGGAGGTAGTGTGAGATCCGCCTAACATTCTTAATATAAAACTAACAATTAAGTACCGGACTAAGCCAATTTTGTCAACTGACAAAATTAGGACAGGTTTCGAACCCAGACAGGCGCTTTACTTTGTGTAAATTATTTCATCAGCACTGCTCTCAAAACTGTGAAGGAAAACATCGTGAGGAAACCAGCATGTCCTAGAACCAAAAATTCGAAAACATTTGACATCTACCAACCCGCACTGGGCCCGCATGGTGGATTACGGCCCACTTCCTCTTGTAGCGGTATCTACAACGCCACATGCAAACAACGCGTCATACTGACGTCACGCAAAATCCTACATCTTGCAAGCAGAGTTTACCGCGCAACTAGCATAGATACAACGGCCCGACTTGAATCATTGGGGCAGTCTGTTGCCCGCCAGACACAACACCCGTCTGGTCGGAGGATCCTCCCTTTTCTATGGAGTATGAGTGAACTTTACACCCTGTTCCTCAAATCTCTATACTCTCACCTATAGGAGGCCTGTGTCCCAGCAATGGGAACATTATAGGCTATGTTTACATCCTAAAAAAACACTACCAAAAACGATTAGTTTTATTAAATAGATAATGATACTAAAAATAATTATGTTTTATTAAAAGATTAAGAACGAGAAGATTAACGTTAACTTATCTTTACAAAAATGATTCGTTATTATCATAGAAAGGAATCCGATATGAGGATCTCCCCATATTTAAGTGGTATCGTATCTACGACACTAAAAAGCAACATACTAATGATTAATCATCTTTACTGGGTGAATCAAATGATCTTATAAGCCACGACGATTACCTGTTGATTACTCTATTTATAAGTCTAGACTAATATGCTAATTACTAATCTATTCTAGTCTCCTTAATAATAAACGTATTATATCAGATGAATAGTTACACACCATTTTCTCTCTTTCAGTCGTCAGTAATTTGACTTTCGAAAGAAGAAGACAAAGCGTTGTGTGGTATACAACGTTTATTAGTAACGGGGTCATCATATTATAAAGAAGTAATATATTTTTTTTTAACCGACGAAAAAACGGAGGAGGTTATCAATTCGACGCGTATTTTTTTTTTTTTTTTTTAAATGTATGATCACGCATAACTTTTTACAGAGCAGTCCGATTTTGATAATTCTTTTTCTATTGGAAAGGATATACCCCGAAATTGGTCCCATATAAATTTGAAAAAAAAAAATCTAACCCTAAGGGTAGGAAAACAGGGGATGATTGATTGTTCACTCACTGATTGTAATGTATGACCACGCATAACTTTTTACAGAGTAGTCCAATTTTAACAATTCTTTTTTTATTGGATAGGACATACCTCGAAATTGGTCCCATGTAAATTTGAAAAAAAAAATCCTACCCTAAGGGTGGGAAAATAGGGGTGATTTATTGTTCATTCACAGATTTTAATGCTGAGCTGTGTATTACAATTAAAATAAAAGGCCTATCTATGTTGGTATATAAAGCCTGTTTTATTAAGTATTTTATTATACAAAAAAGAATAATTAAAGTATGATTATATAACAGTTAATATCTAAAGTAAGGTAGGTAGCTATTTTAAAAGTAATCAAAAATTAAGCATGTAGTAATTAGTAAATTATAGCCTCCAAAAATTATAAAATAAAAACTTTTTAACAAAAAAATTAAACCTCCGAAAAAACTGAAAAGCAAAAAATAAAAACCTTTTTTTATTTTACCTTAATAAATAAGTTCTTAAACTAATGCAAGTATACCTAAGAAATTTTGAGTCGGCGCCAAACAATCAATGAACAATGATCACTAAATTACCTTAAACTTAAAGAAATAACCAAATCAAATTAATAATGCAACGTGAAATCTCCAGCGATAAATATAACATTCCAAACAAAAAATGCGCTCTCCGCCGACCACTCGCAACGATATTAAGTTGCTTGTTTGGCGCCGACTCAAAATTTCTTAGGTATACTTGCATTAGTTTAAGAACTTATTTATTAAGGTAAAATAAAAAAAGGTTTTTATTTTTTGCGTTTCAGTTTTTTCGGAGGTTTAATTTTTTTGTTAAAAAGTTTTTATTTTATAATTTTTTTGTTTTATAATTATGTATCTTCGGAACCAACAGTCGGATATGAGAATTTATTTTTGCATTTGATAGCCCAACTCTTGAGAAAGGCTATAGGCTATATAATATCACGCTAGGACCCTAAGGAGCCAAGCAAAATAGTTTGTTTGTATGTAAGGGGCAATCTTCGGACCCAAAAATTCAAAAACATGTGACACCAATCTACCAACCCGCACTGGGACCTCCCTCTCACCAAAAGGAGGCCTGTGTCTCAGCAGTGGGAACATTATAGGCTGATTATGTGTTATGTGACAATCGAAACTAGTATACACAACATGTAAAATACTTTGGTACATGTTTTATACCTAGGTATTAAGAATCCGTTTACATCTAATTCCTCCTTCTAGAAAATTCCCTCTCCCAGCAAAATCTTGAATAATAATAAAATAATAGTGTGTTATAATGTGCGGATCTGAATCATTCGAACAACAGCGCGGCACTCGTCACTCTGTAACCTGAACAAGGTGCGTCGGATGTGGGGCCACATGGCCCACAAGAGACGGCTGCGGCACGCCTCGCGCCCGCACGTTGGAAACGTGTGGAGCTACCTTAACTGTGATGTGAGAATTTATAGTCGTATGGATATTGCGAAGGATTAGAAGTTTCATTGCTACTAGATGTGCCCGTGCATGTCGTAAAACAAATTGGATTTCGTGGGTTTTATTTTTTTGCGCGGAACTCTAATTATTTTTCTAAAATAAAAGTAGCCTGTATCATAAGCTATCTGCCAGTTAAAGTCAGTCCAGCCGTTTTGGAGATTAGCTGGAATAGACAGAGAGACAACAATAAAAAAAAGTTATTTTCTTTCTTTATTGGTTGATTCATACTTTCATATGCATTTAGTTAAAAGCTGTTACAGACCTTTCAATTTTATTTATTTGTTTAGTTATAGAAGATTTCATTGAGATGTTCCAATCTAAGGGATTATATTTCGGTCGTAGGATCGAACCCAGACTGGCTGACTACTTTGTGTAAATTATTTCATTACCACTGCTCTCAAAACGTTGGAGGAAAACATCTTGAGAAAACTGGCATGTCCTAGAACCAAAAATTCGAAGACATGTGACATTTACCAAGCCGCACTGGGCCCGAGTGGTAGATTACGGTCCACTTCCTTTTCACCGAGAGGAGGCCTCTGTCCCAGCAGTGGGAACATTATGCGTTGATGTTGTATTTTGTAGATGTACTACTCCACGTCATTCTTAAAGGATATTGTGGCGGAAACTGGTAATAAAACCACATAAATAAGAAACTTTTTAATGGACTGTATTTAAATATAATATGCACAAGGTACATTAATAAAGATAACTATATGTGTTACACTGGCAGGTTGCGAATGTTGACTGACTCAGGTTCGTTGACTTGAAAGAAACGAGTGAAATTATTATGTATGATACAGATATATCTTTCTTTGAAGTGCTTCAAAGGTTCAACTAGATCAGAGATCGCACGTGCTGCAATCCTTCAAGCCTCGTTGCTTTTTCTACATTTATGGATCTACGAGTATGCAAGCATGCGCGCACTTTGCAAAGTATTCCCTACAAACTTAGTGTGAAGTTTTATCTAAAGTTAAAGTATGTTAGAGCTACTTCCCTTTATAATTTCATCGCTTTTTCACACTACCTTTTTCTTGTCATTAGCTTTTTGAATCGCAAAAAAGGTTAAAGTCGTCTTTACCACTGTAAACATCTGAAAAATTAAAGTCTAAAGTGTTATAAATAATGTAAAAAATAACCTCTTTGTAATCATAAAAATCTCTAAAGAGGTTCGATTCTTTATCACAGGTACAAACAGGTACAAACCTGTGATAAAGAATCAATCCTCTTTAGAGATTGTTATGATTACATCGAAAACACTATAATGTATACCGATTTTGATTGATTAACTTACAATTAGTAAAAGATTGCGATAACTCTTATTGTTATGCAATAAGGTGCAAGACAGTACCTATAACTTTAGGTAGCAATTAAAGAGTAAGGCCCTTTGCACACGGCACGGTTTCTGCACGGTACGGCGTACTTATAGAGGTATGAGGAACAGGGTGTAAAGTTCACTAAAACTCTATAGAAAAGGGAGGATCCTCCGACCAGACGGGTGTTGTGTCTGGTGGGCAACTGCCCGATGATTCATGTCGGGCCGTTATATCTATGCTAGTTGCGCGGTAAACTTTGCTTGCGAGATGCAGGATTTGCGTGACGTCAGTGTGACGCATTGTTCGCATGTGGCGTTGTAGATACCGCCACATACTAACTGCGCCGTAGAAAAATCGTGTGACCTTGTAATATGACACGATTCTATGGTATTCGGCGACGGCGCCGTGCCGTAGTGCCGCCGGGTCGTCAACAAACTTCCATAGTGATCCATACAACACTGAAGACCGAGCATACGGCGAACAAACCGTACTTACTTTTGACGTCAAGAAAAAGTGTGTATACAAAGGGCCCAGACGTGGAGTTCCTTGTCGGCTATTCTTCATAGGAAACGACCAATTTCAACTCTGCACCTAGCCTGACTTTAATTTGGAATAAAACATTTTGAATTTGAATTTAAACATAATTTCTATGCTGCCAGTCTTCTGGGAGAGTATATACTTCTAGCAAATCGTAGCTTTAGTGTCCTTTTGTTTTTGTATAGTTAGTGTTCGATATAGGGAACAAAACTTTAAATAATACTCGATTAATTCTTGAGCGTTGGCGGGAGCAAGCCATAGTGACAGCCATAGAGTCGCCGCTATTGGCTCAGCAAAACCGTTGTCGGTGTTCCCAGCGCAGCCAGTTGATGCGTTCTGATACGGCGTCAACAGTTAGTCATTTAAGTATCATATTGCAAATAGTAGTGTTAAACATTGTAAAAGATAAATCTAAGGTCTATGGTTAGATTCGTCTAACCCCAAATTTCTAGTCGTATCCATACTAATCTACACATTTTGAAACAGAGAGTAACATTAAAAATCGTTGGGGGCACGTGTGCAACGATTTCAGATGAATGCAAGAGTGGCCGCACCTAATGCTTTGGTAGGTGGTCATAAATATTGTTTCTTATTACATTGCTTAGGGATATGGGGGTCTTACAGCATGCCAGTGATTTCTGGATAATTTTTACTTATATTATAAATGTGAAAGTTTGTAATGTTTGGATGTTTGTTACTGAATCACGCAAAAATGGTAGAACGGATTTGGATGAAATTTGGCACACAGAAAGTTTATAACCTGGGATGGTTTATCTATACTTATAATAAATCTGTAGAGAGGTCAATTCTGTACATGAAATATATTTTCAAAATAACTATCAGGGGGTGATTAGTGATCGATACTGATGCGAAAAATGCAATCAGTAAAATTTTTGTCTGTCTGTCTGTCTGTCTGTCTGTCTGTCTGTCTGTCTGTCGGTCTGTATGTTCCTTATAGAAACAAAAACTACTGGACGGATTTTAACGAAACTTGGTACAATTATTCTTCATACTCCTGGGCAGGTTATAGTATACTTTTCATCACGCTACAATCAATAGGAGCAGAGTAGTGAAGGGAAATGTTGGTAAAACGGGAGAAGTTACTCCATTTTTTAAGCTTCCGTCGCGTGTGCAGCCTTAATGGTTAAAGTTACATAGAAATCATGTATGACGGAAATATTCTAGATAAAATTGTCTAAAAAATATCCCGCAACAGCATATGTCTATCTTTTATGGTTGACTCACAATAACACGTGTAACTCCTGATAGCTTAGCAGTTCGGAGCATTCTGATTTATTTGTTTACTCTTACGTTTATAATACTCTCACTCATCCCTAATTTAAAAAAGTTAACATTATTACCTATTCAATAAAAAAAGAATCATAGAAATCGGTATAGAAACACCAAACTTATACATGAAATAAGCCATCGCGCCGTCACACGTCTGAATCATGCTATAAGGATTATATTTGTGTACGGTTGCCGCGCTCGACACTGGTCGCGGTAGTGTATAAAAAGGCGGGAGGTCCGAGAGCGTCAGAGCGAGCTTCATTCAATATTTGGCTGTTGATGCGTTCAGAGCGTTCGACCTTATTGACAGACAATAATTGATATTGAGAAACCGTGCTTATCAGCGCGACTTTTAGTCTTTAAATTGTTTATTTGAATTTCTTTTGTTGTTATTTTGTAAAATAGGTATGAGTTGTTTTGGTAGTGTTTAAATATTCATTCAAATTAAAAATTATTAAGCGTAGGTACTTTTATTAATTAAAGTAGGTAGTTATAGGTATTTATTTTGAAATTTTACACAATGGTTCCCTTTATAATGTAGACAAGGAATTAGGAAGGATTTTTTAAATTCAACCCCTAAGGGAGTTAAATAGGGGATGAAAGTTTTTATGAATGTCCGTCAGTTTTAAAGTTAGGATCTTCAAATTTTGTGTTTAGGCTAAAAATGACGACTAAAAATTAATTTATACGTGTCTCAGCGTTTTTGATAATTCCAACCCCAAAGGGTTAAAAAGGGGGATAAAGTTGTGTATGAAAGTCCGTCAGTTTAAAAGTTAGGGTCTTCAAATTTTGTATTTAGGCTAACGATTGAAAATTAATTTATACGTGTCTCAGCGTTTTTGATAATTTCTCCCCCAAAGGAGGATGAACGAACTGACTGAAATATCAACGCACAGTCTAAACTGCTGGTCCTAGGGACATGAGTTTTGGAGGTTGTGTTCTTCGTGCAGAGTAGGTATCGAATAAGAAGGGGTTTTTGGAAATTCAACCTTTAAGAGGGTGAAAAGGGGGGATTTTGTTTGTATGAAAAATCTTATTTATTGAGTTAATAACCTTGAAACTTGGCACGAATACTTATCTAAGTAAATTATGAAATTTGGAATTTTTCGTTTTTCTAAAATACCCCCTAAAGAGGTAATGGGGGGGTGTTAAAATAAGTATGGAAGAATTTTAACGCCCTGTCCGATTAACTTGGAACTCAATATTTATACTAAGGACTAAAAATAATTAATAACGTGTATCAGGGTTTTTCGAAAATCTACCCCTAACTGTATGAAAAGAGGTAGTTAATTTTAAAGGGGAGGATTTTACTGCGTGGCTTGATTAGCTCGAAAATTGGTATAAATAAACTTTGAGTCAAGTTATGAACACATATTAAACGATTTTTCAAAATTCTACCCCTGTGGGGGTGAAAAGCGGGGATAGTTTCTTTGAAAAATCTGATTCCTTTGTTCTATAAACTTAAAAATTGGCCCGAATACTTATTTATTTAAGTTAATTATAAAGATCATACCAACATTCATTTTCGAAACTTTTAGAGGAAAGTACGAATTTCACGCGGACGAAGTCGCGGGCAGAAGCTAGTTTGAAATAAATGCTTTGAGTTTGAGTTCATAATTAAAAGTAAACAATACGATTCAGTTCTAAATCATCACAATATTAGGACTAATAGAAAATTAAAAGGTAGGTACTTAATAAAATAAAATTATCACATAATATTCGCTGCTTAAATTCAAAAGGGCCACAAGTCGAAAAAATTACAAATCGAATCAAATTTTATCGACTTGTGGCCCTTTTGAAATTGATACGATTTTTGCTTTAAAAAGGATTTGTAAGTTTTTTCGATTTGTGGCCCTTTTGAATTTAAGCAGCGCAGACCAAAAGGCTAAATTCAAGACTGCCTTTAGACAGACTATATCTCTATTTTTTATGTCTTTGTTTAATTCCTACGTATTCGTATATTATCAAGGTCTTCTAAGTAAACAAGACAGCTGTGCTGCTGGGGAGTTTTTTGCGCCACTTCTTCTTCCCAGCTAAAACACTAGAAAGTGGTGAAGGGCGGTTGTTTTGGGGACCGTCTTATGTAATTTTGACGTTCAAAAAGTGGTTCTCATAAATGATTTTCATGAAAACAACGATGGTCAAAAAATACTGTTTGACACATATTTTTTTTCCTCATACGATAGAGAAAGAATGCGATTAAAATAATACCACGAATACCTATCAGTTAAATTTTATCAGTTTACGAGTGTATTTTCTACCGAATGATATTGGTTAAAACTAGAACTCTGGCGTCATTTCTGATATCTAAGCGTATCTGTAGCATCATTAACGGAAGCTTTTTAACTTACCTTTTTGCTGTTATCATGAAATGTGGTCATTGCTATTTTTTATCACGTTTGGTAAAGGAATTATGTTAGGGTGCGGTTAAATACTCATTTTCATTACTCGATAATTCGTTCGATCAGCAAGCGGGGACTCCCCGCATGCGGGGTAATGACTAATGACAGTCATAAGCCGGTAACGCGGTCGGTACACCGTCTGCGGGGAATCCCCGTAGCGGGGTAGCGACCTATGAAATTCATCAGTCGATAAAAAGCGTGCGGAGACTCGCACGTTTTCCGATATCGATATATACGTTACATACTTGAGTTGTTATCTTCGAAAAAGTAGCTTAGCTATAAGTATGATCACCATTTGCTCTCTTACCGGTGAATTATATCAGTCATTAGCCCCCCTGCGGGGAGTCCCCGCATGCTGTATATCGACCGAGTTATCGACTAATGAAAAATAGCCGTAATAAAATGTACTCATGCTCGTACATTACCTTATTGTGGGTGTCAAAAAAGGACAGTGGTTCTGGCGGAAACTAACCTTGAAATTAACCATTATATTCATTTTCAGTGCTTCGAACCAAAATGATTGCCAACAAGCAACAATTAATTACATTTATTTCGATTTAAATAGCAATGTAGTAAACTATCCGATCGTATCTAATCCGTTGAACTAATTTGCATAAAAAACTTAATGAGACACCAAATTACAGGTAAACAAGAAACTCAAACAAAAACTACTAAAGACATAAACAAAATAATGGGTGATCAATTTTTTTCACAATTTTCTTACGAACTGTTAACGAGCGAGTGAAAGTTTACGATTTGACACCATAGTTCGATTTTATGATAGTTATAAAACACTTTTAAAGTTCCTACCGTAGAATGTTACACTAACAATATTAACGGCTGAGTTGCTGAGTCGTTAATACAACCATGAATAGGTCTGTGAACTTTTATTTAAATAATTTGGGATGTCTTCTTGAATTCAGGTAAGTTTAGTAGGAATTAAAGTATAAGATGTGTCTTAACGAGTCCAAATCAAAAGTCTATTCTTTATACAAGGTGTAACAGAATAAACGCAAGTCCTGAAAGTAATTTGTTCACAAATTACTACTGAACCGATTTCAGTAACTTTTAATATAGGTATATTTTTTAAAAACTATGTATTTTGCCATACTGACCGCCGATTGAGCCAAACAAAATTGAATCTTATTACAAGGCAATAAGACTAAATTTTAAATGCATAAAGTAATGCTAGGGGCAACACCATTGCCTTAATAAAAATATTAGCTTTAAAAAAAATAAAGTTTTGGCCATTGTATCTAATAATTATGCTGTTAACGCAATTCTCTATTTGGGGTGTATGAGGTCTTGCGTTAATTATGTTACATATTGTATAAAAAAAAACAAGTAGAAGTAGTTTTATATGTTCCACTTTCATGTCCCTATATTTCATTTTTTGGTGTAATTATATTGATTTTAGAAAAAAAAACTAATATCACTAACCAAGGAAAAAACAGAGGAACACGTTAGTATGGAATGAACGCCAACGACCACGTGACCGCGTTTCATCTTGATTATAGAACAAAATCACTAGAATTGTATTGTATTATGTGTCGACGTGGACAACACAACAGAAGATTTCATCAGGTAAAAGGAACAGAACTCGTTGATGAGACACGTATAATGAGCCTACAAGGCTTAACTAGTAGCTATTCAGAGTTCCGTTATTTAGCATCTAGGGCAGTCATCAGGTCTTCGTCATCAGGTAAAATTGGGTAAAATGAACAGGACTCGTTGAGACACATCTAATGGGCTCGAGGGGTTTACTAGTACTAATTCAAGGGTTCTGTTATCTAGCGTCAATGTCCATAACTCGAAGGTACTATATTATTTTATATTATCATCTGAATGCATACGTTTGAAAATATTAACACTGCAACCACTAGGAGTGACTTCTTATTAGCCTGTGACGTCCCACTGCAGGACAAAGGCCTCAAGGGTTAGGCAAATGAACCCACCGCGCTTGTCTAGTGCGAGTTGGTGGGTGTACAGTGGACCACCTGACTGGGTCCGTGGGCGCCGCCTTTGACGCACTAGATATTCATCAGCCGCCGCCCTGAGTTGATATCCTGCACTATTATCGACTGTTCCATCCGAGCCTATTTGGGTGTATTTATCCCATAGCCTACAGGTGGCGTTCTACATTTAGTTCAATACTAAATGCACGACAGTTTAAAGTCATATCGAGGACTACTTAAGTAAAAGTTCTGTTATCTAGCGTCTCGGTCAGTCCTAAGATACATCGCCATAAATTTATTCACACAGCGATTTGAAATAAGCCGCGATAGTAGTTACAGTATTATAATAAAATACCTACCTAATGACATATGTGTGTTTTTTATTGGTGCTAGGACCAGCTTCCATACATTTTTGCCGATTCTCCTTTTTCTTTTCCTTTTTGAAGTCGGTTAAAAACTAATAGGCCAAATGCGACAACCATTACCTACAGTAAACATACATTCCAGTACCTAAACTATTTTTTACAACAGTTACAACAATGTACCTACGTGATACGTATAACTATCATATCGGCATTTCATTTCCCCATAGTATTTCAACTGTAGTTATTTTTATATAACGACTAAAGTTTTGAAGGTCCTATGAAATTGTCAGAGGATATAAAATAAGTGTCAATGCCAAATGATATTTACATGTAGATTCGATTTATTCCGTGGAGAGTCGGTTAGAAAGTTACTGGAAAGTAATTATTTGACAATATTCTAGAAATATTTATTTATTTATTAAAACTTTATGCACAAGTGAAAACTGTACAAAGGCGGACTTAATGCCTTAGGCATTTTCTACCAGTCTACCTTAGGGTGATGCAGAGACAATACACAGTAGGTGCAATAACACAAAGAAAAGATAAGAAAATATTTATAACTAAGATATAAGAATAGATATAATAATAAATACATACATATGTACAACAATATATATATAATATATATAGACATAGTTATGAGACATAAGAAACCCTACAACAACTTAATTCTGAGACGAATCTGCCAACTTCTTGTGTATGTGTTCTCGAGCTTAAATATTAAGTTTCGTAGGTCATAAGTTGTATTGCTTTAGTAAAAAAAAAGGTTGTGGGAAAATTATTTGATACTAGCTTCTGCCCGCAACTTCGTCTGTGTGAAATTTGTTGTTCCCGACCTACCCCGTCGCTTCGCGTCGCCTGCCCGCGCTAGTACTTCGTTTTTGCTTAGCGTTCTTTCAGTTTTTCTTTTTCTTCGGCACCTTACGGACCTATCGTGACGTTTTATAGCATACTAGCTGCGCCCTGCGGTTTCACCCGCACAAGTTTCGATCCCGTGGGAATATCGGGATAAAAACTATCCTATGTCCTTTCCCGGGACTCAAACTATATCTATACCAAATTTCATCTAAATCGGTTCATTGGTTTAGGTGTGAAAAGGTAACATACAGACAGACAGAGTTACTTTCCAATTTATAATATTACTAGCTGCGCCCCGCGGTTTTACCCGCATAAGTCTCGATCCCGTGGGAATATCGGGATAAAAAGTACCGTATGTCATTTTCCGGGATTCAAGCTATCTCTATACCAAATTTCATCAAAATTGGTCCAGCCGTTTGAGCGTGAAGAAGTAACAAACATATAAACACACACACACACACACTCACAAACTTTCGCCTTTATAATATTAGTGTATTAGTGTGATAACTAATAACTATAACTACCATAAGTTTAGTATCAAACCGATGGATGTTGTCGACTAAAAATTTAATTTGATAAATGAGCTGTTTGTTTTCTATTCGAGAACATCCATCGGTTTCTTACTAAACTTCAACTATAGCCGACGATCCTGCATACTTATCTCTTTTGTTGACTATACTTTTTAGCAATATCCTTAAAAATTATTCGGATTGAAATTGATCGTTGTTACGCAATGAGGGTGCAGAACACAATGATGTTTTTGGCCAACATATATGAAGGAAGTCCTCTATTCACTATTATTTCGACTTCCGCCATTAGGTACCAGAAGTGATTATAGCAGAAATAGCAAAAAACAATATAATTAGTATCTTGTTTCCTTACCGTTTCCTCTAGTTATATTTCATTTCATAATATTATTTTTCTATTAATATGAGATCTAATATAAATTGCTTAAGGCGCAGATATACGACTTCTAATGATTTTAAATTCAACATCACGTCTAATCGACCGGACTGATTTCTTTGAAAAAAATAAATGTTATATTAGACCATTTGCTTCGTAATTTGATATGTGAATATTTGCAATTATATTTTTTTAACATAGTGTAATTAATTTGTAAAGTAATGTCTACCGCGGACATAAAAACGATAATCGCGCAAACACTATCGGGTGTATTTTCATAAAACTTTCACCATCTAAAAGACAATTTAATTCCCCGAATTTTAGTATACGGTTTTTATTTGTTTGGTGTTTGAGAGTTTTTGTAAATAGATAATTGCTTCATATTTGCAATAAATTACCACGGTTGTGTCATCGCGCTTCTCTTTCTTTTCTATGCAGTCCGACAGTGACCACGCTTTAGGTCGTGTAGTCGCCTTAAATGTCATCTAAAGTAAGACCAGGACTGTCGGTGCCCCCGCCTTCCGTTGGTAATATCCTTCCTTTGCGTGCGTTATTTTCATAGCCAAGGCTGTGCCCAGATAAGAATAAGAAAATCTTCCTTTAAGGTTGTGTTTTCTAAAAAAGCGGCGCCCGGTAACTGCCGCAAAATGATAGCAGACAGAAAAATTCTTTATTTTCACCAGCGTTTTGTCCTTACGGTGTCAATAAACGTGTTCTAGGTGTATGAACTCTTGACATAATAGAGGCACTGCTTTCTTAGAAAACCCCTTAGACAGAGTATCGATCTATAAAATTAAATATGGCGGGCCCATTCTTGTAAAAAAAAACCGGCCAAGTGCGAGTCGGACTCGCGCACCGAGGGTTCCGTACAAACTTGTTTAAAATATTTTTATTATATGATGTAACTAAAAAATTTACGGTTTCCGCAATTTTTCCTTTATTTGTGCTATAAGACGTTACTTCGTACCAAATTTCAAGATTCTGAGTTCACGGGAAGTACTCTGTAGGTTTTGATTCCCTTGCGAGTGTCGAAAATTTGCGGAAATTTGAGGCATAAACGGCTGTATCTTTTGATTGCGTTGGCTTAGAAGTTTGATTTTTTCACTGCTCTAAGGGGCAGTAGACCTAAGTATTTGATATAAATCACAGCTTGATACACCCACGCGTTCCTGAGAAAAAGGGACTTGACAGACAGACAGACGGACGGACGGACGGACAACAAAGTGATCCTACAAGGGTTCCGTTTTTTCCTTTCGCGGTACGGAACCCTAAAAACAGTCTATAGTCAAAATTATCTAAAGCCTACTAATGGTTTTGCTAAAAAAACAAAATGTGTTTGTCTACGCCAGACAGACTTGTCCGACTTTGGTGTGCGCAAAGTCTTTGGGAATCGAAGTCTGAATTCCAAAGAATTGTTGATTTGAAGGAATTGAGTGAGAAAAGGAAATATTTTCTGAGAAATATGTCTGGAGATACGTATTTGATTTTCTCCAATTCTTTTTTAGGTACAAAGTAGGGATTTAGAACGATTTTGAGTTGATTTTTTTTTTGTATATTATTTTTTGTTTTGTAAATATTAACATCAGACGTTAACGAAACTGTTTCCTTAGCTTATATTTTTTTAGATTTATAATACCTTTTGCGATGCGGGCAATACGTCTACTAGACTGAAGTGGGATTGGGCTGGCCATGTAGGGATACAGGATGCATCGGGATAGATGGGCTAGAGTTTATCACGCAGTGGATGCCAGAAGACGGGCATTGTCGCCGAGGGAGGCCGAAGAAACGCTGGCGTGAAGACCTAGATATGTTTACAGAAGATTGCAGCAGTGAGACAAAAAAAGTAAAAAGAAAAAAAAGAACTACCTTTTAGTATGGAATGAAAACTCTTGGCTTTGTTATTTGGTTTTTCATATACTTATCTCTGTCTCATGCATATTTTTTATCAATATTAATACTTTTGATTTTACAAACAACAAAGATATCTAGATAGAATGATTTATACCTGAAAGTAGAACATCAAATGCGTAGACGCATACATACCTACAGCTACCTACGTAAGTACGTGGACGGACGATGATAGAATTTGAGTACGTTGTTCGAAACATGTGCGCTTACTACCTTTTGTTTTACTACTGGCATTGTGCCGAAAACAGCGACAATGTGTTCCTGTTGAAGACGGAAATTGTATACTATTGGATACAGTTCAACCATGCCGTTATATTTTGGGCATCAGTAATGTATTTTTCATTCAAGAGGTTGGCCACCCTAATTCCGAGTTGCATAAACAAATCAATCACGCGTCTAGTTCCCTTTCCTACGAAAAGGTATGATATTTTAAGTACATCGTTCCTATTTCTTAATAAATGTTTGAGCCCGATTTTAGTCTGACCATATCAGCTAAGTACTTAATAAAGTATTTTCATGGAGCCGTCTCCCAGCAGACGATTATGCTCCTCTCGCAATATTAAGAACAAGCGCCACGCGGTTTCACCCGCGTAAGCCTCGATCCCGTGGGAATATCGGGATAAAAAGTATCCTATGTGGTTATCCTAGTTACAAACTATCTGCGTGTCAAATTTCATTCAAATCCGTTTGACAGTTTTTGCGTGAACGAGTAACAAACATCCATCCATCCTCACAAACTTTCGCCTTTATAATATTAGTGTGATTAAGTACATCAAGTAAGTATAAGTATTAAATAGTATTAAAGTATTAATATTAAGTATTATGTTATAGTATTAAAAGTATTAAAGTATTAATAGGAAAGTAGGATTAAATAGGATGTCCATCTGTCTAAGTAATGAATTTGGAAGCATAATTTGTGAGTGGTTGACCAAAAAGGGACCTCAAGGGAAAATAATTGATTTCGAGTAAATCGCGTTTGAAATTTCGTGTAGAAACAAGTTTCAACTCGTGCGCGGGCACAAAAAAAATCATAAAAAAAACACTACGGCACCTAAAAATATTCTGGTTAGACCAAAACAAAGCTAAAAGACCACAGATTAAAAAATTCAAAAAAAATAAATAACGGTTTCCAATCCCTCCAGGTCCCTATTTGGTCAACCACTCACATTTATTCCCAAAAACTGACCACCAGAGGCCTAAAAAAACATGCTTCAAGAAAATGCACCTACATTTTCTAACACTCAGTAGTTACTCCTTCAAATAACAACAACGTAAGAAAATAAACGTGTGAAAATTTCAAGTAAATTAGTCCAGTTACCAGCCGTTCAAGACGCAAGAAAGTACCATTTAACCGATTGAAATCCCTATTTCCCTTGCATACTAATGATAAAATTGCAGTGTCATACTTTTCAACTTTAACCACTTTGGAGCTCGCTACGAACTGTCCGAGTTGTCAACTGTAATGATGCCAAGCTGATGTGTGTTGCCAGTATTTATTTATAAATCCTACTATCGATCGGTTTGGAGTTCCGTATATCCGTAAATACGACTGCCGAGGGATCCTTGACCGACTGACTGCAACGTGAAAGACTAAAATACTAGGGTTGTGATAAAATTATCCTAATCGCTAGAATATTTATTTTCTATATATATTTATATTGATGTTGAAACATAATTATACTCAGTAACACGGAACTTTATTGAAAATTATTTAGAGTGACAGTGGCATGTTTTATTTCGCTTAATTGAAACCTGAACTGATATTTATCCATATTGTATTTCAGCAGCTTTCAGTGAATGCGTGGACGCCACGAGTCAGAACTTTTTGTAATTATCTCTGAGTCATTACTTTGTACTGTAATATTATTTTTATGCTACTGAACCATGGTTGATGTTCCGTCACATAACTGCGTCTTGATGGCTGTAATCAGTAAAATGCACGTACGATGGAACTGAAACCGCTTATACAGAACTATTGAAAACTGGTTGTTTGCCACTTATTACCTACAAATAGTGATATTGTCCGTTTCTTTTTACGAGTATATGGAAAACGAAGATATGGGTGAATGGATGGCCATTTTGATTCATATGGGTTGATGAATTCACGAACATTTTCTTAAAGTGTAGGTACCTTTAGGCACATTACATTACACACTTTACAGCGTCTTTATGACGTTACGCAACGCTTTCGTATGTTTGCGGTTTGGTCTGTATGGTCTAAAATCTGAAGGCTAATTTTATTTTCGTAATTTAAAATGTTCAAAATCTTTCGCAATTTCATCTCAGCGACAATCAATGTCAAAAATTTGACCAAAAAGTAGCTAAATTAGAGGTATGTTTGACAGATTTAAATGAGATTAGAATGTGAAGCTCTCAAAAATACGGGTGTAGTGCCTCTGTAAAAAAAAAGTACTAGGGAGTGGTCAGTGGCGTGCATTGCATATAAGCATAGTGTCTACCTCGATATATCAACATAAGCCTGTCAATTACATTTTAGTGTGTGTGCCCCACAATTAAGAAACTCACAAAATTATCATGCCTAGCAAAAAAACAAATGCCTACTAAAATAACCACACTTTTGACCTCACTTTTTTTTCTGATTAGTGACCGCGTTTGTCTAGACTAGACCCGTCCTAGTGCCTACCTATTCTGAAAACTAATGCACGCCACTGGAAGTGGTGAAGGGCGTTTTTGGGAGACTGTCTTATGTTATTTTGACGTTCTTAAAGTGCTGATTCTCAGCCTAGTTTGAATAAATGACTTTTGATTTGATATTTAATGCGTTGGAATCGAGAGAATTATACTTAGGTGATAATTACGCATATGAAAATCTCAACGACATTAGAAATTACGGCCCATGTCGTAGATTAAAACAAAATATACCCAAATCATGCATCAATAAAGTTGACTTTAAAACCGCACAAGAATGAATAATAAAACCAATAAACAATAACAACAGAATAAAGTCAAAATCAATAAACCCGCACAAGGGCCGCTACAAAATAACATCGCAGAAAAATGGTACATAAAGGAGATGTTCTGAATTATAGACGGGGAGTCGGCTGTGGCGTCTCTCCGACATGCTTTCAGAGTAATGAACAGACAAACGGTAGTTCGACAACACTTACGATGTTCGATGCCTCAGACTGCGATAGAGTAATTGCTCCTATATCCGGAACTATAATAGTTTCATATCCATGCAGTATGGCGTGATTCTGTGGCTTTTGAGACGAATAGCTGCTTTTGGTTCTGAAGGCTTGTGGCTAAGTAATAACAGCCGCACGGGTCGATCGATCAGGTTAAGCTACGCATGCCGCGGTTGGTCCGTGGATGGGTGACCATCTTTACATACATACCAAGACCGAGGGGTCGTGCCTCGGAAAGCGTGTTAAGCTGTTGGTCCCGGCTGTCATTCGTGGATCTTTGATACTCCGGCCTATAAACCTACCCTCCTAACCTCCGAACTATAAAAAAACGTGTCTTCTATAGTGATCCATACCAAACTGCCGACCGCGACCGTACCTAGGTACACACGGCGTATAAGCCGTAGTTTTTTTACAGCAAGAAAAACGTGTGTATACAAAGGACCTTTAGCTCTTAGTTAGTTTATGAGGTAATTCATTGAAAAATCAATAACGTAATTGAGATATATCTGGTAAGATTATTTTCTGGTTAAAGATATCCCATAAAAAAGTTGTGGTTACGATTTAATTGATCTTTCGTAAAATAGAGTTAAATAGTATGTCTTTATTTTACACTAGCTGTACCCCGCAGTTTCACCCTTTTATAAGCCTTGATCACGTAGGAATAACGAAATAAAAAGTAAGTCCAAATCCAGGTCATAGTCAAAAAGAGAAAAAGGGAAGAGAAGAGAGGAAGAGATCGCAGAAAGCGATAAGGCCGCCCATTGTATATTTTGTAGTCTTTATAATGTATAATGTTTAGATAAAATGTGTTACCTACGTAAAAAGTCTTAAATATGAATAGTTCCACATATTTTTCTTACTTATTTCATCATGCTAAAAATCCCATAAAAATATAAATAATAAAAACACTTATTATTACTACTGAGATCATGGGATCAAAAAATACTTTGAAATGAAATTATTTAACTAACTGTCCCAAAATGTTTGTCATAGACATTTTTATTTGTGAAGATGTCAATTCGTTGATATAAATTGTCATATTACTTCAAGTGATTATGATTATAATAATGTTATTAATGTTTATGATGGGAAAGACATATGTTGTTTAACTTTTAGCGACATGTGCGGAATTCTTATTGAATTATAATGGCCTTTAATGCGTCGTTTAGTTTATAAATGTGTTTAATTCTACAATGTTTTTTTGTTATTCTGCCTTACTCGCTAAATCAAAAAACTGTAGGTATTTGTATTTGAGTTAGGTTCTCAGATCACAAAGCCAATTCTCGTAATTCATAACGTTCAAAATCTAGTCGCAGTCTCATCTCGGCGACAAACAAATGTCAAAAACTTATTAAAAATGTAGGTATTGTAGATCAGACTGTGAACGTTTTTAAAATTACGAGAATTGCCGCTCAGAATATGACCGGGTCATAAGGTCAAATATATACTGCTTGCAGACTAGATATTTTTCTTATCGTAATATTAGTATTTAGTTACTAGCTTCTGACCGCGACTTCGCGTGAAGTTTCTTGTTCCCCCGACCCTGCTCGCCCTCGCTATTACTTCGTTTTCGCCTAGCGTTCTTTCTACAACTCAAACAAACAAACTCATCAGCTTTGTTATCTTAATAAATATCCAAAATCTAGATAATTAATTAGTAGGGTCTAGGTAGTTGAAAGTCTTATTTTGCATTTTCTAGCGAGCAAGGGAGAGTAAGATGAAACTATAAAAATATTATGGCAACCTCAAATAATTCCCTTTTTGCTTTCCTATAAATATTATTGAACACTCTAATTATGATACTCACTCACTTTATTGCTCACTCTTTTTGTGAATGTCAAAGAATTCCTATTTTGGGATCCAAAAATACTAAATAGCCAAGTAACTGCGAACAACTTGGATGTAGCGCTTGCCGAGAGCTTACGCGGAACCGCTCTCTTCGCTCGCTCGGCTTGCGCGCGTTTAGTCATAGTTCTAACCTAACCTAACCCATTGGGTCGGGGCGTCCTAGCTCAGTTACTGCGTGAGAAAATGTCAGTAAGTTAGGAGGCACAATTATTTAGAAACTGTGCATCATTGGAAGCGCAAAATCTTTTAAGAGGTAAATTATAAAAAAAAAACGTCTATCATTAGATGGTCAACAAGTTTTTAAGAGGATCGGTTAAATATTTCTCTTATTTAAAAACACAATGTAGACCAAACAAACTTAGGTGCCAATGTAATAAATTATTTACCACCAAGTCCTTCCACGCCTTTCTGAAAACAGACAAACAGTAAACAAACAGCATTTACGCGTAATTACTGGGTAACTGTCGTGCTAAATTAACTAAGCGGCGACGCGACGGGAAGCTTGTATCAACTATTCAGTTAATAAGGCACACTGTGCATAGGCGATGAGTGTGCATTATCACCATTACGTCGACAGTGTTTTGTTTATTGTCGTGCTAGATTTTTATAATTATAAAGCTGTACTGTCATTTGGAAAATATTGTATTTTTTAACAAAATACAATTATTCACTTAGGATGAGAAACACTGGTTGCATAGGCATACATCCATACTAATATTATAAATGCCAAAGTGTGTCTGTCTGCACGTCTGTTACCTCTTCACGCTTAAACCGCTGAACCGATTTAGATGAAATTTGGTATAAGTATAATAAATATTCTCTTTTGAACTTATAGTCTCAGTAGGAACTTGTAATGTTATGGTAGCAAAGATAGGTCAGGCATAAAGTTCGCAGCGGGGCTGGTTTTCTTTGGTTTGCACATACTTAGCATTGTCTTGCGGACGTTGTTGAAAACTCAGTACCTACATCGTCTTCTTTCTTCGAGTTCTCTAATAGCGTAGCGACACTACGACCGAAAATTACGAGACGTAAATTCCGCGTGATATGTTTTCTAAGGATTTAATTTCGGCTTGATTTGTCATCATTACTTGCACCTGTAATAAAACTATTTTAGTTGGGCGCTATTAATTGTATGCTACTGTTGGTTAAATGTACACTTTTTGTAACTGTTTCTATCAAATAAATTATTCTATTCTATTGAACAGTACCCGCAGTTTAATCTGTATTTTATTATATTAGTTAATATTATTTACTGTATTGGTTTAATGTGCAAATGTTGTTTACTATATACAATTGGATCTTAATGTACACGTCTATAGATAGTTACCCGGGAAAGATCTAACGCCTAAGGTACAGGCTCGGCCTAGTTTAGGTGTTAGTGGTCATTCGAATTGTGTTCAATTGCAGAATTGTACCTTCTGTCAATTAAGCTTTTTTATTTATTTATTGGTCATTTAGAAAGCTAAGCTGGCGTAAACACGCCGATTTTTCCATAGTGTTATTTCGACGGATCTGTCTATAGCTGTCACTTAGACTCGTGGCTACGAGTACAAGGCTATAACGCGTACTGTTTTTCAGTGATTACTTGATGCAGTGATTAACTTAGATGGGCCAGTGATTTACCTATGTTGTTACTTCTAACAACTCAATTAATTACGACTAAAATTCCAATGTATATTAACAAAATAAACGACCTAAATCCACAACACAATAATCCTAATGATTTATTATAAAGCTATAGGATTTACTGACAATGTGACAATTAATGAGTCCACGTGCCGGCTCACCTAGCTGGCAATGTGACTCACCCACGGGACACCTATGGAGTTAATATTGTTTTCATATTAACATACATACGCCGGACAGATTGCGGCGACAGCGGTAAAGCGATGCAGTGGATTTGTCGGCTAGGGATTGGAGTTTTAAATTCCGAAATATCGTCTTTTGTTTCTTAAATGTATCTATTATATACATAACTAGCTGCGCCCCGCGGTTTAACTCGCGTAAATGTCGATCCCGTGGGAACATTGGGATAAAAAGTAGCCTATATGTTAATCCAGGGTGTCAGCTACCTCCATACAAAATTTTATCAAAATTAGTCCATCCGTTTGAGCATGAACAACTAACAAACATATCAACACAAAAACACTCACAAACTTTCGCCATATATAATATTAGTGAGATATACTAGGTATATTTCATTTATTAATAAATAAAAAAAAAGGATTTGTAATCAGCGGTTATTATTTCACCGAGAAGTATCCTATAGTTAATCTGTGAACAGCGTTTTGGGCTGCAATATTGTCTATAAGTTTTGCATACATTTCTATTATTGTAGCTGTTTGTTGTTCCTTTTGAATAAAAAAATAGAATTTAACATTATCAATACCTACTCACAGGCAGATTTAAAATTTTGAATAGGATACAAAGACTACGTTTTATATACATTATAATGGTGGTTTGTAATGGTGGTAATGGTGTATGTAGATATATATACGCCAGTCTATAAAGGCTAATAGAATATACAAAGCAAATGTATCAGCCATTGTTGTAAGTGGTTTGAAGTGGTAGCCCACGCAACTCGTACACCTGGAATTTCGCCGACTACACTCAAAAACAGCCTGTCTAGACGTTTATAATAACATTATAAAATTGAATTAATATTCAGGATGGGTTTTATGCATGAATTTTGTCAGTTACTAGCTTCTGCCCGCGACTTCGTCCGCGTGGAAGTCGTAAGATACACAATGCCTTTATTAAAATACCAGCCACATTTTTAACCGACTTCAAACAAAAAAGGAGGTTCTGTATTCGACCCGTATGTATGTTTGTATGTCCGCGATTTTCTCGAAAACTAATGAACCGATTTTGATAATTCTTTCCCTAACATACTTTCAGGAAGGTTTTAGTATATAATATATTAGGTAATTATTCTTATGTACGAAGTTATATACATAAATGTACTGCATCTCCGGCATTTCTATGCGAATTTTGATGGTTCTTCTAGTCGTTGTCTTCAATCCTTCAATGCACTAGTTTTAATTAAATTTGTGTGGGGCAGGTACAACTAAAACTATTTCATAAAAAAAAAACAACCGACTTCAAAAAACACTATAAAGTGATAAATAACTTTAATTTCGGAAGTCGGTGTCAAAAAGCGAAAATGCGGAACCAACGACACCGACTTCCGAAATTAAAGTTATTTATCACTTTGTAGTGTTTTTTTTGAAGTCGGTTGTTTTTTTTTATAAAAATCTCCGTCTCTGTTACTTCAGTTTCGCTTAGCGTTCTTTCTGACTTTCTTCTTTTTGCTTGACTCCAAGCGTCTTGAGTGATTCTTGTGTGCTAATCACTGGAACCTTACGCCCTTCTTCCTAGTTTCTGCCCGCGACTTCGTCCGCGTGAAATTTCACCCTCCCTGCATTCACCCTCTTAGGGGTGGAATTTCGAACAACCCTTTCTTAGTGGATACCTACTCTTCACAAAGAACACACCCTCTTAATTTGATGCCTCTGTGATCAGCGGTTTAGGCTGTGCGTTGATATGTCAGTCAGTCAGGACTTTGAATTTTATATGTTACAAAATCACAATTGTGAATAAGATGTATGATGTCGAAGCTATTATCCTCCTACGCTCTTCTTATTTATTTGGGATGAACGCAGCACGTTTCGTCATCTCGTCTGCCTAGCCTTTTCCCAACTATGTTGGGGTCGGCTTCCAGTCAGGATGCAGCTGAACAACAGCAAAATTATTAAACTTTAACATTCATTCAACTTTTTTCTTTCTTTTTTTTATTCACCTTCTTGAAATTGACAAGTTTTGTGCAATTATTTGCATACAACTAACCTATAAAACTTGTTTTAGGTGTAAAATGTAAGCGAAAACAATAGACCTAATACGTAGAATACACATCGACTTTACAGGAGAACTGTTTAGAAAGAAAGAAGAAAGAAAGAAAGAAAATACGTTTATTTGCGGTGAAAATGACGCAAAAAGAACATAAACACAAAAAATAAAATAAAAAGGTAGAGGGAAACATGCGTCACATCCACGCAAAACGGCTATCGCTCAGCATTATGCTGCGACCCTATGCAGGACAGAGCCCCAGCGCTGGTTTTCAGCCACAGCCGGCGCTGACGTAATGACGTCGTCCGGTGCAGCAAACAATTATTAAAATACAGTGTACTTAAAGAAAAATAATTGAATTTAAAAGTAATAGAATATTATACTAAACATGAAATGGACATAGGTACAGTACATGCTATGAGAATATCATCCTCAATAAACGTTTTACACTTTATGAAGTGGCAACATTTCGAAGCGTCCTTATGAATTTGACGTAAGTGTACCCAACGTGCACCAAGTGATTATGTCTTATGATGTAAGAAAATACAAAATGGCCAAAATGATGTAATGTGATGTATTAGTATTATGCAATAGTTATGTGTCACTGTTGTTAATGTTTTATGCATTTGTGAATGAATGTGCAGGATGAGATGGACCCAATAAAAGGACAAAACAAATCCTTGGAAACTGAAGGATGACCCGACATGCCAAACACTTTATAATAAAGAGCTCTAAAAGCTCCAAACGCGAACCCAGTGAGAGGCCCGTGTTAGCGAGCCACCGTAAGGCAATCAAATTTATATGATTTTTTTTTAATGTAAAGTTACCTTTTCATAAAAAAAAAATCATATAAATAAAATTCTGTTTCAGATGATACTCGTAAAATAATATTTCCAAAACAGTAAGAATCACGCCTATGTACAAGATGACAAGGATTTATGTTTTTTTTTTTTTTAAATTAAACTGTTGTCCTGTAAAGTTAGCCCTACGTCGCTCAGTCAATTTCCCCAATCAAGCGTCGATATTTCTTATCTATACCAAAAAGTGCTGAAAATTAAATCCTAAAGCACTGACACTTTACTGCCATACCTAAATATTTTTAAAGTCCCACATAAACAAAACAGAAATACAATGTGCTAATTTCCCTTTTCCCGGCAACAATTTAGAGATTTCACTAATTTGCAGTGGACACCAGCTAGTTCGAAAATATCTTGTCCTAGATTCGTATAAGGCCTGGTCTATAACAGTCCGAGTGTTACAATGGATGTCGCTCAATTTTCATTAATATACTCTCCGCTTAGGTTAAGCTGTTTTCTGTGTTCCATGGTACGAAAATAAGCGCTGCATTTGCTGAATGCAGCGCTGGATATGGTGCAGATGTCAGGAATGATTAAAAGTGTCGCGAATTGCATTTAAATTGTAGCGATTTTACTTATTAAGCGCTTTTAGAACGGTTTTGTTTTGGACTTTGTGATTACTTTGTTTTGATTCGGTTGTGTTGGTTATTTTTGAGAGTTGTTTATGGGAAGATTGTAGGCTCGTTAAGTAGGACACAAAACACAAACACAAGTAAAACAAAACAAGTATAACAAAATTGTAATTTTCAAAGTCTGATTATTTGAAAATTAATTACAAGTTTGAAGTATGATGATTATTATTTTGTCTCAAATAAAACTTTAGTTTCCGCAGCCATCTTCAATTTATATTACTGCGTAAAATTTTTAAAAACACAACAAAAACAATCCCATTTTTCATTCCTTTAACACGTTATTACACCGAAAAAAAAATACAAAAACGATGAAAATTGAAAACCCAAAAAAGGGCAAACGGACCAAATTACGTATTTACACAACCAAAAAAACCGAAAAAAGTACTACCTACCTTACCCAACCCGACCTTGCGTTGAACCGAACCCCTAACCCAAAACACTAAAATAAAAGGCCAATAGGTTTAAGGGTCATTCTGGACTAAGTGCCTGTGACATTTCAGCGTGTGCATAATTGGGAATGGAACTGACGTCGCCCCCCTCGGGGGGTGGAAGCATCAGTGCCGACGTGTCAAGTCAGGGACTGAATAATATATGGGCAGCGAACCGGATGGCTTTGCCACTTTGCGGTACTTGAATAATGGATGCTGCAGCTATGGAGGCGGCGCTGTTTGCATAGCTGGTATGGAAACTTTGTGGAAGAGGGTTATGGAAAATTTGGGGGGATATGAAAAATTTTTAAGCTTTTAAGAGCGTTTACCACGTACGGCATTTCATACAAACTTTCAAGCCCTTGTTTTTCGAAATGAATGAACCGATTTTAATGAAACTTCGTATGCATAAGCAGGATACAAAAGTCTAAAAAGTTAGTAAAGAAACTTTTCGAAATGTTTTATTTAAAAAAAGATGACTGGAAATCTCCGTTTCTATGGAAAATTTAAAATTGGTCTAATTTGGCTGTAACACTATTTTTCGAATTTCGAAAATGTTCTTAACTAAGTTTTTAGATCTTTGTATCCTGCTTATGCGTACGAAGTTTAGTTCAGTAAAGTTTAACTTAATAATCTGCTTAAAAAGCCTTACAATAAAATTCGCCATTAATCAACCAACTCAACTACCCTACTCAAAAATATCACCACTACCATAATTACAAACCCATTTTTCTATTCAATCATCGCTTAAAAACTTCATTATTCAAAACCGTAGCGGAGAGTATTAAAAACTAATAACTCAGTGCGCATGCGTGACGGCGTGTGCGCAGGTGTCCCGCCGGATGCGGCTGAAACGGGGGGAATGGAGGGGAGAAAGGGAGGGGAGCCGAGAGGAACTGAGGGTGCTCACTCCGTGTCGCATGTCGGATTTTATTATGTTTTTTGTTATCTTTCCTGTAGAGTGTAGGGTATCGAAAGATTTGTTCGAGTTTAACGTACTTGCTTGAATGTTTTGGGTTGTAAATTTTTGTTAATATGGCTTATAGTTTTATGTTGGTTCATGAAATTGGTGTTGTTTAAACGCTGGGAGGAAGTTTGGTGTTCTACTAGCGTAAGAACAAGAGCAAAATACGCTTTAATTGAAAACTTTGTTTAAAGTTTTAAGAGAGGTTTAAACGTCAAAAATGTGTGGTTAAACAGTCACTTATAATCATTATTTAACTTTAAGCAACGTTAATAAATAAACCCCTCATCATTGGACTTTAAAGGTTTTACTAGAAACATTTATATAATCTCCACTTCGTCCCTACTACACCGCTGAAATTGTGTTGACAAATTAAATTATTTTTATAAAAACCTTTTGGATCACAACCCTCTGTGACGTACTCACTTATTCACAATAATATCATCAGTTTTTGAAAGAATTTAGGGTACATTGTGGAATCCTACAATGTATGTGTTTACCTAAAAAAAAAAACTTAAAGCAACGCAAGACCTAACAACTTTACTTGGAAAACTTCAATCAATAATGAACAACGCTATTAGAGACAATTACCTGAAGTAAACTCTCTTATAACTACTTGTACTTGTGTGTATTCAAAGTCTCTAATTACAGACTGCGAACAAATATGATAATTTTCGACCAGAGCCCTGATTCACAACCATACGACAGGCTATCGTATCGAAAACCTGACATTTCGATAACCTGATTTGACTTGCCCTCAACAGCAAATAGCTGTTGGAAGAATAGCGGGCGTCTATTTGATTTAAACTGACAACATTTTCGGGTTTTGGACTTGTGAACAGCGTTGAGAAGACTCCTACGATAACAATGATTAATGTTCGATACGATACGGAAGCATATCGAGTGTTTGTGAATATGGGGGCAGAAGGACCATTTAAAATGCTGTCTTGCTTTGATATAAAGCCGTAATTATACTCCTTGTGAAAATTCATACAGTTTGTAGTCGATTGATGTCTATAATGCGTTTTGCATTTGTCTTTGTTGAGTTTAATACTACCATGAGTTCTACGAATAGATTTTAGTTTTACCCGATAATAATGTGGGTATGTAATATATGAGTCTTTAGAGAAAATTTTATGTCATAGAAAACATTTAGGCGGATCTCACAATACAACGCGCCACGCGACGGAGCGGGGAAACGGAGCCAATTGCCCCGCGCGGAAACGCGTTTTTATCACGTGCCCCGTGTACCGCGCACCGAAGCGTGGTGAGATTCACCCTAGGGCGGAATTCACCAATGAAACTGAACGCGATGAGCACATCTAAACAAGGTTCCAGAGCTGTCATTGTCATCATTGTTGTCGAATATTGACACTGACAGCTCTGGGACGTGGTTTAGATTTGCTGATCCCGTTCAGTTTCATTGAAATTTGAACTTAATGATGATATCCTTAAAAGTAATTTTGTTTTAAGAGTAATTTCAAAAGTAACTTCCATGCAAGTGTTGTACAGTACAAAAAAAATCTTTTAAGTAGAAAACTAGCGTTCTAATATAAAAATAAAGACTATTTCTTTTAATTTGAAGAAATAAATCATCAAACCACAAAATCTATTCCTCTAAGCTTTTACAAATGAGTTTCAGTCGTCCGATGCGCCGGCGCCGGTTTTCGTGGAGGGTGCGAGACAACGACGAAATAATGAACCCGCCATGACAATTAATTTGAAACACGTTTAACGAAATTTTATGCTTTGTCAATAGGTTTATTTTTTGAATAATGGATGCAATACCTAATTGTTTTTTCTTTCGTGTTCCCCTTATGTTCTCCTAAAGGTAAGAGAAATAAAGTTGAATGACATTAATTTGACGCCACCGGTATTTTATGATTTTGTAAATTAATATTTTTGGTTATTCTTATAACATTTTTAATTCATATTGTATTACATAATTTAGATCACGACTCAATTACTCAAATGTTTTATTAAACTCAGTAAAAAGCTTTTTTTATATAAATAAACATTGGTGTGAAATATTGAAAAAGTTGTGTAACTCACTCACCTGTAGAAATTACTGGAAAATCTATGAAAGCACTCAGAAATAATACTCCAACATCAAATTAAATCGTTAACTAAAATTCAAATCAATCAATCGAGAATATTAATCGTTCAATATATTACGTAAATACTTACATCTCAAATTGCTCCGGGCTCGCTCATATCAATTAAATCAAGGCTGAAGTCAACCTGAAAATTAAGGTCAATTAGGAAAACGGGATCATTTCGCGGTGGATGTATTAGGGGTAGTTACACACAACACCGCAAACGCACGGGTCGATGACCGGGCCACGTTTTTTGTGCTTACCGGCTGCGTTCGCTTCCTGTTACAGTTCTTTTTTTTCTGTTGTAACACCGTTACAGGACGGTGTTGTTATTGTTTTGCAGATGACTGTGACGTCATAATACCAAGATCGTAAAAAAACGATAGATGCTATTTTTCTAAAAAGTCATAAAATGGGTTTAAAAAAAAAAGGACGAAGATCGATTAAAATGTAATTAATAAATTTCGGAAAGATAAATTAGTTAAGTGCTTAAAAGTTTTGTATTTAGATACGGATTAGCTTTTAGTTTGACAGAGGCACAGTTAATTGATTGTCCAGTGGAAACACTGCAGAATTTTACAACCCTGTTACCCACATTTTATAGAAAGGATCTTTTAGGAAGAATGATATAATTCTTCTTTCAAACAATTCAATGCAGTAAGTAATAGAAAGCAGATAAATAGCTAACTATGAGTGTGTTTTCTGACGTAAATCCACCCCAAGGGATTCCACTAAAAACTAAACTACACCGTCATTCACTCACACACACTAAAAATGACTCCTTGCATAAGATACTCCATTCCGGAACACACCTAAAAAAAAAAACAATAGCACTCCAGAAGTGAAAACTTGAATAATTACGTGTCTATTTTTTGAATCGTAATATAAACAAAACACAAACACATATCGGAAATACATTAAAACCGAGTACATCCCGAGGACAGCGGAACAAATCCGAATTTAGCGCGGTGTTGGTTACGGTAACAGTGTCGCGAGTTCAATGGTTTTTTCCCACCTCAAAAAATTCCCAACACGTCTAAAGAAGTTTTCACTTCAAAAATAAACAAGTACCTTGGTCCTCACCATCCATCCCGAAAATCAATAAACCTC
>OX382357.1:600000-926215 GCA_947508005.1 Amphipoea lucens
TGGCAGGAATAACATTTTCAAATATCCATTAATAATTGTCTAAAACCTTTGATAGTAATGTAGAAAACGTATTCGAAAGTTTTTTCTATTCAGCGGCGCCCTTTCTATAGCGGTTCTGAAAAACAAATTAATCTCCAGCGATCTGAGGCCGACTAAAAAAAATAGATCTTGGAATAACAAAACTAAACTTTCGAATAAAATATTGTACCTCCGACAAAATTACTAAGTTACCGACAACAGAGGTTTTGTAAAAATAACCATATTAAATATATACGCGGGGCTCCGTCGACATAGGATGCAAGAGCGAGCGAATGAGAATACCTTTACGTAGGTATATAATATAACATAATTTAAGCTGGTAGAAAAGTATTATAGCAATAAACAGTCATGTTTATTTTTCGAAGATTTCAGTATCTCATTCGGTCGTTTCGTCATTTTTATTCTGACAAAAGTAGTCGGAAAGTTAGTATTTTAGGCAGTAGATTTAATATTTTAAGTAAGGGCAATTCTTATTTTATTGTCGGAGCTTTTATTACTATCCTTTCTATATTAAGTCTACCGTTGTGACGGACACGACATTCAATAAGCTAACAGTCTACACCGGTTTCGTTCAGGAGCGCCAACTAGATATAAACTTATATTTAGGTAACATAAGGCTTAACGTGGATCTCACACTAGAAGGCGCCACACGTCGGAACACGGGGGACGCAGCCAAAAGCCCCGCGCGGAATCGTGTTTTTACTGAATTTGTATGTAGAAAATCATCAATAGTGTGAGGTCCGCCTAAATCGACCATCCACTGCTACGTAGGATGTGCACGGAGAGGTTTGCAACCTTAGCTACGTGGTTCATTCGTTTGCCCGGCACGCATTGGTGCGTAGCGTGGTTGTGGGTCGCAGTGCATATCCCGCTTGCATTGTCATACAAAGCGAAGCTACGTACATGCGTAGCTTAGCCGTGGGCTGACGTGGAGCGCCGTATTTATGGTGAAAGTAAAGTCGTTGAGTAAAAGCTCTTTTACAAATGTGGGTCAAATGCAAGGTGGCACAGATAAAGTAATAGAAATGTTTTAATTGGCCTTTAGAAAAATACTCACAAACGCTTTGCAGGAAAGTCCGTAACACTGAAGAAACAACCATTTTTTTTTTTTTTTATATAATAATTTAACGTTTTAGGCAGCGTTCACTGTTTTTTGTTTGTTAAATTAATGTAATGCTATGTTTTAGGCTGCGTTCACACCAAAGCGTATAGTTAGCCGCCAACTCTGAGCGTCTAGTGAGCATAGCACTAAAGAGTGCAGAAAACTTATAGTAACATTGAAAATACTAGTTTGGCACATAATATTTAAATAGTTTTAGGATTGCATTCATGTCTATGGGTGATATTCATGTGATATTAGATACTAATGGTGCTTTTCGCTAAAAATTAAACTAAAATGCTATAGGATAGCGTTATGCGGAAGGATGGTTCTCGACTTCGTATCTAATTCCTTAGTCTGTCGCACACTGTTTTAACTATAAGAAGTTACCGCCGCGCTAGAGCCTCTCTACATAATGCAAGAAAACAACTTCAGCAGCCGACTGTCCTTTGTTTTTCATTCATTTTCACAGGTCGACTCATGGAACTATTATATACCGCTAGCTGTGCCCCACGGTTTCAACCGCATAAGTTTCGATCTCGTGGAAATATCGGGATAAAAGTATCCTATGTGTTAATTCTGGTTATTAACTATCTGTGTGCCAAATTTTATCTAAATCCGTTCAGTAGTCTTTGCGTGAAAGAGTAACAAACATCCATCCATCCATCCATCCGTCCTCACAAACTTTCGCCTTTATAATATTAGTGTGATTAGTAGCAAGTAGCATAGTAGCATAGCATAGCATATTATTTTAGTAGGATATATACTCCCTGGTGTGAGTGTAAACGCCGCCTTACAGTCATTACGTAGCACAGTCCTTTGTTTCTTAGTTCATTTCTGAGCTCATATATTTCAACTTGAAAAAGTGTGACTTTGTTATTAAAAATGGTCGCAATCTGTTGGAGGGTATTATGTAAACTGTAAGTAGGGTACTCACCGACGCACGACATTTGTATCCTGTACACTGAAAATAAATTTGCTTTTATTTACATTACTAGCTGCGCTCCGCGGTTTTACCCGCGTAAATGTCAATCCCGTGAGAATATCGGGATAAAAAGTAGCCTATATGTTAATCCAGGATATCAGCTACCTCCATACAAAATTTTATAAAAATTGGTCCAGCCGTTTGAGCGTGAAGAAGTAACAAACACCCTCACACACACGCACACACCCCCTCACAAACTTTCGCCTTTATAATATTAGTGTGATACACTTGCAAAAAAGAAAGGATGATAGGGCATCAAAAAATTCGTCCGCATTGCTTTCAACAGGAAAAGTGCCCAAAAGGCTGTTGCACATTGTCACTTCATTCATAGACCAGCCCTCTGCTCACGGCCAACCGCTTGGAGATGTCTCGAAAAACACACATTATACATTATTTATTTATTATTACTTATTTTTAGCCTGTGTTATCATACTGTAGGGCCTCCCTTTGAGCTAGTGTGGACATTATGCATAAGTACACTTCCTTTTTTCCTACATTTAACTTATTTTAACTAGCTATACCATATTGGTAGCTACACTTGTACTTAATAGGTACAGTCAGCAACAAAATTCGATTAACACTTCTTTTTTTTCTTCTCTTCTATCTTAATTATTGAGCAAAATATTTGTTCAAAATTACAGCAGAAGAACAGTTTTTAGAAAGAAAAAAAAAAAAACACTCTTTGCTATTAATATGTGAAAAGCTAAAAAGCAGTTTATTGAAAAAAAAAAATGTTGTCAATTTATTAACATGTAAAAATGACAAGTGTTGATGGAGTTTTGTTGCCGACCGTACCTAGGAAATGCGTCCAGCAATGCTGGTATTTTACAATATACTAGTTAATGGATTCGCCTGAAAGTTTCCATTCTAGTGATTACAAAACATTAGTGTAGTGTAGGTAATGGATTACTCGCCGAATGAACACAATAAAACTGTGTAATACAATGTTTGCTTAGTGAAGGGGCAAGAAATGAAAAAAATGTGGTGAGCGTTGTCGATACGGTACATGGATTGTGAAAAAACTACCAAAATGAAAAAAGTGAAATTTAATAAGACAGTATTCTGTTACTCTTCTTAGTGTTTAGGGTTCCGTACCTCAAAAGGAAAATACGGAACTTTTATGGGATCGCTTTGTTGTCCGTCTGTCTGTCAAGAACCTTTATCTTGGGAACGCGTGGAGGTATCGTGTTGAAATTAAAACCATACACTCAGGTTTATAGTCCCTTGAAGCTGTGAAAAAATAAAACTAAGTTAACGTAAAAAAAAGATATCTTCCGTTTATGCCGCAAAAACGTATATTTCGACACCTCAAGGGAATCAAAATTTATAGGGTACTTCTCCTTGCCCTAGAATCATAAAATTTGGCAAGAAGCAAGGTCATGTAACACAAGTAAAGGAAAATTCCGAAAACGAATGTTTTGAGCGGCATTTTCTAGATTTTGCTGCGGGCCTACGGCGTAGCTGACAACGCGTAGCACCTGCTACGCGCGCTACGAGTTCGTAGTAGTTTGCAAACATGCAACCCTTTTTTCATTGATCTTTACTGACTTTTTAGACCTTTGTGTATCCTGCTTATGCGTATGAAGTTTCATTAAAATCGGTTCATTCATTTCGAAAAACAAGGGCTTGAAAGTTTGTATGAATTGCCGTACTTACGTCGTAACGCTCTTAACCTCGAATAACGTCTAAATGTATTGTAAAGGTATCAATTTTAAGACGATAATTGTCAATAATAATCATCCAAGCATAGCAGGTGCTACCTGTACATTTTACTGATGAATTGTAGGACATTACATTAAATAGAACAACTCCTTGTGTATAATTCAAATAAATTTAACGGTCATTAATAAACGTTGCGAAAAATGGGTTCCATTTAGCTAAGAGTAAGGGTCTTATAATTTAATTGATTAAGTGTGTGGGGAGCGAGCGTGTGTTTTGAAGCGTGATGACAAGTAGGTTTTATTTATTTTCTCTTACAACATTTTCGGACTAAAACTACAATATTATATTATATTAGGTAAGTTGATCTACGCCTCAGATAGGTAGTTAGCCGAAACATTTTTCCATTTTTTTTTGCAATAAAAATGCCTAATATAATTGTATGTGATCAACAAATTATAACCACAAACACACGTACCTCCTCTATTTTTAAGTCAGTCAAATATAAAAAACTTGGCCTACAGTGTATCTTGTAAAACAACAATAAAATCTGCCCAGACTTTTCCCAACTATGTTGGGGTCGGCTTGCAGTCTAACCGGATGCAGCTGAATACCAGTTTTTAACATGGAGCAACTGCCTATCTGACCTCCACAGTCCAGTTACTGGGTAATACAATACCTTTTGGTTCTGGATACCCGCAACGACTGTCAAAGATCTACGAACGACAGCCGGGACAACGTCTTAACGTGCTTTCCGACGCACGGAGGGCCGTCTCGAGCCGCGAGCCCTTCGTTCGGTTGACATTTGATATTTTTGAACTTTGTGAACTTGAATGTTAGACAGAGCTCAATGAGCTCACTTTTTGTCGAGACGCGCTTGCGAAAGGTTGTCTTGCCATCCTATATCAAATTCACCGCGTATCCATATTGTAATCTGATTGCATATGCCTAATCAAGTAATGTTTTTGTAATTAGTGCACTTTAGTGCATTAATAGAGACTATTATTTCGGTTACCCATCATATCCGACCATTCTGAGGACCGATACTAGTTCAGATTGCGAAAATTGCCTTAGCATTAACGGCTGTAGTTCCAACAGTTCTGCAGTTTTCACTTTGAAATTAATATACGATAAAGATGAGGACTACTGCGAGGTGTCATCGGTTGCGAAAACACGATTGCATACAATTTTCTCGATACAAAGAAGTCTCAAAGTTACCTCTAAACCGCAAAATAAAAGGAGAATATTCAATGAAAATTTTCAAATTAGGCCATGAAAATTTGCAAGCTAATCGAACTATGCATAAAGCAGGTGTCATAGGTTCGTTTTTATTTTTTTAATCGTTAAATTTAACGTAAAAAGATGAGATCCGAAATATCCAGCTTTATAACCACTCATACCTTGAACCGCTCTGCCGCCCGGCCCCCGACAGGACCCCGATTTAGTATTTGTCAGTACCGCTTCGGCTATCAGACGGGGAACCCGTGTCACTTTGCTTGCGCTCAAAAGACCCGATTGACAACGTTTTATGTTCTGAAGAAATTATGTAATAAAGTAAAATGAAATATAGATGTAAAATATAAGGCCTCGTATTTTTATTTTTTCCAAATTTTGTAGTTTTCATTCATAAAATAATTTTTGAAATGGTTTAAAATCGTAATCTCATGTCAATGTCAAAACATTGTCAGAAATTTAGGGAGGTAAACGTACCTATTTTAGACAGTTCCCAATGTGTAATGGTGTTTTCAATATATTCAGCAAAACTATTTTTATAAATAATTTTATCTATTTATTGATACAGGGTGTAAAAAGACTTATAGCCGTCGTACATCAAACTAAGAAACATTGCACAAAAGATCTGTGACAAAAGTAATTGCTGGAAATCGACTTTAATTTTTGGTGTGAAAATTTTCTGTATGCGCACTACCACAAACAGCAAATTTTGCACCTGTATGTAACTGTACAGGGGTCCTGGAGGTATTTAAAGTTGTGTTATAATATCAAAACTTGTTTTCGTAAAAAATATCGTTTATGCTCACTAGTTCCTTCGCGTAGTTCCTTTGAAGGAACTACTGAGAATTTTTGGATCAGTAGTTCCTTTGCAAAAGCTGAAGGAACTACTGAGACTAGATATTTCCTTTAGCAGTTCCTTTGAAGGAACTACTGAGAACTTTTTGATCAGTAGTCCCTTTGCAAAAGCTGAAGGAACTACTGAGACTAAATAGTTCCTTTGAAGGAAATAAACATATATAATGCTGCCCGCTGCTGCCGCATGCAGGACCGTAGGTTCGGTAGGAAAAGAAAGAGAAGCGCGATGACACAACAGTGGTAATTTATTGCAAATATGAAGCTTTTATCTATTTACAAAAACTATTTAATAAAAAATAATCCATCACTGAATGCAGTTTGGCATCAGAAATTTAATGGTATATTTTTAATTATAATTAAAAATAAAATACTTTTACAAACCATTAAAGTAAAAATACTTGCATACGAAATTGTTCCATAGACTCTTACCACACCTCGGACACTCCATACAACCCTCGCAAAATAATTACCTATTACTACTACATAAACAAATGAAAATGCGAAATCTTACAAACAGTTTATGTAAATACGAATTCGGAAAAGCATCACAATATCCAACTATCGTGATTAAAACTCAAATAAAACTTTTAAATCGCATAATTGTGTGTTCGTATCAGCAATACAGCGCTGCGGTTCGCGAGCGCCCTTGCTAAAGAGTCGGCGACGAATACCTCGAAGTGCGGGGTGAGGTGCGGTATCTGATATGAGGTCGAGGAAGGGAGTGTCCTTTCTGTACGTAGTACTATTAAGTATTCTGTGCTCTTACTGATAAGGAGCATGATTGCATTTGCGAAAACAAACGCGGTTGTTGAACTATTTGAGTACCTACGTACTTGTGTGCGTACTTGGAAGCAAATACCTGGTGTAAAAACCCGGTCGCATAAATACGTACCTTCCCTACTCGCCCGATCACACGTTTCCGTAACGCGTTTGCCAGTTTACTCCCCAAGTCAAGCGCGCCTAAAGAAGTTTCACTTCAAAAAATTTTTGACAAAAAATACCGACTCCCAAAAATACTACAAAGTGAAAAATAACATTAATTTCGGATGTCGGTGTCTTTGGATTTGTATATTACTTTTTTGCCACCGACTTCCGAAATTAAAGTTATTTTTAGTTAAAAATCTTATATATCCAAAAAATGTATGTAATGTGCCGTCCATAAAACATGGAATAGAAAGTGAAACAACTACCATGGAACAACTAGCATCAAATTTAATATTAAAAAAATAGAGCCTTGTGGTCTTTTTATTGATAAAGAGTTACCTTTTCTAGGTGCAACTCCGGACGGAGTTGTGCAGGGAGAAGACACAATAGTAGAAATAAAGTGTCCAATTTCTGCATTCAGGACTTCGTTGGACGATGCAATAGATTAAAAAAAATAAGGTTTTGGAGGAAAACGAAAGATGGACTTTCCATAAATTTGAAACATCCTTGGTACATTCAGGTGCAGGGACAACTACACATAACTGGTAGAAAAACATGTATTTTTGGCGTATGATCGGGATGTAAAAATCATATCAAAACTGAAATTATACAGAAAGACGATCATTATTGGGCAAAATTCATGAGACCTAAATTAACAAATTTTTACTCATCATACCTACATGTTGCCAGAGTTATGTGATACCAGACATACACGGAATGTGGAAATTAGGGATTTAAGGGAATTCACATAAATGTTCTTGCTTTCGTCATTCTCCTCCTCTTGATTCCTTTTTTTTTTAATTTAAATGTTTTCATTAAAAACAACTTATTTTAAAATTCGTTCTATTCCAAACCTCCGTTAAAGCCAAAATGTATGAAACTTTATAATTGACATCAGTCATTCCGATGACGTATTATTATGCGTTATAACCATTGCGTGCTCTTGACAGTGCTGGGTTGCCAGCTGTTTTAGAACCCAATGGCTCGCGACGATTGGAAAAGACCAGACAGATTGACCATAATGCCTTAGAAGTTAGGTCGGCCTTTGGTGTGTGATGCAACATGTATCGACTACCTTGCGCCACCCCATCTTCCTATTACGGTTGGCTGTGCTAGTGCGATTACTGCGGGTGCAGAAAACCTCAAACAGCGCAAATAGATACTCTAATCTTATTCCGACTTATATGTACCAGCCGTTTGGGGCTGATACACTAGGGCCATAAGGTCCGAGTGCCTACTTAATTTTTCGAGAAATCGCCAAGCGATTGGTCGACTCTTCACGTGACCAGAGGACTAGCCTATTTTTTGGCCAAAGATTCAGCAAAAAGAAAGTAATTTTAAGGCTTTGTCATGGCAAAGGATTTTATTACTAATCAAGTTATTTTGAATCTTATTTCAATGAGTTTAGAATTCATGTTACTTTATTTCGATACCACGATGCCGGGAAATGATGCGACGTGCCGCGGGACGCTGCGGCATGACGCGACGCGCCAGGGATGCTGCGGCATGACGTGTCATGCCGTTTCATTCCACGTAATGCCGCGGCGCGCCATTGCATCCCGCGGGACGTGTGGGTCACGTTGTGTCGAGGAATTATGATTGCTAAGCTAGTTGAAATAAGATTGAAACTTGTGCTGCGGTCATTTCGGTTAATGGGACGCAGTCCGGTCTGTGCGGGCTTTCAGCAGGATGCCACGGAACGCCGCGGGATGCCGCAGCACAACCTGCCGTGGCACGCTGTCAGTGAGCTGAGCGCCGGCTCTATTTGGCTGTCGATGTCTTATGGTGACAAATATATGGCGGTAGAGCAATGGTCTTTGGTCGGTCATAGAACACTAATGAAGTAGGTACTTATATTGCGGATTTCGATGTAAACTGTATTTGCTATGCGAATGATGAGTGTCTCATGTTTGTTTTGTTATACCTACTTATTATTTACCTGCCCATTTAAAAGAATTTTATATATACTGTACATACAATGTGAATGTAATAAATTAATGTTAAGTTTAATCATTTTATTTCTTGACATCCTTCCAACAATAGTTCAGTTCACCCTAACTGAATCAGTATGTCAGTGCGAGTGGGATAGAATGATACATTGCGCGGGGAAGTGGGGACAAAATCTGAATTTTAGCTGAACTATTACAAGCCCTGGCATGTACGAGTATGTGCTTGACATTGGCATTTGTTTGACCAAGATTATGTCTGGACTTTAAAAGAGACTTTGACCCCTGAGTTTATTTCACAGTTTCATCTCAGAGGTAGTCAATGGGAAATGTTGCCTCCAACTAGGTTTTTTTTCTGTCCGTGAGTTTGTTCGCGAGGAAGTCATAAGACACCACAATATGAAGGGATTAGGGGAAGAACAACTTTTGTCACATTTTTAATTTTTTTTCAACTGGCAATGCAGACTGAATGGTTATACCTGTCGCTATGTTCTGTCAAAAACAACAGGGCAATAACATCCATAGTCTCCGAGCTTTCATGCTTTTAAAATATCGATACAGGGAAAAAACATACAATGTCCGGACCGTTCAGGAAAAAAACAACCGTTGTCCGTGGTCGACTTTGACAGCTATACCTACCCCTACCCCCTATACCATTATACCTATTACAGGTTAAGTGCCTTGTGTATAGATGACACTATTTTATTAAGATCTTATCTTTTAATTAGTAATATCTCAGTTTGTTCATTAGGTGACGAAAGTGGTTCTTCCCCTGATCTCTTCATATACTAACACCACCTCATTTTTAGGGTTCCGTAGCCAAATGGCAAAAAACGGAACCCTTATGGATTCGTCATGTCTGTCTGTCTGTCTGTCTGTTCGTCCGTCCGTATGTCACAGCCACTTTTTTCCGAAACTATAAGAAATATACTGTTGAAACTTGGTAAGTAGATGTATTCTGTAAACCGCAGTAAGATTTTCACACAAAAATAGAAAAAAAACAATAAATTTTGGGGTTCCCCATACTTACAACTGAAACTCCAAAAATTTTTTTTCATCAAACCTGTACGTGTGGGGTATCTATGGATAGGTCTTCAAAAATGATATTGAGGTTTCTATTATCATTTTTTTCTGAACTGAATAGTTTGCGCGAGAGACACTTCCAAAGTGGTAAAATGTGTGTCCCCCCTCTAACTTCTAAAATAAGAGAATGATAAAATTAAAAAAAAATATATAATGTACATTACCATGTAAACTTCCACCGAAAATTGGTTTGAACGAGATCTAGTAAGTAGTTTTTTTTTAATACGTCATAAATCGAAAACCGCAATTTACCTTTCACAAAGTTACAACGAACTACAAGAACTTTTATATTATGTTACTTGCTGCTACGGAACCCTTCATGGGCGAGTCCGACTCGCACTTGGCCGGTTTTTATAAAACTTTCCTGTATGATACGTATAACCTTGTGCAATAAACACATTCCAGATGTTCGGCTTCAAGTAGGTATTATAAGATGAACGGTACCACTTCTAAAGGCCTCCTATACAGATCTAATAGCCCTTCCACTCCGTTTCACCCGTCTTTGAGGCAAGATAATAAATCTTCGGAAGAAAGGAAGGCACGGAATCAATATGCGTCATGTACACACCCAAAATACAACTACAAAAGACAGACTACAGAAAAATGTATTGTCAATTGTGGAATACTGCAGTCTTGTCAGTTATATTGATGCAGTGCAGTGGCGTGCATTGGTTTTCAGAATAGGTAGGCATTAGTCCGGGTCTAGTCTAGGCAAACGTGGTCACTAATCAGAAAAAAAAAGTGAGGTCAAAAGTGTGATTATTTGAGTAGGCATGGCTACTTAAGGGTGATAAATTGCGAAGGTCGAACGTCATGGTATTACGCGTGAGACGTACGTATTTTTAATTTTGTCGTTTTATCTTGAACGAGTAAAGACCAATGACAATGTGCGAATAGTACAGGAGCCGAGTAGGCCGTCCGGCGACAGCCTACTGCCGCGCGTGTTTGTATGAAGATTTTGTTTTTCGTTAGGTATGATAATTTAGTGAGTTTCTTAATTGTGAGGCACACACTAAAATGTAATTGACAGGCTTATTATGTTGATATTTCGAAGTAGGCACTGCTTATATGCCTATATGCAATGCACGCCACTGTATTGATGGTTGTCTTCCGTAGATCTGTTCCATAGGTGTAGCACGAAACTACAGAACGCTACTTGCTAAGGTCCTTACATACCGACTTCTTTTGCTTCGCTAATGTCGTATATTATAGAGCTGTATTTACACACGTTTGTATGAACGCTCAGATGAATGAATGCCCTTTCTTAGAAGTCGTAAACGGAAGGTGGAGTACATACGTTTGCGCTCCTTTGTTAAAGTGATTTATTCTGAACGGCAAGAGGCTTATTGTTAACCTTCGTGTTTAATTTATGCTTTGTAGATTTACATGCAGTCTGATCAATACTGGATCTCAATAGAATTGCTATCATTCAATTTGTTAATGACTTCACCGTACCCAGGCTATGTGACAAATAATAATTCTGAAATGAAATGTTACTCTGTATATAACTAAGTATGATATTTTGCAAACTTACCCCTGCCGAGCACTTCAGCCCTTTACACTGTAATTTAAGTAATTGCTACAATCGAAGGAGCTAAGTAACAAGTATTCATTAGTTTATTGTCATTTACTATGTTAAATAGACAATTTAAACTTTAGAACTACAACGGTGCTAGGATCTTTTAGCGTGGTCAACATCAGCGAAATTTACAAAACTTTACTAACACATAGAGCAATGGCGGCCTACTAACGACCGCGACTTACAAATTGGTGGTCGTAGGTTCGAACCACGACAGGCGCTTTACTTTGTGTAAATTATTTCATCACCTCTGCTTTCAAAACGGTGAAGGAAAACATCGTGAGGAAACCGGCATGTCCTAGAACCAAAAATTCGAAGATATGTGACATCTACCAACCCGCACTGGGCCCGAGTGTGGATAACACTCTCTCTCACAGAGAGGAGGTCTGTGTCCCAGCAGTGGGAACATTATAGGCTGTGTATGTGTGCATGTATGTTAGCAATAATGCTACACCTCTCAATGTCATTCAGGAGCCAAAATATCCTTGCTGCACTCTCTTTCTGTTACTTATAATATAACTGATGTCCACTCACTCTTGACGTGCAGTTTGATCCGATGCACTGTAATGAGATATAGTTACGTTATACAGGGTGAGATATAGTTACGTTATACAGGGTCGAATTAAATTATCCAGCGAAACTCTGCAGACGTGATGAAATAAAAGATATTTGATGATTTCTTTAGGGGTCATCGACCGCTGGTAGTGTTGGTTACTTGAAGTACGACTTGAGATAATATGTTTGCCTTTTAAGAAATATACTTAACTGAATTTATTAAAACTCTTTCTATAACTATACTACTTATATCCTACACGAGTAAATAACTGTCTAGATCATATTCTTTTAAAAACCAAACAACCAGGAACATCCATTGTCATAGACTCACCCATTACTGACCATTTACCTGTGTTCCTGAGTGTCAACCTAGATGTTCCCAAGCCCAAACTCACCTATACTGCCAAGGTTGTTGATATTTCAAGCATCCAAAAAGATATTGAGAGTACCGACTTTTCCCCGATCCTTTTCTCTAATGACGCTAATGAAGCAGCGGTCACTTTAACAACTTTACTGACTCAAATTATTGAAAAACACACTCGTTTCTCCAAAGTCCCACGTAAGAACCGTAACATCAAGCCCTGGATCACTACTGGCTTACTTCGCTGTATTAGAAACAGGGATAAAATGCACCTTACTTTAAAAACGCAATCTGATAACCCCATCCTCAAAGTAACGTATTCTCGCTATCGCATCTACTGTAATTCTTTGCTCCGGAAATTGAAAATTAATTACGAAAAAACTGAATTTATGAAAAGGAAAAACAACTCCAAAGCAACATGGGATTTAATTAAATCCATAACGCACTCAAAATCCACACCCTCACCATTGAAAGAACTGCAACAACTTGAACCTGACAAACTTGCATCAGCAAACAAGGTCAACAATTACTTTGTTAATGTAGGCAGAGACCTAGCTACAAATATACAGCAGCGTCTGAATATGCCAGTCCACCCATCAAGTTCAGCTTCAGCTTGTAACTCGATGTGTGTCCTGGAAACCGACGATTCGGAAGTAGAGCGAATTATAATTAATTTGAAATCAAGCTCTGTAGCTGGAATTGACGGTATTTCGGGACATATATTGAAGTTAACGCGCAATATTTTAATCCCCTACATCACACATATCTGCAATCTTGCGATATCTACCGGTGTTTTCCCAGACAGTTTCAAAACAGCTCTAGTCCACCCTATTCATAAGGGAGGGGACAGAGGCAGTGTCAAAAATTATAGACCTATATCTATTCTTCCAACCATTTCGAAGATTCTGGAGAAGATACTGAACAACCGTTTGCTTAAGTACATTAATGCTCATAAACTTCTCTCCGAGAACCAATACGGTTTCAGAGCCGGAATTGCAACAGAGGATGCTGTTATTGCACTCTCTGAAAAAGTGACTCACCTCATGGATAAGAAGCAGCGGTGTATTGGTTTATTTCTGGATATCTCGAAAGCGTTTGACACTGTCTCTACGCCCATACTTCTGTCGAAACTGGAGCGCATGGGAATTCGTGGTCCTGCACTTGACATTTTTTCAAGTTATCTGGAGAATCGGTTCCAACATGTTAAATTGGATGAGGTAATAAGCGATAAAGCTAGAATAGAATACGAGGTCCCACAAGGCAGCATTCTAGGTCCAACCTTGTTCCTCATCTACATTAACGATCTGTGTTCACTTCCATTACCAAATTGCTTCATATTTACCTACGCTGATGATACAGCCCTAGTTGTTCATGGGAATGATTGGAATGAGACAGAAAAAAATGCCCAGATGGTATTGGACATTATCATGAACTGGTTTAGCATTAATTTGTTGACCCTGAATGCAGAAAAAACGAAGCTTGTTTCTTTTTCCTTAAGTAATAAGACTCAGCCAAAGGAAACACCTATTGTTAAAGTACATAGTTGTTCTCCAAACTCCTGCTGTTCCTGTCCCACTTTGGCAGCCACATCTTGCATAAAATACTTGGGCGTGCAAATTGACAAACACCTGAACTGGTATAGTCATATTGATAATCTTGTCACCCGAACGCGTAAACTCATTTCCATCTTTATGAAACTCCGTTGCTCGGCTGACTCGGAAACACTTGTGATGGTCTATTATTCACTCTGTCAGTCTCTTCTCCTATACTGTTTGCCGGCTTGGGGTGGTGCTTGCAAAACATACTTTCTGAAATTAGAGAGAGCTCAGAGGGCAGTTCTCAAAGTTATGTTCTGCATACCCTACTTTGGAACTTTTTAGGGTAAGCAGGGTTTTGACAGTGAGAGGCTTATATGTGCTACAATGTGTATTAAGGAAACATCGGTTGCCGTTCACAGTAAGTACCAAACGTCGCGCAGACATTGCCCTTCCACCAGTTAGACACAAAACCACCTTCGCACAACACCAATTCACATACCTCAGCTATATCATATATAATAAAGTCAATAAGTTACTCAAAATCCACAGTCTAAATTATCACCAATGCAGAAGCACAGTTAAAGAATGGCTAATTGAGAAATCATATGAGGAGACCGAAAAACTTCTTTTCCCATATGTCTAAGACAGATCTCTTATTCAAGTTTTCTCACACACAAACACTCATACATTCTATCCAATTTTCGCACTTACACATCCACCATTACTACACCTACCAGGCTACATTCACACCGTACACAAACCTCACTCACATTACTTACACATGCATACACAACATACCTACCACACCTACCACGACCAACTCACTCTAACACTAACAAACAGTTTTTTATTTTTGTTTTAATTATTTTTTCTATACACATAAATAATGATTATTTTCTTATGTTAACCATGTTACTGGTGAACACAGTTTTACTGAATCATTTTACTAAACGTCTTGAATCATATACCCTTACGGAATCACTGGTTCCCAAGTCACAGGCTATAAACCTAGTTTGGGTGCCAGGAGATGATACTCAATGCTCTCTATATTGTACCACGCTACTGTAATTGTAATCTTTGTAAACATTTTTCCGGAAATAAACATTATTATTATTATATTTAGTGGCCCTTATAACTCAGTATAATTTTACAGGCTGAAATGTTCATTATTAGCCTACGTTTTAAACCTTTAAGCATAATCTGCCTATAATGTTCCCACTGAGATCATAACGATACTAATCTCGTCTGCGAAGTTTACACAAAAAAAAAAACTTTGTTTTTTTAAACTGTATTTAAGTGAAAAAATCATCCAAATAGGTAATTTATTTTGTGTTTCATCGTGTTTAGATGTTTAGATGTCGATCCCATCACGTATGCGGAGTTTCGTTAGCTAATTTAATTTCACCCTGTATACTTGTAAGAGAATGCTTCACAAGACTGTTTGAGAACTAAACAAGAACTTATATCTCTAGGTACTCAGAATGTAGACATTGCCATGATTTTTCTATCCTGGTTCGAGACAAGCTGAAATGTTAATTATTAGTCTGTCATTAACAGTAATCGTAGGCTAATAAAACTAACTCGCACTGGGCGCGCGTGGTACATCATAGCCCACTCCCTGTCGAAGAGAGGAGGCCTGTGTCCCAGCAGTGGGAACATTATAGGCAGATTATGCTTAAAGGTTTAAAACGTAGGCTAATAATGAACATTTCAGCCTGTAAAATTGTACTGAGTTATAAGGGCCACTAAATATGTAGTATAGTTATAGAAAGAGTTTTAATAAATTCAGTTAAGTATATTTCTTAAAAGACAAATCCGACTCAGTTGGCTATATTAAAGTCTCGCAAGAATAGATACATTTTCACTTGGGCTTTCTTTCTCATCACAAATGGTTTCTGTAGGTATCAGGTTTTTCGTGTTTGAACGAAAAGATGGATTAAGGTGAATGCGTAGTTGTAGCCCGCGAAATTCAATTTTTCTTACGTTTTTTGCAATTTTCAGGTCAGTGTCAGGTTGTATCTTGATCAAAATATGATTCGCGACAATAACAGGTACGTATTTACAGAATTATAATAATTAGAATCATTAATACATCTTCCTAAGTTAGATTTCTACCGTTAAGAACAAATCTCGTATGGAAAAGTGTTGGTGGTAGAAATCTAACTTAAACAGATGTATTAATGATTCTGATGATTATAATTCTGTGAATACGTACCTGTTATAGTCGCGAATCAAATTTTCATCAAGATACAACCTGACACTGACCTGAAAATTGCAAAAAACGTAAGAAAAATTGAATTTCGCGGGCTACAACTACCCATTCGCCTTAAGTAATCAGAAAGTTCGATATTGGGACAAACTGCCTAAGGCCAGGCTGGACCTAAGTATCTGTGGGCCTAGCACGAACGCGCGGAGTAAACGTATCGTAAGTTCGAACGATTTTAAAATTGACAAAAGGCCGCCCCCTATTACATGGGACTTAACAGGTGTACCTCTGTCGTACCGTTTGCGGAATACAGGAATTATGCTATGTGTTTAATATTGGAAATACTCGCTACGCACATAATTTTTGTGTCATCCTACGAGATATAAAATTTCTACATTTATATTTGTAATATTTATAGTGTAGGTATGCACATAATAAAGAGTAATCTATTCTGTTCTATTCTATATTTGCTTACTTTTATGACTTTATTCATATTATGTATGGGTGAGATGTCAACGCCAAAATGCTATAGGACCGCTTTATTTTCGATTAAAAAATCGTTTGAATTTACGTGTACTTCGTGCGTTTGTGGTAGGTCCTCTAATCTTGCAAATAACTTTATAATACACCCCCCCCCCCTGAAAACTAGGCTATGCAGAATCTCATACGAACAAATGAGGAGCTATCTTATTTCCCTAGCGGTGAGCTGATGTTATTTGTCGAGCGTCAGAGCGTGTGGAGAATGTTCCACAAAGATGATGCTATATTTGTGTACCCTCAGAGACGAATTTATTTAAAACTAGCTTTTGCCTGGGGCTTCGCCCGCGTGGCTGTCGGAAAATATCCCACGGGAACGTACTACCGGGATTAAGAGTATACCCTATGTGCCAATCCAGGTTAAAATTATCTTTAATCCGACCGGATTTGGATGAAATTACATCCAGACAAATTACAGAAAAAAAATTCACAGATAATTCTCTGTTACTATTTTATGTAGGTATATAGATCGCTTAATCTTAAAAGAAGAAAAAATAAACGTAGCAGACATGACTTACACTATTAAAAAACTATAATGGAAATGGGCAGGTTATGTCATCAGGAGTAAAAACAGAAGATGGGCCTGAGCGAAGGAAACAGTTAAACCATATCAAAGATGGGAAGGCCTCTTGAAAACTACTGCGAGAGGGACATGGAGGAGAAAAACTCAAGACTGTGGGCTACGGAAAGGCCTGGGGGAGGCCTATGCTAAAGAGCAAAACAATCTGGAGGTGTCAGATGACCTTTAATTTAAATAAATTGTAAAACTAGTTTTAAGATTGTTAATAAACGCCATTTGTAATCGCTGCTTGCTTTTCCAAGTAAGATTGGTTTCATATAAAATTTTACTGTGGTATTTTAAAACGGAACGATGGAAATATACTTCTGAAGTATATATACTACGCAATTAAATTGAGAATGGCTGTGGTCGTGAAAACTAACAGCATTTTGCTGTTAAGTCATCATCTGCCTGCGTTTTTCCAACGAAGTTGGGGTCGGCTTCCACTCTAACTGGAGGCAGCCGAATACCAATATTTTACATGGAGCGATGGCCTATCTGACCTCCACAACCCAGTTACCGAGTAATACGATACCCCTTGGTAAGGCTAGTTGTCAGACTTTTCGGGCTCCTGATGACCCTTAACGACTGTCAAAGATCCACGAATGTCAGCCGGGACCAAGGGCTTAACGTGCTTTTCGAGGCATGGAGGGGTCTTGGTATGTAATAATAATAATATTCCACAACTATCACACAACGCCATCTAGTCCCAAGCTAAGCAGAGCTTGTGTTATGGGTACAAGACAACTGATAAACATACTTATATATTTCTAAATACATACATATTATAGATAAATTACACCCAGACACAGAACAAATGATCGTGCTCATCACACAAACATTTGTCCTGGCTGGGAATCGAACCCACGACCTCTGGCATAGCAGTCAGGGTCACTAACCACTAGACCATCAGGCCTGTGTGAAGTTGAAGATGGTCACCCATCCACGGACCAACCTCAGCAAGCGTGTCTTAACCTGATCGATCGACCAGTGCGGCTGTTATTACTTAACCACGAACCCCTGCTTTTGCTTAGATGAAGTACTGTAGAGACTTCTTTGAGGGTTACAGACCTCCTTGCGGGTCAGGCCGCTGCATATATTTATAACGAGTTCCTTTCGAACATTCAAACAGATGTCATATGAGAGTCGTAGGTTTGACGTCTATAAAATAAGTCGAAGATTATAAATAATTTGTAAATGGGATAAAAGTCTTTTTAAATATATCCTGTTAAACAGTGGTTGGGATTTGATTCCGTAGAATAGAGCCCCTATTCCACATTTGGTGGAGGTGTGTTACGATCGCCGGATTTTCGCTAAGCTTGCGAAATAGTTTTTTGTTTCAGCACTCATAGAAGTGAACAAAAAAAAAACCTCTCGAATGCCAAGCGAGGCCTCAAAGTATACTGTGAGTATTTATTAGATGCGAAGAAACGTCGCCAGGAGGACAAAAAGCTAAGTGGTTATATGTATTTTTTTTTATATAAGGAGAGAAAGATGGCTCAAGTTTTTGCGGGCATGGACGGTGTATGCCTAGAAGACTTTCTGAGGCGATTTGAAGTTGTTGCCGCCTATAATAAATGGCGTGAGAGCGACTGGGCGCTCATATTAAGCGCATATCTTGAGGGTGCTGCCCTAGCAGTTCATAAGTGGAAATACTATGACGACATGTCATTTGATGAGATATGTGAAGTGTTATGGGAGGAGCTTCCATGTAAATGTCACAGAGACAAAAGAATTAATAAGGTGCAAGTAGTCGAGATGGCACAAGATCTGTCTGAGGAAAGCAGACAAGAAAATATTGTAAATGTAGATAATGATGCTTCTGTATTATTTAGTGGAAGACAAAATGACCCGCTACAGAACGAGCAGTGCTGCCTAGAAAGCAGCGTGGAAGTTGGCAGTGATGGAGATGAGGACGAGCGCAGCAGCGAGGCGTGCATCCTCGCAGAGGATGAGAAGGAGCCGATAGAAGTGTTCGAGAGCGAACACAATGATGAAAACAACGAATCGGGTCAGTTCTGTCCAATTATTAACGTAACTAGCAATGTTTCAGAGCCACAGAATGAGCACAATGATCACGATGTGGGAATAAATAAAATTAACATCGCCGCTGATCATTTTGATGTGGATAATGTGTCGATCGATTCGTCCGAAATAAAGGAGAATGGTCATTTCGATTTTTCCGAAATAAAGGACGATGGCCATTCCGATTTTTCCAAAATAGAGAAGAAAGATCACTTCATCATCGACATGAATAATAATGATAAGATGATTAGTGATGAGTTAGTTGAGGATGATATGAACTTGGATGCAGTCAGAGATGAAGATGCAGAGGTGTTGAACGACTCCGTACGATCAATAGACTCATTTAGTTTTCCTACGGATGAAGTTATAGTTCGTAATCGTAGTAATTGTATAATATGTCATGTAGATGTCCCTAATTTTAATAAGTTTTATTCACGATGTGCTGCAAACAATAAGAGAAAAGCACGAAAGAAGAAAAGAATCCCATTTATTCAGAAAGCGAAAACTAAAATATTATTTCCAAAAAGTTTTTTAATAATTGATAATTTTATAAAAACATTTTTTATAAACAAGCATCATTTTATAAAGAAGTTTTCAATTTTAAAATATAAATTCAGAAAAAGGAAGTTTAGAGATAGAAACCTTTTTAATTTCAGATTATTTAATTAAAACCTTTTCATATTAGTATGTTAATAGTTGTTGTTTTTTTTAATTGTCATGTATCTTGTCATGTAATGTAAATATGTCACTTGAATGTAAACATCATATTTTAGTGCATTATTTTTGTTTGTATGATTGTTACAATTTATTAATATGTGTCCATTTGTGTGTTACATATGCTGTGAGAAAATACATCGGACGCGGCCGGGAGCGTGTGAGGTATCCGCACCTCCCAGAGGGCTGTGAGGTGCGCCCTCACACCTGCAACGGGCTAAAGGGAGGCCTGAATAGATTGTCGATTTCAACGTGATCACAAGTAGGGAGAACATGCGAGTACTCCAGTATTTAATGACGCGAGTTATAGGAGGATAGTTGTTGTTATAACTGTGGTCACTCCTATAGAAGGGGGGGTGACAGACACTCAGCATAAGTTGTCACCGACTTTGCTAACAGGGGTATAACCCTTGCAAAGTGTGTTTGGTTGACACTTTCGGTTCAACTTGTGTTTGAGGACCTACAATTGCATCAGTATTGACTGATATTTAATGATATTAGAATTTTAGAGAACGTAGTAGGACTTTAAAGTTTTTTTTCTGGAGTACGAGCATAATATATTAGTTTTTTATTAAACCCTGGCCTCTTAAACTTTTCCCTCCCTCTGGCTCAATCCCGTCCGATGGAGTTAAAAGAATTTGATGCTAAGATCGTTTAATTTTCTTAAGCCTCTTCCAGGTCGATGTGAACTTTCACATCAGTTGTTCTTATTAGGAGGCCGCGTCGCGCCTTTTACCGAGGTTTTGACACGACGAGGTTTAAGCATGACGACGTTAGTTTGTATGGGTGCATATTGGCACATATAGATGTTAATTTGCTTGACACTTAACGTGGTGTTGGATTCGCGGTTCGTACGTCCTGACTTAAGCTTACTCTTGCAAGAGACGGACCTCATCATGTAAATTTGTTCCTCGGAGTTAGGTCAATATACAATAGGATAGGTAGATAGGGTTTGGATATTCGAATGGTGTGAATAAAAGTCTCCGGCTATGCCCATACTTTTATTCTAAGGTGGGCGTAGCTGATGTAGAGACTTCTTTGAGGGTTACAGACCTCCTTGCGGGTCAGGCCGCTGCATATATTTATAACGAGTTCCTTTCGAACATTCAAACAGATGTCATATGAGAGTCGTAGGTTTGACGTCTATAAAATAAGTCGAAGATTATAAATAATTTGTAAATGGGATAAAAGTCTTTTTAAATATATCCTGTTAAACAGTGGTTGGGATTTGATTCCGTAGAATAGAGCCCCTATTCTACAGTACCTTATGTTAGAGACTACAGTCAAAATGTTTGAAGTTTTGAACTGATCTCCAAGGTCAATTTTATTCCTACTTTGACCTGATCGCGTAGGGCCTGCCCACTGCCCAGGTAGCAAACATAACACCTACTTAACATCACGCCTGTCTTCTCCGAAGGGTTAGGCAGAGGTGTAGCTATAGTGTGAAGCGGATGTGGGATGTAGTAAGAACTAATGCTGCTAAAACCGCACCACACCAGCACGTCGTCAGGAGCTCTTGCGTCAGAAGCGTGTATCAAGTGTCAGACATGCGAAATTTTGTCATCACTCACCACAATTCAATTCAATTAATCTTTATTGCAATCCATAAGGTACACATGGCATACAGGTAGTAAGTATTAATTCATAGCAACAATTATGGACCCCGTCGGGTACAGCTAAATAATTGTTGCCGTGTATCAGTAACTCTCAACTTTTTATCGCCAAGTGTCACAAACTCTAAGTATGTAATGTATTAGTAAGTTTATTTCCATACATTTGTCGTTCGTAACCGTTCGTAACTGTAGAAATATTCACCAGTCAGTCCACTTGTTGCGAGTTTTCCAACTAACATCACTTTTAAAGAATGATTGCTCAACCGATCAAATCATTTTGCTATCTTTAATAGAACGACCGTATTTTTCAATAGATTAGCGTTCATAGCTTCTTTAACTATTTGCTTTATATCTTTGTAATGGTTATCCATTAGTCGAGTTAAATATTATTTCTGCCTAGACGAACATCGTCGAAGTTCGGCATTTAAGTATGATAGATATCGTTTATCTTGGTCGTCGGTTGTTAGAACAGTCGTATGTTAAAGTTATTATGGGTAATTTAAGGTGCGGCGTGGGTCATAGCGAAAGCGGGAGCGATTAGCGGGGCGTGTCAAATTGACTCGTAAAAATTCCGGGGAAAACGTTAGACCGCGTTAGTCAAATCAAAAGCCATTTTTCAAATTAGACTGGGAATCAGCACGCAATTATTGAACATTAAAATAACATTGACAGTCCGTCGGCACCACTTCCTAGTGCTTTAGCTGGGAAGAATAAGTAGCGCGACAACCTCCCCAGCAGCACAGAACTTGATTAAACAGGGCGGCAGGGAAATCGGCGCGCAACCTGTTACCATAGACTTAGTACATGATTCTGAACCTCGGTTATTAAATTTTTGTTCTTTAATAATCGACGAAAAATTCGACGCGAAATCTTCGGTTATTAAAAAAAAAAATATTTTCTGTTCAATACATTTTGACAGCGTAGTAGGTATTGTACTTTTCTATGAAACAGTGGTTTAAAAAAAAACAAACGACGTAAAATTTCTAAAACAGGGTCTATGTGCACTTTTAATGTCAGCTAGCACCGTTGACCACTTGGAGGTATACGTAAAGGCTATCTAATACAATTAAAATGAGCTGATTCTCAGCATTATTGTAGTAAATGAGTTATTTCTCCATCATGCGGCATATAATGATTCTAGTCACTGATCATGCAACAAGCAGTTAAGTATGCAAAGCTGTTGTTCTACGAACAATTCTTGATTAGATAGACGAATGCTGAATACAATACGCGGGATGACAATTGTGTGGTTGCAGTGAACTATTAAAGCGGTGTAAGTAAGTGTGTGCGTGCTCTTCGAGGCACATAACCGTGATACTGATGGGTAACGAAGTTTACCCATCCAACCGCTGACCGTGGTAAGCGCAGTTTAATTTAACCAGTTTCTGTTATAGCCTCGACCCTCTCACTACATGTTATTCTTCACTCGATTGAAATCAGAGGTCATGAGTTCATGATCCCGGCTTGTTTTGAAAGCCCATTAATTACCATCAATCATGTTATGGAGTCCTTGCGAACTTACTAATGGAGTTATACTTACGGGAAATTAACTAATACTTAATTACGAGAAAATTAGCAATAAGCCTTGTTATACGTGTGGGTTTGAAGAGTTTTAAACTGCATGAGGATACAACTATACAAAGTCAAATTAAATTATCTAGCAACACTCTGCAGACGTGATGGGTATCGATATCTAAACACGATAAAATAAAAAAAATAAAAATATTTGATGTTTTTTTGGGATCAACGACCGCTGGTAGTTTTGTTACTCAGATATCGACACCCATCTGTCTGCGAAGCTTACACACAAAAAACTTTTTTTTTTAACCTGATAGCTCGAGTGACTACACTAACTGCGGTCAATGACCCCACAAGAAAATCATCAAATTAATTTTTATTTATATCATCACGTCTGCGGAGTTTCGCTACCTAATTTAATTTGACCCTGTGTATGTGAATTTCCAATTAAATGTAAAAGCAACTTATTTTATACTTACTCCAGCAGAACACGTGGTACCACCGCACTGCAAACATAATAGTTAAATGCCATTTCTGTAGGTTTTGAAAACATGTTGATGACATGTTTTATTTCAATTTAAAAAGTGACTGACAGTAAACAAATAATAATAAGTATATAAAAAAGAAGGGGAAAAGTCACTTCTGATTTTCCGGGTCTTAAGAAAAGCTCAAGAATTGCTCTTCCTTTAAAACGTAATAAAAAAAATATAATAAAGAGATTTATTTATGAGACTAGGCAGCAGCGTCCTTCGATCTAACCTTTAGAGAAATGAGACACAATTAGTTTATTTATTGTTCGTGTTCTCCCGGGTGTCGAAAGTTTGTCGTACAACACGAGCATTAAAACCTTACAGTTGCAGAAAATTCAAAAGGTTTTTCTTGTGAAATGAAAATTACAACTTTGAGAAAAGACTTATTTTATAATAGGTATAGTTTTGATAATAAGTACTATGTAATGTTCGTAACACCATAAATAACTATTAATACTGAAAATGGCATTTGAACTTTGCGTAAGTTTAAGGTATTTATGTTCGTGACTGTACTACAAACGTGATTATAATAAAATTGTTCCCACTCATTTAGCCAGTATGCTCAAAAGACTGGCAGATGACGCTTATCGCCTATCCTCCAAGTTTTCCGCCATGTTTTCAGCCACCTTACTCTGAGGTGTCTTATATTTTCGGTTTGTTTAAGATTTGCTTGGTGTACAGACCAAGTAAAGATTACGCTTTTTAAAGCTTATTGTCAGAGTTTTTACACCAGCAGTCTTTGGGTCAACTATTCGAAAAGGTCGCTGGATGTCCTGCGCGTCTAATATAATAATGTTTTTAGGATGCTGTTGCGACTGCCTCGTTTTTGCAGTGCCTCAGAAATGTTCGCGGTAACCCATACCGATGGATTTCATGCCATCATCCGCAAAAAAACGGCCTCACTCCTGAGCAGAATAAGAGGCAGTCACAATAGCATCCTGAAGGCTGTGGCGACAGATACTTCCTCCGCCATAATAAGGCAATTTGTGCGAAGACTTGTTCCATAGTTTCTGGAGTTCAAGTTGTTGGGTGTTCTTCGCACTCTTTCGTCTTTAGTTTAAGTTACTAACAATAGTATTTTAAGTGCAACTGTTACTATCAGGTTATGGATCTTATAGTTGTGCGAAATAAAATGATTATTATATTATTATTATTATTAATAATCTAATTTTACTTTACTTACTGTAGATAAACATTCTACTCCATTGAACTGCAATATAAACAGAAAGTTTTATATTTTACGTCCAAGTGGACTACATAATTATGTCTCGTTGTTGCTTCACGGTTAACAGGAGACAAAGCCGAATTTACAAGTTCAGGAAGGCAATTCTCGCGTTTACACTCGTAGCATGACGCATTTGTCATTGCCGCTCGTCTCCTATGTCGCTTATAAAATGGTGACATTATCCAGAATCATGTATTCTCAGTATACCTAAGTCGATCGTAAATCACGAGTTTAGGGACAAAAATGTTGCCATTATGCGTCGCTCGAAGTAATCCATTCTACATAAAGATACCTACTATTTTTTGACGCAATCGTTAATGTACTTTTGAGTATCTTTAATAATGATTTTTAAGTCAAAAACATGTTTTGAGCAGCATTTTATGCGTATTTCATAAACATATATCAATATCATCATCATTATTGATTCCGTAACTCCATTTTTATTTTATTATTAACATTTAAATAAAATTCTCCTTAGTAAGTATTATATTTATATACCTACAACGATATTTGTCACGTCAAATTAAAGTCATAATTTTATTGTTTGTCGACACTGATTTTCTACATAAAATAAAAACAGAATGACTGCCAATGCTATTAGAAGTACGCTGATGACTACATTTCATTTCATATCATATCAGGCATTTTCTTCACAAATAATTGATGAGAATTGCGAGTGACAGTGACGTATCTTTTCAATATTGAGCCCGGGTAACGCTCAAAAGGCAATACATCTTAATTGATGTCGTTTGGCTTTCCTGCAAAAAATAATCGAATCGAGATGCCAAAAATACCTCAACTTAATTATTACGAGGGAAATTACGAGTCGAACGACAATAACGAATGCGAGATGCGCGAGAATTGCCTTCCAGATACCGGATGAGTGACAATATGACAACATATACCTATATTATAAGCCTATCATAAACGTTAATAATATTAAAGCTAGTACGTACGTCTGTGATGGACTTTCTTGTTCATTCTAAGCATGTATCATGGGTACAAAAAAAGATTTATTCCGGTCTGATCCCCGGACCCCCCCCCCCCCCCTCCTCGATCCGCTGCTAGGTAATGACAGGAGGAAGTAATGAAGTAAGCATTTTTCTAATATTATATGTCTCTATATGAGAAGTGGCTCTTGCATTGCAGTAAGAACATTATAGATTGGTATTGACCACTTACCCCCGCGTAACATGGATTTCCTGAACACTGAAAATATAATAATAGCCTTAAAATACAAATCAAGAGTGATTTGCGATTTTTTCGGGTTTTCCGTTTTTTTTTTGTGTTTTTTTTAGTTTGTGATCTTCCTGTGCGAGTCACAATAAATACTTTTTCTTTCTTTATTTGCAAACAAGCTATTTGGTATACAGGCAGCTAACTTGCAACTGCTTTTAAACAATAGTGTGCTGAGTTAGTCAATTCTTTTATACCACTCTATTTAATTAAGGATGTCATAAGCTGAAAAAGTTATAACGCACAAGATAAAACTAAATATTGGCAGTGTAGTGGAAATATGAATATTTTTGCCTGTATACCAAATAGCTTGTTCGACCGTACAAACAAATGAAAGAAATATTTTATCACAAGAGATGAAGCATCCACATAAAGGCAATATTACTATACCTAGATCAAAAATTTGTCTTTATCCCATATGTATAAGCGCGTGGGAGTCGTTGGCCCACTATACATAAAAATGACGCTGATTTATTTTATGAACTACTCACTCTGGCGTCACAGCTGCACCATATTGTCTGAAAGGGGTAAGCAGACATAAGTACATTGTTGTTTTTTAATGTTATGAGTCTTTTATAAAATTTACGGAAACGAAACCACAAGGAAATACAAAAGATGCAATTAATGTTCACAAAAACGTGTCTTGAGACTATTTAAAAGGTATCACACTAATATATCACATCACACTAATATTATAAAGGCGAAAGTTAGTGAGTGTGTGTGTGTTTATATGTTTGTTACTTCTTCACGCTCAAACGGCTGGACCAATTTTGATAAAATTTTGTATGAAGGTAGCCCTAGATTAAAATTTAGGCTACTGTTTATCCCGATATTCCCACGGGATCGAAACTTATGCGGGTGAAACCGCGGGGCGCAGCTAGTTTAATCTGTCAAGCTCCGCTAATGAGACACAATTTTATTGATTTTCTATTGTTTCGTCACCGATCGGTAACGCGCGGGGCTTGATTGGTTAAACTAAAAAACACCGGTCAGCACTCTAGTGGCCTAACACACTTTCAATCTGAATCATTTTGAAGGATATTCCTAAGACATTGCTTCATTATGTTGGAAAAAATGCCTGCTCAACAACGTAACTAACTAATGAATGTTGTTGAACCGTCAAAATGAAAGCTATTGTTACGTTAGTGTGTTATGTAATTACCCCGCAAGTGTGTGTCGGACCACGCACAATGAAGGGTTCCGCAGTTGGGATGAATTTATCCCAAGATCAAAGTTTACATTGTAGTTGAAAAATATGTTCTCCCATACATCGATATACGTCACGGTCAATTCTCCAACTGCAAATGATAGTTTGTAATCGTCAAAAAGATTGTTTTATGTGATAAAACAACAAACTAACGTTTTTCGGACTTTTTCCTTTACTTTTGCTGTGAGATCTTTCTTCTTGCCAAAGTTCAAGATACTAGGTCAACGGGTCAACGGGTCAACCCTATAGGTTTTGATTTATTTGCGAGTATCAAAATATGTCACATAAATAGCTGCATTTTTAATTGCGTTGTCTCTAAGAGCTTGATTTTTTTAGAGCTCCAGGAACCGTAGGCTTTTATATTTGATATTAATTTAATTTTCATACCCCGATGCGTTCCTGAGAAAAAGGGTCTTGACAAACTGACAAACAGATGAACGGACAACGAAGTGATTCTATAAGAGTTCCGTTTTTCCTTTTGAAATACGGAACCCAAAAAGTAACACCAGGATCAGTGGAGAGCATAGATATATGTTACATTTCTATGGTGGAGAGCTGTTTTTCCTCTTTATTTAATAAAGTGACGTGCCCCTAAGGAAGTAATCGGGAGGTTATAACGATAGCACAAAAAAGTAAAAGTTTCTTTACCTGGATAAAAGCAGTTTCAGAACTTTACAATTTGCAAGGTAAGTGTATCTTGGAATTTTCTTTAGTTCGTAGTCATGGCTCTAACGCGGAAGTTTGCAACACTATTAAACTAATTAAAAGTTTCACTTAAAACTTTATGGCAGTACTTTAGGTGCAGATGATACCTACTCTTTCACAAAATAAAAAAAAAAAACAAACAATCGGCTTGAAATTAAAGTAATTTGTCACTACGTAGTATATATTTATTCTGAAAGTCGGTTGTTTGCGTTTGTTAAAAGTGTAATGGGGTAATTTAACCATCTGGTAAGAGAAAAGGCACAACTAAGCCGTCTTCTGATTGGTCGGCGGGTGTGACAAAGATGAATCGTTCATCTTAATGTTACAGTCTTACACAAGTCCATATTTATTAAGTGCGCCTTGATTTTGCCGTATAGTATACAAAAGTAAGCCGTTGACCTCAAATTGCAATTCTTTCTGAAATAACTACATAGCTTTTGCCCGCGGGGTCACCCGCCTGGAGGTCGGAAGTTATCCCACAAGAACGTACTATCGAGACAAAAAGTATCCTTAGTTGTAACCTAGGTCATGGTCTACCAGTTTACTAAGTATTATCAAAATTCGTTCAGCCGTTTTAGCGTGACAGCGTAACAAACAAATATACAAAAAATCAAATCCTTTCTCTTTATATAACCCCTTTATTCATAAATGTTGCTTAAAGCAACCATACATTTTTGACGTTTAATCGTCAATTAACTTTAATCATGGTTTATAAATAAACCCCTATTAGTTTTGATGTTATCTGTGATTGTTTTGTTCTTCCGTTCAGCTGTTAAGGCGTGAGAAGTTAACAGACAAACTAGATAACTTGCACATTTATAATATTAAGTATAGAAGTATAGATAAATAACTAGCTGCTGCTCGCGACTTTGTTTGCATACAACCTACGCCTCCTGGCTAGATGTGGAATCCCAAGTCAGATGATATTTCTAGCTAAAACCAATTCGATTGGACACGAGCCTACCTGCGCGTTCAATTTCCTGAACCCAGCTCCGTATTATCATGACCTACCTACAGACATACGTGTGCTAATAATAACAATATGTACTAACGGCATCAGTGCCCTTTCATACACGAGCGCGCGACGGAAACTGAACATACTTTGGTTTAAGTTTTTGCGACAAGCACAAAAAGTATCACCTTGTTATTCATTATTATTTAACTTTAATTAACACAATAACGATTACAATAATTAAAGACAGAGACACATTAAAAAGGAAATATATAATTATAAAATTCAGGTAAAAACATAGAATAAAGCGTTAAAATTAAGATAAAATTATGTGCGAAACGACTAAAATTTGAGAATTTTAAAATTATTTGAATTTACCTTAAGTACTACTTAGCGCGTTCGTGCTAGGCCCATAGACAGTACGAGATGAGTGCGATGACACATTCGGAGATATTGTGATTGGTAGATCAACATCTGCCTTTTCCCAGTTATATCAGCCTGTAAGACGCTCCGTGGCACTATTGACGCGCCTGACCAAAATGCTGTGCTGGCCCGCTTCTTTGTGCCAGACAACTACTGCCGCGGCAGAAAGCACAGGCTGTTTGCTGTGCCTCCATGTCGCACAGTTGCGCGTGCTAAGTCCCCAGTACCACGTACTCTGGCCGCACTTAATGATCTCTTGGACTCTAATCCAACAAACGATCTGTTTGTGGACGAGTGGACGAAGATTTTGTCGGCATGTCAGAAGTACTGTGAGAGGGATGTATGAAAGTGTTGTTAATTTTATTTTTTATTTGATGATTTAATCTTTTATGTGTGTCTTTTTGTATTTAATTAATGTAATTGGGTTTAAACCGTTTTTATTAAATTAAATAAATAAATAAATCAGGATCAGCTTTGGCCTTATGTCCTCAAACTACTTAATTACAATCTTAAATTCATTCATTTGAAGACAGACAACGCACAGTTTGATCCGCTTTTTTCAAGCCGCAGTCTTGTAGCATGGCAGATTTTGTAAGTTGAGCTGTTGAGCATATGTTCCTTTTATAACGAAGGAATCAGCACTAAGGAAGTATTTTTGATAGGTACTTCACTTGGTTAAACAGAGGTTGAACATTTACATGAACGTTCGGGTTATTCCGTTTATCCATCTCAAAAAATCCATACTAGGGTGGATACACGGAAACGCATGTCCGAGAATCCGCCCTAAACCTAATTGGATAAACGGAATTTATAGGTCTAGGGTGGATTTTCGGACGTGCGTTACCGCGTATCCGCCTTAAGGTGGATAAACGGAATAACCGGGAAGTTCGTCTTTTTTGCTGCTGAGAAATCCCATGGGTATAGGTAGATAGGGCTTGTGAATAAATAATGATCAGTGATTACCTTGGTGTGCACGAGAAACACAATCAGCCAGCAGCCAATCGATAGCGACATTGTGATGAGAGAGGCACATCATTTCACGGAGTTAATCTCGTTAAATAACAATAAATCACGGCCGGTCCGCTATTAATTAGTTCTTGTGGCTGTAGTTCAGTTGTTGCGTCGCCGTCAAAGGCAGAAATAATATAGGAACCGGTCATGCAGGAGTTTGACTGGTTTCTATACAGGGTTATTTTAAACTAGCTTCTGCCCGCGACTTTGTTCGCGTGAAATTTCTTGTTCCCCCGACCATCCCCGTCGCATCGCATCACCTACCCGCTTCGCTTCGCTTTCGCTTAGCGTTCTTTCTGACTTTTTATTCTTTTCGCTCGGCTCCTAAGAGACATAGCGTGATGTTAAATAGCCTATAGCATTCCTCAAGAATTGGGCTAATTTGATAGCCCAATTCTTGAGGAATGCTATAGGCTATTTAAACGAAAGTATAAAGAATTTTTCAAATCCGACTGGTAGTTCCAGAGATTACCCCCTACATACAAACTTACAAACTTTTACCTCTTTATAATATTAAGTATAGATTAGCTACCTAAACTCCGCAGACGAGATACGAGTAGGTGTCGATATCTAAACATCATAAAACAAAAATGTTATTGATTTGATGATTTTTGTTGTGGGGTCATCGTCGGCAGTTATTGTCACTTGAAATATCAGTTTAGAAAATCTTTTGTTTTTGTAACCTATGGATATGTATGTATGGATATTTAAATACGATAAAACTTAACAAAACAGGTTTTCTAAATTCATCCATACTAATATTATAAATTCGAAAGTAACTCTGTCTGTCTGTATGTTACCTTTTCACGCCTCAACCGCTGAACCGATTTAGATGAAATTTGGTATAGAGATAGCTTGAGTCGCGGAAAAGGACCTAGGACACTTTTAATCCGGACTTTCCCACGGGATCGAGACTTATGCGGGTGAAAACGCAGAGCGCAGCTAGTATTTGATATAACAATACTAATAGCGGTCGTTGACCTCCCAAAAAAAAAAATTCAAATATTTTTATTTTATCGTTTGCCGCGTCTGCGGAGTTTAGCTAGCCAATTTTAAATAAATATGATCCATTATAAATTTATAATAGAAGGAATGGAATATAATTTTATTTATTGTCTACTACGTACTTACAAGTTGAATTGATCTTATAAAATCTGCTGGATCCGAGAAGAATAATGGCGACACTTGGGACAAGCCAGCAGTGAACATCTATCGACTGAATGATGATAATGATGATGATAGGACCTAGTTACAAAATAATGTTCAATGGCGACACCTTGCCAATCGATGTCGTGCCAGCGAGACGAAGAAGAAGTTATTAAATATAAGGTCCGTGTACAACATTAAAAAAAAACCTTGTTTTTATAACACTACCTATATTCTGCCCGCGACTTCGCTCGTGTGAAAGTTCTTGTTGCCACCCCGTCGCATCGCATCGCCCGTCCGCGCTATTACTTCGTTTTCGCCTAGTGTTCGTTCTGACTATTTTCCTTTTTGCCCGGCTCCTAAGCGTCCTAGCGTGATGTTAAATAGCCTATAGCGTTCCTCAAGATTTGGGCTATCAAATGCAAAAATATTTTTCAAATCCGTCTGATAGTTAAAACAAAACACACAAAGAAACTGTTCAGCTTTATTATCAGTGTATACATAGATTATAACCAATGCCATTTTTGATTATATCGTTCTTCTTGAAAACCTCGTTTTAACTTGAATAGTCTGAACTTTGTAAACCTCGAACCTTTGTAAAGAAACTGGATCGTTTCCCGCAACATCTCGAAGTTAATTGAAGCGAAACGTAACTTAAGAGCACCGTATTTTATGGAAAATTACTTGAATATTTCAAAGTTGGCGAGCTGATTTGAATTTGGGAGTCCACCAGATGGATGTTAATCCAGTTGATAAATTGAACGGACATCATTCATTTCGTACACAAAAATTAAAACGCCTGTCAGAAAAAAACGTCCTGATTTCTTATGTGAATTAACAAAGAGTATTTTTACTATTACAACGAAAGTCTGCAAGTCCCCGAAAGTCCCCCCGGCTGCTATTTGAGATTAAAAAATGCCAAAATCATATTCTTATCACAAGTGTTTTAAGCACAGGTAACATTAAAAAAATACAAACTTTTAATTGAATATAAGATCCTGAACATATTTTAACTTTTACAACATATATCTGCAACTAACCCCCTGGCTGCTATTTCGGTTTGATGGTTCAGGCCAATAAGCAACTGTGCTCTACCGTGTCTTTTTTATTTTTATTTTATCTTTTTTAGATATTTATACCCATCACGTCTGCGGAGTTTCGCGGAGCTAATTTAATTTGATCCTGTATTTTAATTGTTACGGTATTTATTGTAAATGTGCCCCTTTTATAAATAACTGAATCTAACTAGGACCTATTCAGTGACAATTGCGTATCTCTGAAAATTCTACCTACTTGGGTGGTATAATCCATAAAATTCCAGAGAACAAGTTTCCTTTTCAACGCAACAAACAACTACACCCTAACTCTCTGTATTCGAAACAGTTTTCGTGACAATAGTTTCGCTTGACTTTGACAAAGCAAATCCGATTTAACTCGCCTTCCACACCAAAGAGCTACAAACAATGTCCTCCAATCGCATCTGATGTGAATTCCGTACATTATGTGGCTAATTCAGTTTGTTATGCACGGTGGCAGACGGCAGACAAACTATAGAGCACTAATGATATAGCCTAGAAATAGTTCTTCTGGATTATTTGCGTCAGAGTAAATAACAGTCACAGGACTGAATAGAATAGAATACTCTTACTTATTTAAGTACACCATAAATATTACAGATATACTCAATTTGTAAGTGGCGTCCATAGGTACATTTTCTAATCCATCATTTCGAGGACACATAGCGGAGTCATTTGTTTACATATAAATTAGATACTTTTGAAACAGACCATACTTATTTTAAACTAGCTGCGTCCCGCGGTTTCACCCGCATAAGTTTCGATCCCGTGAGAATATCGGGATAAAAACTATCCTACGTCCTTTCCCGGGACGAAAACTATCTCTATACCATATTGTTTGTTGTACCATACCATTTGTTTCATCTAAATCGGTTCAGTGGTTTAGGTGTGAAAAGGTAACATACAGACAGACAGAGTTACTTTCAAATTTATAATATTAAATAATATAGTATATAGTATGAAATAGTATGGATAAATGAAAAGGTACAGAACGTGCAAATATAAACATTTGAGGCCTTAAAACCGATGGATATATCAATCAGACTTACCTTTGCTACGTGGCCAAGTCACTTGCGATTCCACATAGAAAATTAGCCCCCACCCGCCGCATTGTACTTCAGTCTTACGCGTATTGTCGAAAATAACAAGATACGAGAATAACCAGACACAACATTGTTATCGTGTGTCTCCCGGGATTCCAACGTGTTTGTCTGATCTCATCGACCAGAAGCCATCATCCTTGTTCGGATAAACAAATGTCTCGTAGGATAAACATCGTGAGATAGGTAGGGGATAGGTTTTAATAAGTTTTTATATTTTATTTATCTTTTTCATAGATTCTTTTATGTTTTGTGAATGTGAGAACCTTTGTGCCCTGTAGACTGCAGATTTGTAGACCATTTTCTAATTTATTAAGTACCTGGTACTTGTTGACAGGCCTACACTGTCCTCCCATACCTGTCAACACTGTAATTTGAAAACACTGTAAACGCCAAATATTTTTGGGATGCATGAAGAAGCCTCCTCGTGTAGCGCAGTTTGTTCCGCCAGTTACTCAACTGAACCGAGCGCTCGGCGCATCCTGGACAGTCATACCCAACACCTTATTTGACTGGCCAATTCTTCCCTTGCGGTGGTAGGGCTAATGCCCGCCTGGTTTGCGACCACCCTCCCACCGGAGTCCGGCGTCAAGCAGCCTGCTGTGTTTCGTCGATGCGTGGGAGTTCTAGTGCCTTAAGCTTCTTTTGGGCACGCTCGTTCCATCATAGACCTCATCCATCGCTTTCCATCAAGCGTGATCGAGGTCAAGAGCGTGCCCATTATGCAATAAAAAAAAAAATATTAAAAAAAAAAACTAATCGTGGTTTTTCTTGCCGGTTCTTCTCCTATTTCTCCTAAACGACTAATTGGAACTGTGCACGTATGAATTATGTGAAATATAATATTTTGATTTTTAATGAGCTAATATGAAATTTAAAAAAAAACGTGCTTACTTGCCCAGTAAATAATAGCTTTATAGTATGTGTACATAGTACTCACACACGTGCTATGCGATTATGCAATCCTAGGATATTGAATTTATATAATGCAAACAAAGTTTTTTAAAATCTTCAGCAGCTCCAACAGTATTTTCAAATGCTAATCAATTAATTTATGCGTCCCTATGGAGCAGGACAAGCGTTTAATAACTAATTTAGGTTTTGCCCAAATATATCCTCCGATACTGTAAAAACATTATTAATACCTACGTGTTGCTCGTGACAGAGGAGTACACTTGAGTAGGTTAGTCCTAGCCGCTGGCACGTCTAAGCCCGGGACGCACGGGCGCGCTTTCCCCGCGGCGATTTTTTTCCGCACACTGGATTTTCAACGCTCTGCTTAGCGTCGAGAGTTGAAAATCCAATAGTGTGTTTTTTTGACGCGCTGGGATGCCCTCTGTTGGATTCTCACTGCTCGGCTCAACATCGAGGGTTCAAAATCCCGCGACATTTTTACGTCCGCGCGGATGTGGGCTAACAGAGCGGGGCGGCACGCGCACTAACCTAAAACACCATATTATCATATAAACGATCTCGTCGATTGCTTTTGTTTAGGACGTGGGATGAGCCCTCAAGGGCGTATCAAAGTTTGCGACTGTAAAAACAATTTTAAGAGCAGACGAACCGGCTATTTCTCAAATCCAACCACTCGGGTATGCCGCAAATTGCTTTAGTATAGTTTATATAGGTCATTTGCATGAAATGAACTCTATCCAGCTGTTGTTTCATCCGTCCTAACTCCTAAGTGAAAACCTACAAATCCTTGTCTTACAATATTGGACTTTACTATCTACAAACCAGAGCTCAAAATAGCTATTGATATAAGTAAGCTTGGAAATTCATTACAAATTGAAGGATTCCACACAATGTGACGTTCAGTGTTCGTTGATATTTATGTTACTAATACAATACTGGTTTTATATGACTTGGCTTTTGATTAACTTTGTTTTATGCGGCAGTGAATAAGGAAATGTCGGAAATTCTCGCGTAAAAGTCAGGTGATGGGATTTTTACGGTTTGAGCTAGACTTGAACATTTTAGTACCTACTATTTTGACCTACATCCTACTTAATTTGTACGTTTGAATATTTGTTACTCAATAACGTAAAAAACGAATGAACGGATGTGCAAGAAATTTGGCACACAGATAGACCATGACCTGACTTAGGATGCTTTTTATTCCAGTAGTATCTAAGTACGTTCCTATGGGACAATTTCCAAACCACGCGGGCGAACCTGCGAGCAGGAGCTATTAAGGTACAAAAGGAAAGCCTCGCTCGCTCGCTCACACGCTCAGTCATACAGTAGACATTTCCTATTAAATTCCTTGTTTGTTTGTGCAAGCGTAGCCGTTTGTGTAGCTTTGTACGGTTAGAAACGAAAGCCCATTATTAACAGCGTGACACATTTACTCAATCAAAATTATTTGATAAATTGCTTTTCACCATTTTAGCTAAGAATTAATCTTCTTTAAATTTTATTTCGATTGTAATTCAATATATTTTTACTTAATCTGAAGTTTTATTCAACTTTCGTTGCTGACCATACCTACTATGATCACCTATAAAATTGCTTTATTCTGATCATCTTTCTCATAGTACAAAGGACGTTGCCGAACGTTGTCATACATTGTAAAGGCAGATTTGAGAGGGCCGTCCGCATTGCAAATATGTTCATCGCTTTTGTTCATTTTGTATGAACCATCGTACACTACAGACGGGTCCATATTTGTATGGAATGTCTCAGTAGCAGCCCGTAGCCTGGATTAGTGTCCGGTTGATGGTAATAGGGCCGCCCTCTATTACATGGGACTTAAACATAAATGCCGAAATGTGAGTGGTACGGTCAGCATCAAAAGTTGATTAACACTTCAGTTTTTTTAATCTTAGTTATTGAGCAAAATATTTGTTCAAAATTGCAGCAGAAGAATTTTTTTTAGAATATATACTCTTGTCTATTATTATGTGAAAAGCTAAAAATCAGTTTATTGAAAAAAGTTTTTGTCAATTTAATAACATGTAAAAATGATAGTGTTAATCGACTTTTGATGCTGACTGTACTACTATGGCTACAGCTCTGCCTAACCCTCTGGGAAACAAGGCGTGATGTTATGTTACTCATAGTTCGGGTCCCTAGTATTAAAATATAATCTACTGAAAGACTTTTTGACCCAATTGAAGGAGGGTCGGCTAAGTGTCACTTAAAGGCCAGCTGACTCAAATATTAAATTGGCTACGTTTAAATACAATTTGCTTGAAAATGTTATCTTTTCAAAATCATTTTTAAAGCTTTTGTCTTTTAAAATAAAAATGAAATGGCAGCAATTTATTTAAGAATTTATTCAGTTTATTTTCTTATAATTATAGTTTACATAGTGTCTTTAATATTAATAAGAAGTAGTTGTTAAAATGATATCATAAATCAACTTTATTACATTTGTATTAAGTTATATCTATGTACAAATTTTATCTTTATTTATAATTAACTCGTTTCAAGTACTTAAATTTATCTTAATTTAGAAGGAAAGTGTACTCTTTATTTTTTTTTGTTCGTTATTTTAATGTTATAAGTAATAATTAATACACAATAACATTAGGTATTTTGAACAAAGATCGCCATTTTCTTTCGGTTTATTTTAGCATAACGTCATCGTCATTAGCCCTGAAGCTATAGGGCACCAAGTAGGTACACTAACCTGAATATTAATCTTATCTTACGCATGCGCATAAAACAACAAAAATATTTGCAGAAATAAAGACAAACAACCTATTACAAAACCTCACGAAAGACTCAAACATAACTTACTTAAAATTAGTTTTATCCAATGAAACGGTTTTAAACTCGTTAAAAGTACCCAGTGCTTGTAACCTGTTTTCATTTAAAGACAAATCGCTACTGATGGTAGCCAGTATAATCATACCTGCCAGTATAATAATAATATAGGTAATAATACAGATCGCTACTGACATAGATTATTGGGACGTTAAAACCAGAGATATGTAGATAGGTTTTTCTACCTCCAGTATGCCAAAACTGATGATAGATAGGCAATTGGATTCGGCCGTAACTGTACCTAAATAATTATGACAAAAATAATTCAAACTAAATCACGCTTTTTTAAGTAGGTAATATACAAATAAAATATATATTTTAAGTATTATACAAATAAAATATTTTAATAAAGGTAGCAGGGTTATCGAAGCGCAACCTGTTACCATGAATTCAGTAGCTACTTGATTCTAAAATCTCCAAGCTGAGAAATTATTCTTCGGTTATCAAACAAAAAAAACTGGTCTATACTGGTCTAGATTTTTTATTTTTTATTTACAGTTTGTGCGTCGCAAAGGCAGCCTGTATATTTCCAATAACTAAAAAGTAACGAAAGCCATACTAGCTTTAAATATAAGGGCTTAATTACATCCACACCTTCGACATCGCGTCAATGTAGAGACCGCGTTGCTGTGTAGCTACATTATCACACCCAAACTCATTTTCATTGAAATTCAATTTATAACGGTCACTCCCTAAAGAATACATACGTCGCGTCCCCCTTCATAACATAACCATAAGCAATCATACAAACGAATGAAACATCGATCCACTCCTTCATACTATATTCTTGGGCCTCATTCCCTTGAGAATCTCGTAAATTGGAACGGTAAGTAGGAAGTATGAAATAATAAATAGTATTTGTAGTTTGGGCTAATAGCTACATGTTTAAGTACTTAGTTATATTCTTGTAACGTATAGAGAAATTGAAGAATAAGAAAGTGAATCCCTTTCCAGAAGTAAATTAGGAGCAATCAGCAATGGTGGCCCAGAGGAGCAGTGGTGGCGGGCCCGACTTACGAGTTATAGGTCGTGGGTTCGATCCCAGTTAGGTGCTTTACTTTTTGTAAATCATGTCATCATCACTGCTCTCAAAACATCGTGAGGAAACCAGCATGTCTTAGAACCAAAAATTCGAAGACATGTGACATCTACCAACCCGCACTGGGCCCGCGTGGTGGATAACAGCTCACTCCCTCTCACTGAGAGGAGGCCTGTGTCCCAGCAGTGGGAACGTTATAGGTTGAATATGCGAAGGAAGTGAATTTATAGAATATGAGTCTTTTGGAAGATTTTTTTTTCCATTGTTCGTCATAACAATGAAATCATCGGCGACAAAGATTAATAATCGGTACCTATTTCATGAAAAAAGTGGTGGCAATTCCTCTGAACCCTGACTAGAACACTCTCGTTGGGTACGACTATTGTTCATATTTTGTGCGGAGTGACAGAGTTTATTCACAGCCAGCTCTCCATACTCGTTATAATAATAAAGTTAATAGTATTTTTATGGACTAAATATAAACAGGAGCGACACAAAAAGCGCTTGTGATAAATAAGTAATGAAAGATGAGTCGATTTCATCTGGAATGACACCACAAATATAACTATTATTTAAATTTTGATCTGACATTATGTATAATAATAATATGAGATTTTTTTAATTTGACATTCTATTGTTTAATGTAACTCGCTCTAAAATTTATTTTGTACCTAATATATTAATTTGCACACCTCAGTAGGTTAAAATACAATGTACTTTTTATATTTGTAACACCTTTTTAACATGTATTATGCAAATAAATGATTTGATTTGATTTGAAGTGTTAAGCTCCAGATAAAAAAAAATCGAATTACCTAGCTTATAAATCACTCTTAGTTCAATCTCATAACCAATGTAATGTTTAATTTAACAGCTGACTGACATCTACTTGCAGCATATTTTATAAAAGAATTTATTAGGCTATCAGAAAACGTTTCAATAATTATTGAAGGATTCTTTTAACATTACGTATCTACAATCATTTTATCACAATATCCGCTGAAAAATCTGCTGTTACACAAACTTGACGCCTATAACTTTATGTAACATCGCCATCTATTTTAAAATCATTGTACATCAACTGACTATCATTATTGTTGCACAACGCCGACGTGACGCTGTGCCTATCATTGATCAGGATGCTGTTCATCTTCTTTGGGGTCTCCTGTCTCCATTTCTCGCTGCACAGACTGGTGGTCTCGGTTCCGTAGTAGCTGCATCTCCTGCTCCTCCTGTCGAGGCGGTTTCTTTTGTCCTTGACCTCGGAGCGGACCCGGACGAGGTGGGTCCCGTCCGAGGTGTGGTTGACGGTGGTCTCCCGGATGCTGGAGTGTTCGCGGCACCTGCTCTTCTTCCCACTGACCTGGCCGCAGCACAGGGTTTCTGTGAAGGCGATGCGGTATCTGTGAAGAGATAAATAAGCCATTAAAGAACCAGCCGAGGTGATTTTGGTTAAACGACAAAGTTGCAAGACTTTAGAAGTTTAGTTGTTAGTATAAACGAGGTAATTGATTCCGTGCGCGTGACACTATTAAGAAGCTCGCTACCTCAGCTACGCGCGGATTTTTATGGATATAGTTTGAGTAGAATTCTTTGTTGTTATAACATTATTTTTGTATTAACCTTTGCCCTTTCAGGGAAGCATTTAATTATAATTCCCCCTCCTCGTCCGATTATAATAATTATACAGTATTTAACTTTGATACCAATAGTTAAGGCAGATTCACACCTTGACATACCCTTTAAAGGCACGTACTGTGTACAGTTTGTGCGCGTGCGCTGCACGTGTGCTGGTGCGGATCCGTCTTAAGATCACTTGTAGATCTTTGATAGTCGTTACGGGTAGTTAGAAGCCTGAAAGTCTGACAACAAGTCTTGCCAGGGTTATCGTATTACCAGCAGTAACTGGGTTGCTGAGTTCAGGTAGGCAGTCACCCCATGTAAAATACTGGTATTCAGCCTAACGACTGGAAGCCAACAGCAACATAGATCATCAAAAAGTAGGACCACTCACCGATGGCTCATGACATTGTACAGTATAGGGTTGACAGTAGCGGAGATATAGTAGAAGGCTCCAGCCACGTAGAACAGGTACTCGTTGATGGTGTGGTAGTGCCGCGTCGAGGTGCCGTAGATGAAGAACAGCCGCTGGAAGTGGAAAGGCGCCCAGCACACGAAGAAGGCTACCACCACCGCCGCTGGAACCAAAGGGATACAATAACTCCTCAAGCGTCAAGTGTACATCAAGTTTACATAAGAAAAAATGCTCGAAACGTCAAGTGTACACAACAGTGTCATTGTTCTATTGTCGTTGTTAAAACAATGACTTTTCTGCGCCCATTCAACCGCTCCGACGCGAGGGGTGTTTTGACAGGTAGGCGGGCAAACGTGTGAGAGGTTAACGGGGTTCTGGGATCGATGATCGGGCAATTTGTTGTATTAGATTTCTCCATTGTTTTGGAGTCCTAGGATCAGACTAGCAAAGATTAACTATAATAGGTTTTCCCCATTATGAAAATGTTTGTAGTAGCCAGGAGACTGTATTTGTGCCTAGATTGTATCGCTTCTCTAAAATGTCGGTGTACATTGTAGAAAATATATCAGTCGGAGTGTATATCGGGTTGCACCCTTACGCTAGAGAAAATAAGTGAATAGCATTTGTTGTAGTTTATCCAGGTGCTTTTAAATAAATGTGTTAGGTGTGGTGTGGGTGCGTTATAAATTCTTGTTAAGAAGCTGTTCTCATATCTCAGATTACATTGCTATACAAGGTCTTTTTTTAATGACTTAGTGAAACTTCAGACGTGGGTATCGGTATCTTATATCAATAAAAACTAATAGAAAGTAGTTTATGGACCAATAGCGATATGATTGTTATGTTTGTGAAAGATACTTCATCTTTACCTTTGTGCAAAGTGAAATCCAGCAATTTTGAAAAAAAAGCATTTTTATAATAGTGAAACAGGATCATAAAAAAACAGTTGGAATGGCCCATGTTTTTTTTTTTTCTGACTGTACTGTTTTTTTCCAGATCATAATGGTTAAGAAACGTTAAGGACAGTCTTCTAAGAATGTTTTCCTGTAGCTACAGCGGCGAACGGCCTTGAAAATCCTGTAATTTTCTCAAAATGGCCGCGATAGATTTTGATACCTCTTACACAAGGGTATAGGTGAAATATCCCTACACAAATATCAAACCCTTTTCTTTTTTGGTACATAGGCCAGTTCCCGTACAAATTCGCACACCCTTATTTGAAAAAAAAAGAAGTCCGATTTTTGCTGTGACACACGTGCGCCATGTCGTCGGTTTGATCAAAGAACTCGTTAACACAGTTTGAAAAAAAAACTAACAGCAAAACCTAAAACACACTGTCAATCTGTTTGGAGTTCACTGTCACCTTTTGGGTTACGTTTGTGCAGTGTGAGTGAACTTAAACTACAGTGCAAGTGCTGACTGTTACAAAGAACATGTGAATCAAGTGTCTTCCCCTTAACATAGTTAATAAGAAAGACGTTATTGGATGATTTCTTAATGTTATAGTTACTTAGCAGTTTAAGTTATTAGCTAATAGGCTAGACGGTAATGTGAATAAAGTACCACCGACTGTGATACTTTATACAAAAAAAAATTCTGTTTCGGATTCTGTTTCTCTGACTCAATTTTTGACACGCAGGTTTCTCATTGGTAGGACGTTATATATCAGCAGCTCTATAGAGCTTAGCTGAATACTGGCCACTGCTGGACATAGGCTCCCTTCAAGAATTGCCACAATACTGTTCTAATGACCCGACATTTTAGGTGCAGTTAACAAAAGAGATAAGTAATATGCAGTATCGTCGGGTATATTTGAAGTTTAGTAAGAAACCGATGGATGTTGTCGACTGAAATGTAATTTGATAAATGAGCTGTTTGTGTTCTATTAATAAAATTAAATTTTATTCGAGAACATCCATCGGTTTCTTACTAAACTTCAACTATATCCGACGATCCTGCATACTTATCTCTTTTGTTGACTGTACATTCTCATTCGGTTACAGGCAGTTATCACACAGCACGGGATACCGTTCCGGTGTGCGGTTTTTACCTTTGTAGAATTTTAATTTGTATGTAGCCCTGCTTGGAGGCTTTACTTTATTGAGGCAACCAAAGGAAACCCGGTTATGCAGCCGATAACTTCCTAGGTTGACCTGCGAGACGCCATTTATAAAAAAAAAACATTTTTATAAAGCCGCAGGGTGTAACACACTGACACCCACACCGCATCTCCGTGCGGTCTACAGTCAAAGTTAAAAACCGCAGCACCGCACACTTGATCGGTGTCCGGTTCAGTGTGATCATCATCATCATCTGCCTAAGCCTTTTCCCAACTATGTTGGGGTCGGCTACCAGTCTTACCGAATGCAGCTGAATGCCAGTATTTTACAAGGAGCGATTGCCTATCTGACCTCCACAACCCAGTTATTGGGTAATACGATACCCCCGAGACCAACGGCTTAACGTGCTCTCTGAGGCACGGAGAGGGTTTCGGTATGTAAAGATGGTCACCCATCCACGGACCAACCGCGGCAAGCGTAGCTTAACCTGTTCGATCGAATCGTGAGGCTGTTATTTCTTAGACACAAGCCCCACAAGCCTGTCCAGTTTAGTGTGATAACCACCAAAATGTCGTACTGTTATTTTCACATTTTCGGAGTAGCTTATAATTGAATCTAGGTATAATTTGTTACAAAACAAGTTTATTCTTAAGAAACTTTACCGTCAGATGAGACACCAGTACATGAGATCCGCATTAGTCTAGCCTGGTGCCAATTAAATGGAACTACATAAGATCTAGACCACTTTCGTCTGCATAATTTCTACATTTTCATAAGTGTTTTCCTCATTGTACTCACGATAAAAGCTCTTTACAATGGAGCACTTACAAACTACTGCAGAGCCTTCCTTTATTCTTTAACAAAAAAGGAAAGAATCCTTCAACGAAGTAGTTTAGAACCAACTTTAGCTTGTTTTTCTAGAAAGAGTGGGTGGCCAGAGGAGTAATCACCGTCCTAGGAGGTTAATGTTAGAGCCTTTTTAGGGTTCCGTAGCCAAATGGCAAAAAACGGAACCCTTATGGATTCGTCATGTCTGTCTGTCCGTCCGTCCGTATGTCACAGTCACTTTTTTCCGAAACTATAAGAACTATACTGTTGAAACTTGGTAAGTAGATGTATTCTGTGAACCGCAGTAAGATTTTCACACAAAAATAGAAAAAAAACAATAAATTTTGGGCTTCCCCATACTTACAACTGAAACTACAAAAATTTTTTTTCATCAAACCTGTACGTGTGGGGTATCTATGGATAGGTCTTCAAAAATGATATTGAGGTTTCTAATATCATTTTTTTCTGAACTGAATAGTTTGCGCGAGAGACACTTCCAAAGTGGTAAAATGTGTGTCCCCCCCCCTCTAACATTTAAAATAAGTGAATGATAAAATTAAAAAAATATATATAATGTACATTACCATGTAAACTTCCACCGAAAATTGGTTTGAACGAGATCTAGTAAGTAGTTTTTTTTTAATACGTCATAAATCGAAAACCGCAATTTACCTTTCACAAAGTTACAACGAACTACAAGAACTTTTATATTATGTTACTTGCTGCTACGGAACCCTTCATGGGCGAGTCCGACTCGCACTTGGCCGCTTTTTTAAAGCTATTCTATAACCACTGTTTACAGTTTCAAAAGCAACAATGTGGGCTGCACAAATTACTTTTGCCCTTCCAGCGAGGCTAATTCAATTAGGAGTGTGTTTAAATGACGTCATCATTTTCTAATTATGACGTCACTTAAACACACTCCTAACCGCACCGCACCTAATTGCGTAGCACACTTACAATTACAATCTGAACGATTTTGAACGACTAATCCATTGCTTCATAATCTTAAGTTTTTTTTACGTTTTAGGGTTCCGTACCAAAATGGAAAAAAGGAACCCTTATGGTGTGACTCAGTTTGTCTGTCCGTCTGTCACAGCTGGATATGTCAAGAACTACTAATGCTATCAAATTGAAATTTGGAATAGTTTAAGATGAATTTTGCCTAACTATTTTGTAAATAAGAAAGAAACAGAAAATGTTTTTTTTTGCAACCGGCCTTAAAAATTCGAAGTGGGGCTACTAGGGCATGTGGGGTAGGTATCATATAAAAGAGCGCTGTTTGCACATTCTAAAAAATTTTTCTTTAGGCCGCATAGTTTTCGACTTTAGACGAAAAATGTAAAAAGAAACCGTTCCACCACCCTTATCTCCGAAGTTTTTTATGTAAAGATTACAGGAAAAAAATGTCTCTAAATAGCACAATTTTTGAGAGATTATCAACAAAAATTACATGAATCTGAATATAATTTGTTTAAGTCAATCTATTTATTATTATTTCTTGTATTAAATTATATATTAATATCCTTTATTTACATATTCGCTTAAAATAAATATTTTGTATTGCACTTAGTGTATTTAATATCATCGTTTACCTATTTAAGTCCACATATTTGAGAGATCTCAAGGATAAGAACGTGTTATGTCGCAAAACTTTTCAAATATACCACAATGGTCTAAAACTGTCTTGAACTCTTCGAGGGGTTGACAGGGGTCTGTTTATAAATACTTACATACCCGCCACTCGATCGATTTGGGTCAGAGAGCCACATGATCGAGAGATCATTGGGCTTATGTCTTGAGTGTCGAAGTTATAGACTACTTTATTGATCTAGGGCTCAGCAGCGAACCGTGCAATGGTTTGATTTTCCGTTATAATTAACTATAGGAAAACAAAGATGGAGACAATGTTAGAGGTTGCGCACAATAATTGACAAGAGTTGGAGAACCTAAAAACCTCATTATTTTCGTGTGTTTGAACTCAAAAAACTAGCAACTTACAAACCGCAATAGTCACATATTACGCATATGCCCATGCTTCGGTAAGCTATAGCATCATCTTATGGGGAAATAGCACAGACGCTCCTTCCCTATTGACCCTACAAAAAAAAACTGGTACAAATAATTACAAACATACAACAACAGATAGTTGCAAGCCATACTTCCAGAAACACAAAATTCTCACCATAATTGGTATTTATATTTTAGAATTATGTAAACTAGTTCGCAAATACCCAGAATCTTATAACAAACGAGAAGACATACAAACATAATTTATCCTCCCTCCCGTCTTAACCTGCACTCCTCTAGTCCATAATTATGCCATGTCAATAAAAATATATAATAAACTACCGGAAAACATAAAACAAAACCAATATTTATATCGATGACAGCATTAGTTCCGACTTTGGCTGGGCGTCAAAAGATGAGAACTGAGACTAATGAGAAAACATTCTGTATCTTGTGTGATTTTTAAAATTATTTTAGGTGCATCGTCCTCACATGTTATTATATAATTAATGTACCCATGCAAAATATTGTACCTAAAACATTTTAAAAGAGTAACGGTGGAGTTTCTTGCCCATTCTTCTCCATACGAAAACTACCTTTTGGAATGGGCGACTAGAATCAATTCTATTTTAAGATATTTTTTGACGTTCAAAAGTGCCTTTTATGTGCCTATTTGAAATAAATGCTTTGACTTTGACTTTGAAAATGTGCACTGACTGGACAGATCCGCTCAATCAGTGTGGTTCTTTCCTTAAAAACCATTTCAAACACCAATCTACATGGTCTTCACATGACCTGACCAAGATAATGTCTGAACTTTAAAAGAGACTGTGAACTCTGAGTTTATTATTTATTTATTTAATACTTCAAGCACATAAATGCCAACCTCATCTAGTTTTTAAAATATGATTGACGTTTAAAAGTGTTTGTACAAACCTACTTAAAGAAATAAAATCATTTATCATCAAACACAAAACCCAGTCACGGAACACTTACGACTGTTTGGCATCGCGTCATTAGTGGTTTATGTTTCATCGTTTATTACCAAACTGTCAGTTTTGATTTCATTAAATGGTATACGCGACTAACCGAGGAGCCCTTTTACTTTAATACAGGTGCACACACCTACGTAACACTCCTGCCTGGCGTATGTAGGTACAAATCCGGGATAAAATGAATTAACCAGACACCATTAGATGGGGATAGCCGTTCGGTCTAATTTGCGAACGGTGTCTACCCTAATTGGCGCAATAGCAACAGCTTTCAGTTAGTTAGACTGTAATCCGATGTGAAAATCCCTTTGTGACATGAACTGCGATGCTTAGATCGGTATGCTTTACATTACCTAACTTTTAACATATGTATCTTATCGCGCCTGTAATTCCCAAAGGGTTAGGCAGGGGTACCTACACCAGTAGAACAATAGTTATGTTTAAGTCCCATGAGCCTATTGCCGTCAACCAGGCACAAATCCGCACTCCGGGCTGCTCCTGAGAAGTTCGAGATGGGAAAACCCAATAACACTTTGCCCGTACCGGGAATCAAACGCAGGACCTCATGCTCAGCAGTATCTAGCATTTTGCGATCAATTTGCGATACAATTGCATTTTGCGATCACTAGACCAACCAGGCGTTCTATACTTATCGTTATCATACATAGTAAAAAACCAAGTTGCTTTTCATGTCCGTTTGTATCTTCTAAACTTCACATTATTGATTTTGAGATTTATTCCGGTCTGATGATACGGTTTTCATCGTCATTTAGAGCATTTGTTCCGGAAAGTTAATTTGGATATTACATTTGTATTCAACTTCAATATAATAAAGAATTCTCGAAGATTTGTGAAGTCGTAAAAGCCGTGCGAAGCAGGGAGGTGTCGCTAGTGAGTTACGTATAATACGATCAGTCAAGTTAAGCTAGGGTTTCCTTAGATTGCGGTTACTGTTACACAGCTTCTGCAATTAACCGCCGAATGACGTCTGTAAAACTTTCCTTACATAGCGTTTTTTGACACCATAAAGTCAAACCCCGGTGCCATCATTCCCATGATGACCATTACTGCGGCCGTTATGTGGCGACCAGCGCTGTCGTAGGAAACTCAAGCTTTAGTACTATTCCGTAAAGTTCAATTTCGGATGTCATACAAGTGAGTACGGATTCACACACCTCAATATTCTCAGTGATGACTACAGACAACCACCTACTACAGTGGGGCTAGCGCGAACGTGCGGCGTAAACGTCATGTAAATTATAAATATTTTGAAATTGGAAATAGGTACTCGTTTCGTACCTAAATAATATTTAGTTAAGTAAGAAACATTTGTTTTAAGAATCTATTTATATCTCCGGATGATACAAATTATTGTGCTTGTCACAAAAAATAGACCAAAATGCTAGGACAATTGCATTTTCTTAAAAAAATATAAGTCATATCATTTATTTAAATTATGTAGGTACATAAAAAGGCACTTTTGAATGTCAAAATTTATAACAAAATAGTATCGATCCTAGTCGCCCCTTCCAAAAGGTGCTTTCGTATGGAGAAGAATGGGAAAGAAACTCTATAAGTAGTTATTATTCTAAATAGTTACTCTTTTAAAATATTTACAATATTTTGAATACATTTCATTATGCAGTGAAGATGTTCCGGGAATAAAATGACTATGCTACAACAGATACAAAAAATATTAAAAATGAAGTAATGACTGATAAATCAATTATGAGAATTTAACCACAAACTAACTATATACACTAAATACTAAAATAAATGACTAACTAACTTACAATACAAATATATAAAAATAAAAAACAAAGGACAGAGGCGTCGAAGTATTCATCCGCATCGCTGTCATCCGGAAACGTGCCCAGAAGACTGGCAGCATTGCCACGTTGAATGGCAATGCTAATTCTTTGGCCAAAGAACGACCCTAATTATGGGACAGATACATTGTGCTCACATATTTACAAAATAAATCTTGTAGCAGTAGACGTTTCCACATATTTTAACAAATAATGAATCAGCGAGTAAGACTATGCAATCTTTCGAATTTAGGCGGTTATCACACAGCACCGGCCACCGCTCCGGTGGTCGGTGCTGCGGTTTTTAACTTTGACTGTAGAATCTTGATTTGTATTTAAAATCCGCAGAAAATTGACACCGCGTCTACAGTCAAAGTTAAAAATCGCAGCAGCTCACACCGAAACGGTGTCCGGAGCAGTGTAATAACCGCCTTACGTTCGTTTAGGTCGCGCGTTCGTGCTAGGCCCTTTGTTGCTGTTCTACTTTGTTTCATCGCTTCGTATTCCTCGCTCACGTAGGCCAGAGGGCGACATTGTCCACTATTCCGTTACAACGCAGGTGAGTACCAAACACAATTATGTTCTAATTCCCAGGTTTCTACAGCACCTTAGTACAATGTTGCAAGACAACACTGTGGCTACGTTGCTGCTAAATTACTTCATAGAAATGCTTCGCTGATAGAAGCCGTAGTCTAATACTGCGAAGAACTCGTGTGTCAAACTAGTTTGCGTCTCTTGGGCCAAATCGTGGGGCCAACACGCTGGGGACACAGACACTGGGGCCATAGCGGGGGCTCTCAAAATATCTCACAATACAGGAAAAAGGAAATACATGGTCGTCAAAACAACGGCTGAAAGGGCACTTCTCGGAACATTTTGCTTATCAAGGCAAAGGCTCTTCTCGTAATAATTTAAGAAGGCGCTTTTGTACGTCAACATTTACAAAAAATAGAATTGATTCTAGTAATTATATGTGAATAAAATTACTCTACTACAAAAGGTAAAAAGAATTAAAAATAAAGCAATGACCGGGAAATAAATTATGTGATAGATACATGATGCTCACATATTTGCAAATATTGTAAAAGTAGATGATTTTCCTAGAATTTTAACAAGTGTGTGAGTTACAGTAGTCACAGAATGTAAAAATCAATGTCATAAAATTAAATTAGCAACCAGTTTGATTGTGTCTAGACTCTAGATTGTCCTATGGAGGAGGACCAGCATGTTTCCAAGCATTCTTATTCTGGATATAATCCTCTAATTTGTAATATTCTTGTTTACAAAGTGTACTTTTATGAGGGCAGAGTGAAACATATTCGTGGTCATTTATTAGCTCCTGAATAGGGAATGTAAATGTTGGGTTCTTATGATAACTTAGTAGCTTTTCGGTAAAACAAAAAGAAACCCAAAGCTTTTTGAGGAATACAAGGGCGATGTTAGGTTAGGCTGAGTTAAAATAATTGGTACACACACTAGAACACATCGTTTTTCTGTATGTAAACTTGCTACGAAATGTGAGGTTATTGCAAAAAACGCGTAGAGCAATTGCAATTACAGGCACTTTCGAATTGTCAAGGGATCGTTCTGTCAGAAAGTTGAAGCTAGTTGCCCATTCCAAAGCGTGGTAGGTTCCTATGGAGAAAAACGGGCAAGAAGCTACACACTACATACTACTTATATCATGTTGAAATTACGCATGTGAGAACTATGCAGAACGTTTATTAGCGTCCGTAATAAAAAGATTTAAGCACAAATCTTCCTCGTGAAGAGTGAGACAATAGTTGGTTGAGGAGTTCTTACCCAGCATCCTGATGATGGTCTTCTTGGACTGCGCCTGTCGCGCCTCCCCGTGCACGCTGCCGTTGACGCCGTTTAAAGTGCCAGGACTGCCTGGCTTGCTGGCGTGGGTCGTTCTGAAAGTTTTGCTAGATTTAATAATAGGAAACTTTAGTAAGCTATACTGATAATAATGTGCTGCTTAGTGAACTGTTAGCATAAACAGCTTTAATGAATGTGAGCAAGAATGACCCACTGACACCATTGATGGTCAGCAGCGAAGTCATGAAGCGGAGCTCTTTGTCGCACGTCATACTTTTCACATTTGACGATTGAGAGCTAGACTGAAAAAAGTGTGACATATTGACCGTGTCGCGTGTCGTAATGACAATTTTGAAAAAATTCGCCAAGTGTGCAAACGCGAAAACACCATCGTTCCGACCGGGTGTCCCACGACACCTCTCAATAGGTTTAATAATAACCAGGTAACAAATAAAGCTGGCATTTGAGAACACGTTTCAAATAAAAGGATCACGTTAAAAAGTGACAAACTTCACGCGCCCATTCAAGTAAAAACCCAATGAAAAGGGTCACCGTCAACTTATTTTAAACTTAAGCCAGCACATCATTGTCCCACCGCAGGGTATAGCTTGACCTCTCCTCACATAAAGCAGACACGAGCAGTGATCACCACGCTTACTCAAGACGGGTTGGCGATTTCGGACTTAGTTATATCACATCACACTATCATCATACTAATATTATAATGGCGAAAGTTTTGGAGTGTGTGTGTTTATATGTTTGTTACTTCTTCACGCTCAAACGGCTGGACCAATTTAAATAAAATTTTGTTTGGAGGTAACTGACACCCTGGATTAACATATAGGCTACTTTTTGTCCCGATATTCCCACGGGATCGACATTTATGCGGGCGAAACCGCGGGGTGCAGCTAGTTAACTATAAGTTTAGGTTTCCTCACGGTGTTGTACCTTACCGCTTACCTGATGTCAATTATGACAAAGAAAAACTCAGAAAGTACATATACAGAGTTGATATGACAGAGGGGATTTTAAATTACAGTACGTAACTATAGGTGTTTAGTATTAATTCAATACGGTCTAAAAATAAAAAGCGCCAAAAACAAGAATTTGTTTTTTTCAAACAAACTAAATAGCTTACAAATTAGAGTAAAACGCAACAGCCTTTGTAAATAAAGTTGACTGAACTTAGATACCTGGGTAACAAAAATGGCAACGTCGCGCGTGTGCCTATCTCGTGTCGAGGCGGGCGGCGGGCGTCCGACGCCGGCAGTGACTTGGCGCGGGCGGCGGCTTTTATGTTAGGTACAGGGCACATCAACCTACTACAAGCTGTCAAATTTCTTTAATAAATTTTCAACTTTATTGCTAAACTAAAAGGTTCAAAATTGATTGGGAAAATTTTACAGTTTCGGGTAGGTTGATGTGCTGGCGTCTGTACCTAAGGTTTTGAAGTACGCGCACAACAATCACAAAAAAAAACACTAAATTTTTAAATTCTCGATGTGTCCTCCATTCACATTAATGCACAAATCATACCGACACGGAGAAGATTGTTATTTATTTTTCTAATTAAATCACTGTCCGTCGCTAAGAATGCTAAAATAATCATATTTTTTAGTTCAAATACTGTCTTAAACTTATAATTTAGTGTCCTATCACAATAACTAAACAAAATCACAATAATAATTGTCAGCGCGCGAGTTCGACAAAACAAAAGTGGCGCGGAAGCTCCCGTGTTACATAACGCACCGCACGCTCCGAAAGGGTGCCGTCGGCGCACTGAAAAAACATGTTTTTTAGAGGTCGGGAAGCCCCACTTATCGATCGCAAGGATCTAGGATGCAATAGCAACACACTGACCTATTTCTATTTCTTTTACGCGCGGGATGTTTTGCTATGATTGTCACTCTCGTAATGAAAGAGCAAGTATGTGTATTTATTGCTTCCTTGTTTGCATTGCCAACTTTTTTGTGAAATATTTGGTTGTACTTGTGACTTGCGTCAGAGCGGCAACAACGTATTGTAGGTTATACTCAGATTTATCGTTTTAAGGTGCATGACCTATGCGTTAGACATACTCAGCTGTTACGAAAGATACATCGTGTTCAAACGGGGTAAAAACTTAAAAAATCATTTGCGACTAAACTACTGCTGCTATTTAATTGATTTTTGGTACAGAGCTTGGAAATGGTACCTAGTATAAGCAGTTTAAAGGAAAGCCCCTCTGTCGTATCAACTCTTTATATGATTTGAAGTGACATCGGTACTTGCCAGGATTTGAACCCACAACCTCATGCATGAGAGGTCTTATTTTTTGTGTACTTACATGTTTTTTTAGTTGATATTCTAACTAATATTATAAATGCGAATGTAAGTTTGTTTGTTACCTTTTCACGCCTAAACCACTGGACCGATCATCCTGAAATTTTGCAAATACGTTGTCAGGTGTACAGAAACGGATATATTGTACCTTTCATCTCGAAAAAAAGTGCTGTTCCCGAGGAAAACAACAATAACGTTATTATGACAATAGATGGCGCCACGTGTCTTTCGAAACGTATGCGGGTGAAACCGAGGGGCGCTGCTAGTATAGGTATAAAACTAAAACAATGATAAACGTTTTACTGCGAAGTCTAGCTGTGCAGGTAGTATCTACGAGTACCTTCATTTGTGTTCAGAATCTCAGATAATTATCAATCCCAATTAACAACTACATAGCACTAAAGTATATAGTTAGTTAAGAGCTGATTGTTCAATAGTCAGATAACATATGTTTATGAAGAATATTTATGACAGCCTGACATATTTTCTCTACAAAAGCTGTCAAACCGCAATATTTACTCCCCAAATAAAAACTATCTGACTATTGAAAAGTCAGGCCTAGGTGGAATACTTATCATGTAAATTATCTAAGATTACGTATTTTAAGTATAGTTACAAGGTGAAATTAAATTCATGGGCATCCTTTTAAAGGGTCATTGTACTCATCATTATGAACAACTTTTACTATGGGACTAAACCTAAAATCGCGAAAAAAATCAGCCGTTCCTTGCATTTATGCAAAAAAAATCCGCGCTCTTCCCTACATTTTGACGAGTTATGTGACTCGTCAAAATGTAGGGAAGAGCGGATTTTTTTTTTCGCGATTTTAGATTTGGTGCCATAGTAAAAGTTGTTCATACTGATGATTACAATGACCCCTTAAAAGGATGCCCATGAATTCAATTTCATTTATTCAAGTGTATACTAAAAAACAAACGCGCGTCTAGCGAGTTTTTAAATATCGTATTTTTAAACGGTAATGGCAGAGCTCATCGACATTGGAATACAATACAAACCCCAAATGTCAAGAAAGGCACACAAATTCCAAAAACGCGAACGTATCGCGTTTTTACTCGTTTGTGTACAACCGTCGCCAACCGAATCGGCGCCATTAAGTAAAAAATTCACATTTGCAATTCACTGAATAAAATATATTGCGTTCAAAGGGTGACTAATGTGTGGAAAATAACACGCAGAGGGCGACGAACAAAATTAATAGCGTCTCTAAAGGATAATATAGTTAGATCCAGCAATTTGCAATCGTTTCGCCCCTAAAGTCCAATATTGTATTCTATTTCTGTTTATTAAATCAATGCAATAATACATTATTTATTCCTCCTAACTAGAATTGAACAGGAGAATGATTTTTTATCAAAACATGTTAAGTTTAATTTTTTTTAATCTTTTACAAGGCACCTAAAATGTTAATCAAGTAAATACAATTAACACAGTATTGAAATAAATAAAATTGAAGCGTATGTTTGTAATGTGAAAATAACAGCTTTTTACTAAATGCATATGAAAGTATAATACGGTACTTATAACAAAAAGAAAACAATTTTTTCAAATTTTGTCTGTCTGTTTGTTTATTTCGGCTAATCTCCGAAACGGCTGAATCGATTTTGACGAAACTTTCACTGGCAGATAGCTGATATTATAAGGAGTAACATAAGGTATACGGTTTTCGAAATAAAACCCATGCATTCCGACTAGCACGCGAATGAAGTCGCGGGCACAGTTAGTCATCATAGTCATAAATCTTTATTTATCTCTAGGTATATCATATTGCAGGCATTGGTTAATAAAATGCACAATCTTAAATAGAGAAAGGGGTCTGAGGTAGGAGGGTCCTGAGTGATCACCCGGAGTGAAACAGGTGCGACTAAAGACATTTAAAAATAGGTTCCGGCAGACGGGTCAAAGCAAACAACCTCAAAATCTACTTGGATTACCTACAGGTAGACCACTCTGCTCACTTCACCTAAAGGATGATTTCCACCAAACGGCTCGCATCGCATCGGATCGGAAAGGATACGAATGGATGCAGCGACAGCCGATCGCGTCAATACATCATGTTGTCATTTCGCAAGACAAAATATTGACGTGGTTTGCACGATGTCGTAGGGAATAATATAGAGCCTAGACAAAGTGGATAAGTCAGACATTAAAACAGAAGACGAACTAGCAGGGGATAGAGGAGGGGGGGGGGGATCAAACCGGAATGATACAGAATTGGGACCCAGAGGTCATAAATAAGCCTAGAAACAAATGAAAATTGTTCCACGCGAGGAGTTTTTTATTGGAAGTTCTCTATCGTTTTATCAAATCGACTTTTCGTAAAAGAAATGAAAAGCTTTCAGACAAAATATTTTCTTGTTTCTCTAATTTATAGCCTATTGGCTTTTTCCAACGACGCGTCACCTCCTCAAATACTCCTCTATCACAAACACAGCTTTCCTAGCGCCGCATGATCACTATCACAACGAAAAATGTGCCGCAACCCTTCTACCAAACGATATACTATATGTTATGTTTGGCAGAAGACGAGTCAAATGAATCGCGAAATTGTGTCGTGTGATTTAGAGTAGATCCGATGATACGCAGGGCGGAATTCCAGATCTACGGAACTAGAACTCCGGAATTGAAGATTAATGGTTGTGATTATTGTCGTGTGATTTGAATGGGTTGTTTTCTTATACGGGTTGTTCAATTAATTCTCCGCGTATTCGCTGGTTTCCTTGGGGAACGCAATGGAGGGAAGCGGAGTTCCATTAACATGTCATTTGGATTTAATTGCGGAAGGATGACAACCTAGTTAAGAGAATCAGGTAAGAGACTAAATACAGAGTCGAATTAAATTAGCAAAACTCCACAGGCATGGTAGGCATAGATTTCTAAACACGAAGAAAAAAAAAATTTGACGATTTTTTTTGAGCTCAGCGACCATTGTTTGTTTAGTTACCTATTTGAAGTACTTATGATATGAGAAAATCAGTTCTTTGTTTTATCGTGTTTAAATTACGATACCTATCACATTTGTGAAGTTAACATAAAAAAACAGTTTTTTAAACTGATATTTCAAGTAACTACACCACGTAGGCAGGGAGGGCGTTGACGTTGAAAAAAACCGCCAATTATATTTTTTTGTCATTATGTTAAGCTACGTATAACGTCTGCGGAGTTTCGATAGCTAATTTGATTTGACCCGGTATACGTCAATAGGATGGAACTGCTGTGTGAATGATGATATTTATGGGAAGGGGGTGACTACCGAGATGACGACTAATAGAGAAGGATGGAAGAAAAATACATGTTGCGCCAACCAACTTAGGATAAGGGAAGGACAATGCCATGATGACGATGAGGATGGATTTGCTCATTGCGCTTCCCATGGTGACGTCATAAACAAACATCCTTTACGTTTAGCGTCGTAACCATAGAAATGTAAAAAACAGATCTAGATGGTCGTAGCTGAAGTGGTTTATAAACATGACGTGAATATGTGTGCAGACCGGTTTGTTTGAATAAGCTGTTTCTGGTTTTAAAATACTGTTGTAATTGTGATCAGCAAGAACAGTATGGCTACTCTATGTATGTTCTTCAGAAGTAATATAATCCACGACCATCACCATCACCGCAGTCACTAATTTATTTATTTGCATATATCCGCTACCACGTTAAGCTACAGTGTCCCAATTCGGTAGTGTAGTTAATTAACAATTCATGAAATAATTTACAACATATTAATATCCACGCCATACAAGCATAGCATAATTATGTCGAATGACGTCACTGAAATGTTATTGATGACAGTAAGTTGTTGTTTTACTAACAAAGAGCGTTTTTTGACACCGTGAGGTCAAACCCCGACGCTGTCACTTTAGCGCTCTTGTAGGAGACATTAGCTTTAAACCCGCTAACACTGCGACCCCACCTAACGACACCATCCTGAACCACTGCCACCCCACCTCATGTTGACAGCTATTAGAAGCCAGCTTCCACTCCGGGCCCTCTTCCGGTACACTGTGCGATAATGGCGATATAATGGCGTCCTAATGCATTCATTACTTATTAGGTATTCAATTTACTCTGATAGTATCTACGAGGGCTGAAGAGAATGGTATCAGTATTCATCCGGATGAAATGTGTTTTATGTCCGTTCCTATTGGATCCAGAATATGCGCTTTGGGTCGAGTATTTAGCGCCGATTGTCTTAAAAGCTCTTTTATTTAGCATGAGCCGACCCGATAGACGTCATGTCCAAATTCCCGGCAACTTTTCCAATTTTTCTTTCCCTACGAGTAAAAACCTTATCCGGACTATTACGAAGATTAAAATAAATGGCCGTTCTCAAGTGACGCGGGATTTGGATTAAATTTGGCAAATGGGTAGACCTGGATTAGGACATAGAATACTTTTATCCCGATATTCCCACGGGATCGAGACCTTGCGGGTACCTATAACCGCCGAGCGCAGATATTTATATAGATATCAGTCCACAGTAGGTTGGGAAAAGAAAAATGCTTAAGTCACTAACGGATTGGCGGATAGTTTGGTGATCCCAGGTAAGGGGGTAATTACATGCCGAAGATGCTCGCGATCGCGGCATCGCGGTCGCTATCTCGACACCTCGATGTGTCCTTACATGGATGGCGGTGCGAACACGTCTCGGTTCAGTCGCATCTGAAAGCTCAGTTACTCAGTCCTGTGCTGTACTCTACCTACTGCAGAAGAACAAGTTAACAGATTTGACCAATCACGAGCCAGGAGCTATCGCGATGAAGTATCGGTCGGCGTGTGCTTGTCTATTAGCATACATTTGTACATGGCGGTGACATCGACGCTAAACTGCGATCTCGTCGCGAGGCATCTTAGGAATTTAATTACCCATATTAAATTCACAACGTGAACGAAACTAACATTCTCTAGTAAGTATGTGTATACCAATTATTCCCAGCACGTCCATTATAAGGGAGGCAGACTTATTACGATGAAATATTGATCCCTAATTAATTTTGTGTCCTTCGATGAATCCAAGGTTTCCCAATAGAGACTGGGAAAGCGAACATATTAAATACTGATCATGCCCTGGGCTTGGCTCGCTTGCTAAGCTTTTAATACTTTGGATCGAAAAGTTCTACGCTTCGTTCATGGTGAACCATAAATAAAGAAAACTTGGCTAACCAATACTAATAATAAAGCAAAAGAGTTTGTTTATTCGTTTGAACGCACTAATATCTGCAACAGTCGGATTTGAAACAATATTTTTGCATTTGATAGCTCATTACTTGAGGAAGGTTATAGGCTATTTAATTAACATCACGCTACAAACCTAAGGAGTCGAGCAAAAAGAAAAAACTTTGAAAGAACGCTAATCATAATCGACGTGTTATGCAGTTTGGCAAACATTATGTCAGTTAATTTTGAATAAATTAAAAAAAGAAATTAATAGCGAGAGCAGGATAACTTCACGCGGACGAAGTCGCGGGCAGAAACTAGTGTCAGTATAAACTACTTAGGCCCACTTACATAAAAAATCACTAAATAAGTAGATGTAACGCTGTACGAATTAAAACATCGTTGTTTTCTGTCAATCGTTTTAAGAAGACAAGGACAGAATGATGTTTTAAATACGTTTAATAGCGCTAAATTTATCTGGTGGTTTGTGGTGCAAAAGGGCCTTAGCAACTGCGAGGTGGGGCAAGAGTAATGTCATAATGTGAATGTGCCATAAATGTTTGCTGATGGCGTGATATTGTCATTTTGATTTGATAAATATTTTGTAGACAGATAGAGAATTAGTTGAAAATGCAATGGAGCAATACACACCATCACACAGCTCATGCACCAATTTCGGGGCCGTGTGATCTCCCGTTGGCGATTTGAACTGGTCGGCCAGTCGCCAGCTGATCTAACGGCGCCAGATTTCTTCTTTTGGGGCTTTTTGAAATCTCGCGTTTACCTCAACAAACCACAATCCTTGCAAGCCAACATTGAAGAAGAAATCACCATTTGGAGGATGTTTTGCAAGCAACAATTAAAAATGCCGTGAAATGAGCACAAATGTGCATTAACTCAGAAGATGGTAATTTGATCGAGATCATCTTTTCGACTTCATGTCGTAAACTTTCCGTAAAAACAGCGCTCAACTTTTTTCATTTCCAACCAAACGGCAGCCAACTCATATCATGACATTACTTTTGCCCCAACTTGTTTTTTGTTCGTTTTAACGAAGTACCTACGTGCCTTCTAACTTAGTTATTATGATGAACAACTGTCAACTTCACATAAATATACCGACTCGTATCTACGTACGTAATACAAATAATAAGGCTGATGACAGACACCTACTTAATTAGCGTTATCTCTCCGCGCAGCTATGAGGAGGTAGAGCGTGTATGTCCTCGCGGTACATGAAGAGGACAGGACGTTATTTATGACTATTATCGTACAGTTTACGGGCGACATTGCAGAATTAGGTAGGTTTAGTTAAACGTATTATTAGCGCGGAAAATTTATGAACAAATAATTAGTCAGTGTTAATTACTGAAGAAGGTTGGGTAGCATATTCACCCTATTTTTTTTTTTTTTTTATTGCTTAATGGGCACGCTCTTGACCTCGATCACGCCTGATGGATAGCTATGGATGAGGTCTATAATGGAACGAGCGTGCCCAGAAGATGACTAAGGCACTGGAACTCCCACGCATCGACGAAACACAGCAGGCTGCTTGACGCCTGACTCCGGTGGGAGGGTGGTTGCTTTCCAGGCGGGCGTTAGCCCCACACACACAGGCCTTCTCTCTGTGAGAAGAAGTGGGCCGTAATCCACCACTCGGGCCTAGTGCGGGTTGATGTCACGTCTTAGAATTTTTGGTTTTAGGACACTTACGATGTTTTCCTTCACCGTTTTGAGGTCAGTGGTGATGAAATAATTTACACAAAGTAAAGGGTTCGAACCTACGACCTACAACTCGTAAGTCGCGGCCGTTACAACTGGGCCACCGTTGGTCTATAAAAATTTAGTCTGTGGTAACAGCCCCGACTTACGAGTTGTAGGTCGTGAGTTCCAACCCAGACAGGCGGTTCACTGTGTAATAATTTATTTCATCACTATTGCTCTCAAAAATGGTGAAGAAAATCATCGTGAGGATCCCGGCATATAATAGGACCAAAAATTCGAAGACATGTTACATCTACCAACCCGCACTGGGCCCGCGTGGTGGATTACGGCCCACTCCCTCACACAGAGAGGAGGCCTGTGTCCCAGCAGTAGGAACTTTATAGGCTGATTATGCTAATTACTGAAGAAGGTTGGAAAGGATAATGATGAACTAGGTAAACAAGGGGGTTTAACCCTTCGTATGCTTGAACGTGGATCCACGCAAGACGCAATGGCTTTTTAATTATGCCTGTTATTACGGTATTCAACCGGTTAAATTTAAATTTCATGTTTTTAAAACTCATGCGACGAGTTAGCTGAACAAAATAAAATAAAGATCTACAAAATAATCTATCTAGATTTATTCAAAGTCAAAGTAGTCAAGTAGGTATACATTTTCTCATATAAATTGATTGACAAACTATATCATCTTATTCTACGATCATAAAAAAACTATTTGAGTGGCTGTGTGGAATCAAAAGTTGGTTTCATCTTAAAGTTTACCCAATAACTTCTTATTGAGCCCGCGTCGAGCAGATAACGCGCGTGACTTTTTACATACAAATTCAATAAAAACGAGCTTCCGCGCGTGGAATTTGGCTCCGTTTCCCGCACCTCGCCGCGTAATGCGGTGCAGTGGGTGGAGCGCCTAAGTGTCTTCAAAACTTAATAATACACCCAATCAAGAGCCTGTGGTGATCGGACACAACACTATTATGTACTTAGGGTACTCTCGAAGTAGAAGTTCATGTTTGTTTGAGTTTCATTCCGGGCCATTTGATTGGCCACGTCAGTTCGTACAAAGTCTTACCTAACTTTAAAACATTACCAGTCGATAGCGATGCAGAGGAATGTTTCGACGTCATCATTATTTTAGTTTGTTAATAGTTTTAGTTACGTTAAGATATTTTTATTTAAGAACACGTAATCTATACTAGGTAATATTAAAGTGGAAGAGTTTGTTTGTTTGAACGCGCTAATCTGTAGTTTCCTTTGAAACATTCTTTTTATATTTGATAGCCTAAATTTGAGGAAGGCTAATAGACTATTTAACATCACGCAAGGACCCTGAGGAACTGGGCAAAAAGAAAGAACGCTAAGCGAAAACGAAGTAATAGCGCGGGCAGGCAATGCGATGCGATGCGACGGGATGGGTCGGGGAACAGGAAGTTTCACGCGGACGAAGTCGCGGCCAGAAGCTAGTTAATCATATATATTTATAACTGTCCTAAAGGTTGGCTAAGATTATTAAATTAATATTCTTCTGAGCATTTATTTACTTACGTCGCATGTGTGCCATGTGGCAGACCTACGCACGTCGGGGTCGGCTACGCTTACCTATAATTCTGAATCCATAGTCTGCAGTTTATTTTGCTGTGAAAATGCATTTCTATCAATGATATTTTAAGTGGTAAGTAGGTATTTTTCTTTATTTATTTATTTGTATATACTTTATTGTACACCAGAAAAAAACATAACAAAAAAAAAAACGGTATTCGACGACCTTTTTTTTTTCGATTAGGGTCTGTTGGCCTAACCTCCACAACTTACTGGAATATCTTTAATTCCTGACAAAACTGTTCAGAAATTCAAACTCTGTATTTTATCATATTTTTCATAGGTAGACGCAAAAACAAAATGTCAACAATTTGTTCGAGCGTTCGCCATTGTCCTAGTGACACAATGGGTGGTTTTATCGTTAAAAGCGATCTTTTAAAGTCAGCGTTTGAATGAATATAATGGAAGAAGGAGAGACAATACACAAAATAATACGCAAATAAATAATGTTTATTAAAACACTAAGTCAAGCCATTGACAAAAGTAATGCTAAGGTTAATAAAAAAATATGAATCTCTAACAATATGAAACTTTAACATTAAGGTAAGGTACATTTACCTACATAATATACATAATATTCATAACATAATTTGTAATGAAGAAGAATTTGTAGTGTTTAATGTGTTTATTTCATGTTATGTATTTTTGTGGTGTACAATAAAGTATATATAAATAAATATAAATAAATAAATAAATCTTTTTTTATAAAAGTTAGCGTACCAAAACTTTAAGTACATACAAGTTACTATGAAATTAGTTTCACTTTACAACATAGACTTTTTATGAATAGGTGATTAGGTTATTTGTAATGAGGGCGACACGTTTAACATACAGAATAGGTACCAACGTCATGACAGGCCCTGATAACTTACTAGTGATAGAACTACCAATGCCACTAGCTCTAAGAATGGCTTTCAATTTGACAGATTAATAACATTCATTGCGATATTTACGTTGTTCAGCAGAAAAAATTTTCGAACATATGGAGCAATGGATTAGGAATATACTTGAGATATTTTTGATAGTATGTTACGCAATTACGGTGCTGTTAATAAAAAAACTAGCTGTTGCCCGCGACCTTTTCTGCGTATGTTTTGCATTTCATCCTTTTTACTAAAAATATCCATGATTAAAAGTAGCCTATGTCCTTCTCCAGGTCCCAAGCTAGCTGTGCATTTCCATCATAACAATCGATTCAGTGGTATAAGCGTGAAAAAGTAACAAACGGACAAACAGACAGAGTTGCTGTTGTGTTGTTGTGTTGTTTATCAGATTAAACGACCCGGAAAGTTACAATACAAGCTTAATTGAATCAAAATGATTTTCTATTTGTTCAAAACAACACGCCCGCAACTTATGAGTGAAGTCGAGCGTGAATTTTCAATTGAATTGGAAAGTGGCGCTTTCAATTCAATTTATTGAGATATTTCAATTGAATGTAATAGATACTCTAATTACTGTAGCTATGGTTTTATTTAAATCGGATTACCAAGGAGATATGCTCGGGTCTAAAAAAGTTATGGACCCCTTCTTAACTTTATTGGACCCGAGCTTAAACCGTTTACTTGTTTTAGTTGAGCGCGGCGGGCATGATTTATTTTCTCAACTAGCAGCGCCCCGCGGTTTCACCCGCATAAGTGTCGATCCCGTGGGAATATCGGGATTCAAAGTATCCTATGTGTCAATCCCGGTTATAATCTATATGTGTGCCAAATTTCATCCAAATCGGTTCAGTAGTTTTTGCGTGAAAGAGTAACAAACATCCTCACAAACTTTCACATTTATGATATTATATACAGGGTGTCCCTGGAAGTATGGATCAAATCGAATAGGGACGTGGGCAAGGTCATTTCCAAACGTTTTAGCAAAAAACGTGAAAACTATCAGGGCTATAAATTTTTTTTTTAGATAGCCCTGATAGTATTTTTTTATGATTAATTTCTTTGAACACTAAGCGAAGTAATTGAAAAAAAAATTAAAATCGGTCATAACTTTTGAACCGTAAAAAAATTCACTGACATTCTCAGGGTTAAAAAGTTTGGAAATGACCTTGCCCACGCCCCTATTCGATTTGATCCATACTTCCAGGGACACCCTGTATATTAAGTAGGATAGTAGGATTAGTAGGATATACTTACACTGTGTAACATCAACACACAAACTGTTTTATTTGCTTAGCACATGGTAGACCACAACATGAATTCCTTTTATCGGTTATTAAAAAAAATCTGCTGTTCCATACATTTTAACCGTCTATTGCATTTTTGTATGAAACTGCTGTTTTTTTTTTTAATTGAAATTTCTTCAGGCGCGTTGGGCATCTTTTGAGATGGGATAAAACCATTGAATTTGCGCCACTGTTATCGTAACCGACACCGCTTTGGATGTGTTCGGCTGTCCTCGGTATGTACCTACTCGATTTTAATGTATATCCGATATGTCAGTGAGTGATGGCAAAGTATTCTGTTTGTGTTTTGTTTTCACTTCTGTCGGCACCATCGAAATATAGTTGGCACTCCCGGAGAGTTATTTTTTTTTTTAAATAATCGTCGAAAAATTTCTGCTCTGGTGGCTATCTGGTGGTTTATAAACAAGCACGAAAGGATGCTAGGTAACAGTTAGCGCGTCAATGTCCCTTACACTGTGTATTTATAATGTCTTAATGACTGACTTGAATAGCTGGGGCCGACTTAATACGACAAGTTTTTATTGATGATCCAAATTTGGATCGGTCCTCCACTATCCACGATCATGGAGCGCCAATCGTGGATCGGTAATCCTTTCGCACGATCCGGTTTAGGAAACTCGCGATCCTGCCGCGCGCTCCATTGCTGATCCACGTATTGTCTAGATTAAGCTTAGTTGAACATACATATTGCCTGATCGCCCGATCCACGCACAGCCGTCCACATCGAGCGCGCTAAATGACTGAGGCTGGAGGCACCTTTGAGTATTGTCAAAAAGCCGAGAGCCCTCGGATCGGGCGCTCTACGGAGCGTGCACTCCACCCCCGTGTGCTCGGATCGCGCGTGCCACGTCCACAGAGTCCACACCGAGCGCGCTTCTTGCCGCGTCCGATCGGAGCGCAGTCGATCGTCAGGTGTGGTCCTAGCTAATGAACAATCTTTAGGCAAAAGTAGAAAAATGATAAAACAGAAAAAATAGAGAATTTAAAAATAAATCTATTGCTTCATGTTTGAAAACTTCGTCTGGTCGACAGCGTAAATAACGCAATGAATATTTTTGAATTGTCAAAATGAAAGGCATTGCCATTTCAAATACAATTACACCGCAGGCTTCTTCATAGAGACTGTTCTTATGTTTTGAAAAGACGACGATGCGATGCTACATTTCTCCGATTAGTGCCGTCAACATTTTTCCGACATAAAATTCTCTTTTGTACCCCAATGTTAATTAGAAATTGAAATGGACTGTATGTGTTTTTTCTCATTGAAGGGTCGTGAAATAAAAGAGTCTTCAAGTTTTGAGTTTCTTCGCTTTATTTTCTTAATGTTTCTTTTTTCAGAGCTGGAATCCGACTGTGTCAAAAACATTTTTTTTGTGACTGGCATCTCGCAGTTCAGCCTATGAGGATGTCGTCTGCTTAACCGGGCTTGAGTCCACCAAAGTTTGCCCGTCATTTTTAAAGAGCCTTGGCCAATCAAATCACGCCAATTTTGCACACAGCACTAACCATTTTTCTCAACCAATCAGAGCGCGTTAAGTTTGCACACGGCACTAATGCAACTTTTCTATGGGAACCCTTTTTAGGCAATTTTCTGTGGTAAGGCATCTCTTACAAGGTTTTACTTAATTTTCTACTGTTGGAATTTACTTTCTTTAACTAATTACAAAAGTTTAGATGAAAAACCTTAATTTAGACCTCAAATATAACAAAATTCCATAACGGTAAAGTTTCCTAGTACTTAGGATTACGTAAATGGTACAAGTGGCGCCGCCAAGCGTAATGAATGTGAAGAACAACATCTTATCGCTACTAATAACTAATAACACAATGAAAACTTATGGGGAAAAGACTAAATCAATTAGCATTTCGTCATTATCAAATACATAACTCAGTCCTAGTCCTTATATAAGCACGCTCGGCGTTCGTTAGAGAAATATTTCTCGAACTGAGGTTTTTATTGAACTACTCACACGTGTAAGGTAAGATGAAGTAGTTAATTAGAAAACGGACTTCAAACGGTTTCATCATTGCTTTTGAACTCTAATGAAAACATAAATTTGAAAAAAAAACAATGAAATTTGCGGCAGGTTGTCAATATTAATTTTCTTGTTTTCGGCGAAAAAAACACGAAACACAGCTGCACATGTTTGCTAAAAGTGTCTGAATTTTAATAAAAAAGTATTTTACCACCCGCTTGTCGCCAACGCGCCGTCAGCAAGACCATCGAATGCTGGCTGCTGGCACGTCACCCGTGAGGTGACAGCTTGTTGTTCAAGCGCCGCTTACTAGTTAGTAGGTAGCTCACCGACCACGCACCAACGGCTAGTGTTCAGCTTATAGACAGGTTTGCGAACATTAGGCTGCGGTTCCACTGAGGCGGAGCGGAGACGAGCTGTGCACCAAACACATGGCTTGAAATCCACATCTCTTCTCCACTCTGCTCCGTTCCGCCTCAGTGGAACCGCAGCCTCAGTGACGGGGAGACAGCCGTGCGAGCGGAGCGACGACACTCGCTTGAAGCGTTTATTTAAAATCCTAACTTGAATGGCAAGTTATTTGCTGTGTTTGAGCGGTGTTGATATAATAAAAAGAGAAAAGTATAAGAAAGAAAAATTGTTTATTCTGTACAAACAAAACGCAAATTACAAAAAATAATGAGTGATGACCTAAAGCCCTCCACACAATCGTGCTCGCGGGTAATCGTCTATGATCGCCGATTGTGAACAGGCGCCATAAGATGTTCCCCTACCAAAATTCGTTCAACGGACTTAAAGAAGTTTTCAATTTAAAAACACTAATGGTAAGAGGGTATGTAAGTAGGTACATACTTTAACCATAGCTAAACCTGGCTTTCCCAAAAAGCACAATGTGTTGCTAAGTTTACTCTAAGTACTTAGCACTAATGACAAAAGACACTGTTTCATCTTGTCATCTCGTTTCGTAACTTTCAAATTACTTAAAAGTTTTAGCTGGTAAGTATAATGTGATTATTTAATTAAAACAGATTATCTGATCGTCCTCAAAGTATTTTCAGTGAGAAACTTGTTAAACCTTCAATCCTACATTTTCCAGGTTGAATGTCATAGACCTGTTTACTTATTTTGGTAAACTTCAAGTTACGTTAGACAAACGTCCACTGCAACAATCCAACAGCGCGCAAAAGAAAAATTCTGCACAAACAAAACGCACACCACAAAAAAAAAAAAATTAGTGATTACCTCAAGCCGTCCACACAATCATGCTCGCGGGTAAATCGTCTATGATCTGATCACCGATTGTGAACAGGCGCCATAGATGTTCCCCTACCAAAGGTGTTATTTGAGTTTAGGGGTCGCATGGTGATAATGAAAAAGTGCTCAACAACTTATTTTAGTAGTTAGCACTTTGATGACGTGCTTGGAAAGGTACCTGAGTATTCTAGGGTTGGCTATAACCTATTCTGGCTACTATGGGTGCCGTGGTAAATGTACGTGTAATCAGCTCAGACAAACCCGTGCGTCCGGACGGTCTGCACGGATTATAGAAGTACTAAGTAAAATAGACTAAAATGTGGGCTAAGTTAACCTTTGACCTTTCCCCAACCCAACGCAACCTGTATGCAGCGAGAGAGTTCAGTACTGAACCTTGTCGTTACTTGGTATGCAGTGACAGGGTTATTTTTTTTCCTTTCTGGACTGGTTCTGAAAATACTTTAAATTAAAGAGACTCAGACCTCTCGGTTTTTTTTTTGAATATTTTTGGGTTACTAAGCTTTAAATAGAACATATTTTAATGAGATTCGGGTCAGAGGTAGGTTGATATTATTCAGTTATGGACATAATATATTTTGGGGCAGGTGTTTTTAATTGGGTTAGGTACCTATATTTAAATGTTTCGTTTGACTTTGAGGGTTTCGTCCTAAGGTATGAAAAATAATACTTATTTTAAGTTAAGATCAGTATTTATTTTAGTCCCACCTGAACTAAGTAAATATGCTTGATTTGGGACTGGTTTTCGGTTATAAGTGCCATGTCTGGGATTCAATCTGATTATTTTCTCACCAGTCCGTGCGCTATCGCCGCGCGCCGCTTTAAATTAATTCAATAATTATCAAATTCTGCATCTTTTATGAGACCTGAAATAGCGTATTTAAAGTAATAGCATTCAATTTTAAAATCACAAAAGAGCAATCAATCTGATAGTACTCTAGCTACAATAGCCAAACTTTATGATGAATTAACGAAATAAATCGCATTGAATTAAGCTGTGTTTATAGAATTAAATCTACAAGTATTGTAACTAAAATAAACGAACTTCATATCAAAAATTTAATTATTAATAATAATACTAGCTTTGCCCAGCGGTTTCGCCCTCGTGGAGGTAAAAAAAAAACTTAATGAAATTAAATAAAATAAACCTTCTCCAAGGAAAAATACGTAGTTATAGTCCTAATTTTATGATTTTCGGTCAAAAGGTGTTGAAGTTTATCTATGTATCTCATACAGTATGGAAACCACATAGGTAGTATATGCACTAAATGAAACCACAAGTTATACTGTCTAGTCCACAGAAGTATTGCAGAATTAAATATTTCATTAAAGTGAAAGAAGGATCAGTCATGTTCATACAAAGTTGGGCCAAATCCCAAAGGGCCAAGGAAAAAACGTGTTATCTTTTTTACTCTTGCGCCGAATCTCTACGACCATTCCAACAGGTGTTTTTTAAAGTTATAAAATGTAGATTTATACAATTTGATAAAATATAAAACTACCAATTGGCGAAAATAAATGAAAGGCGACTCTAAACACGTATTACCTACAATGACAACAAAGTTCTGAGAGTGTTCCTATGAGAGGTAGTCGGCTGCCGAGAGCTCCAGCCAGGGCATAAAACTTATAAACTATTCTACTACACGCTAAGGGCACCCTGTGGGGTACAGCCCTTGGCTTACGTGGCGTAGGTACTTACGTAATATAGACTTAAAGAAAACAGCTGTGGGAACGGTCGTAGAGATTTGGCGCCGCAATGAAAAATGCTTGGGTTGACGCGGACAGTAACGTCTCGAACGAAACAAATGAACGTCTCGAAGAACGGCATGTATGCCGTTCTTTATGATAGTATAGAAATCGGTCGTCGTGTGGCGTACTGATTTTATGCAAGTAAAAACTCAGACGACGACAGGCGTACTGTCGTATGAGTTTTAGCTACCTAGACGACTGGAGACGTTACTGTCCGCCAACGCGTTAAGGTCTATTCCAATTATATTTACGTTACAAAAAACGTAACTTAATTTTTTTCCTTAGAATAAAAACTTAAGTTAAGTTAACTTACTTAAAAATAAAATATATTACCAAGAAAATACCAAACTAACAAGCAAATAGCTAAAAGAAATGTAAGACGAAGACGAACACCAGACGAACGTCTATTTATCTTCGTCCACGAACACATTACCATAATTTTTATTTTACAGAGAACCCTCCTCAAATAAACCCAAATAAATAAACATCTCTAACTTTACCTAAAATAATAAATTCAACCTTTATATTAATCTGAAGTGGTTCTTCGTGTTAAGTGAGGTAGGAAGGACCCTGCATTAATAATAATAATATCATTTTATGTAGGGCTTGTCTCCCATCAGTGGGAACATTATAGGCTGATTATGCTATGTTTATGTAGGGATTAATGATTTATTGAATAGTCCCCGGAAAAAGGCCACACTTTTTTGACTTGAATGTTTCATAACCGTCCACTAAGTATTATATTATATTTTTCAATAAATGCCGAACTGTGTCTTTCGAAGTTTCGACATTATAATATTTGAATTAAGATCATGTTATGGAACAACAAACTGAATGTCATACTTAACAAAGTTCAAATTCCATTGTAACCAAAAACTTATAAGGACCTTTTTGTTACAAATGGTCACTCAAAAATCAATTAAGAATACATTCACTAAATTAGATAACTGATTAAGGGCTCATTTTCCAATCGACAGATAATTCTTATTCGTGGAAAAAAATTGACGTCTGACAAATTCTGTTTGGAAGAACTGTCAAAAATTCAAAAATATTTTCGGATAAAATTATCTGGCGTTGGAAAATTATAGACATAGCCTGAATATAGACTCAGGCTGGTCTGTTTAATGGTCCAATAGTAGATTGTGGAATCAAAGTAAGTCACTCGAGCTTAAAATAGTGTTGCTCCCGAGGTGGACACTCTACTTTTTATCACCCTTTATGGAAAAATAAGTAAGTGCAATTTAAATAGAAGAATAGTAGGTTTATTTATTTACATACAATTTGAGTACACAATGTTCGTGATTGATCTCTTTGGTGATTGGAACTTTTACTAACAATATCCACATTTCAAATTCAAATCACTTTTAGGCCCTAGGGATTAAAGAGCTAGTATAGTCCCTGTTTACGAAGAATACACTAGCTCTTTTTGAATAGATGTGATAAAAAATAATGGTTTTGACGCCCCTTCGCCGTGGACTGAAAATTTCGAAAGAATTTTGTTGAATAAAATATTAAAGCTATTTCCTAAACTACAATACTACATAGAAATATATGTATTTTCAGTGATTGTTTATAGATGCCGGCAAGCCGTCGGCGAGAGGCTTCTAGAAATTGTTTTGGACCACTGTATGCTAAATGCTACCGCGGCCTGCAGACATAGTTATACAGGATGGCCTGCATAACTAAGTATGCCTGCAGGCCGTAGAGAGAGATAACAGAAATATGAACATCATCGATCTGCTAGATATTCATGGCTACGAGACACTTTTCAACGATCTTAAATATTGAATATTCGAAACTCACGTGAATACAAATGAAGAGCAAAGAATGTCTCAAACAAAAGTTATTTCTAAGAAAATGTTCTAAATGATGTCAGTTTTTAAACGTATTGCTATTACACGTTGACACGACGTTATGCCACTGCAAATATTACTATCTCAGTTAACAAATAGCTCAAATAAACCTAAACGTAAAGTAAACGAACTGGTGGTATTGTCGAGAGTTAAGTTTTATAAATGGTGAGCCGGATGAGTAATGAACATTGTAACCGCAGTCGGGCATGTTCGGCTCCGCAGTAGGTACTTACATGTTTGTTGGACAACAAAGCCGACCCGAAGCAATTACTATATATTTCGCTGCTTAAATTCAAAAGGGCCACAAGTCGAAAAAATTACAAATCGAATCAAATTTTTTCGACCTGTGGCCCTTTTGAAATTGATACGATGTTTGCTTTAAAAAGGATTTGTTTTTTTTTTCGTCTTATGGCCCTTTTGAATTTAAGCAGCGATTTATTTTACTTTTTACCGACTTCACAAAAAGGAGGAGGTACTATGTTCGGCTGTTTGTATGTTTTTTATTTTTATCATCATCATTATTATTTTTATTTTGTATGTTTGTTCATCGAATACTCCGCCAATTGTCGATGGATTTTCAAAATTTTTTTTTTGTTCGAAAGTAGATAGTTCTGAGGTGGTCCCATTGTCACCAAGTTAGGATCTGATGATGGGATCTTAGAGAAATCGAGGGCAACCCTCAAATTTTATAGGCTCACTTATTGTTTTTCGCATATTTTATGAAGTATCTTGTTTATTTGCGTATGGTTGTCACCATCTCAGGTAGCTGGGCTGATGATGGAAGGTACAACTCCTTAACAGTAAGAAGTTACTCAAACAGGCAAGGACTGTTTTAGTAAATTGTTTTGATGTTTGATAGGGCATTTGTCACATTTGGTCTCATGATCATCAAGTCATGACCTGATGTTGCAGTCAGGATGGTCTGCAGAGTACCTAACTCCTCGACAACTAACAGCAGATATATCGTGTTTAGGCTCATTGAAAAGGGCTTGATGTGTGGATAAACGTACTGTTAATGAGGAACACCGAAGTACATAGAGACCTGATGCTGAAGCCAGGAGCATCAGAAAAAGTACAAACCTTGAAATAACAGCACCGTAGTCGTGTTTGGGCTCATTTTAAACAGGACTAAATTTTAAGTTCAATGCAATGTTGACATAAGTCTGGCCTGATGCTGCAGCCAGGATTATCAGCTTCTAGTCTAAAAACATCAGGTCAGGATTTGATGATGAGATCCTGGAGAAATCGAAGGAACTCTTCAAATATTATAGGCACACCTATAGCGATTTGGGTATTTTTTATAGTAACAGTAGTAGTAGTAGTATTTTTTATACTCGGAAAGCACCATTTGGTGAAGTGGAGCTGATAATGAAGACCACAGATGGCCACCGGAACTACTCAATAATATCTAAGTATTTCACGGGTTGCGAGTCGATTACTTTAATATGGTTGCTAAGCAATTCATGCTCGTCACAATGTGAATGGTGATATGGAGCTGATGGTGGACCTGGAGAACTCCTCAACAATTAACTTCCCTGCATCGGGAAAAGCAATATTTTGTTTGTAAAAGGCGATGATCACTAGGCTATTGTAACTTAGATAAATTATAAGCAGACCCACTAAAAAGCGTGAAATAAAAACTTTTTAAGAAAAAAAAAAACCGACTTCCAAAAAAACACTACAAAGAGAAAAATAACTTTAATTTCGGAAGTCGGTGGCAAAAAACTAAAATACAGATCCAAAGACACCGACTTCCGAAATTAAAGTTATTTTTCTCTTTGTAGTGTTTTTTTGGAAGTCGGTTTTTTTTTTTCTTAAAAAGTTTTTATTATTAGGTAGGTAAGTACTATTCTAACTAGCCTGTATTGTCTGCAGGGCAAAGGCCTCTCCTCTCCCTTTTCCACACAATTTTGGCTTTTGCTAGTCCTTTTCGTAGGAGTCAAGCTTGTCCCGCCATCTTCGTCTCGGCCTGCCGCGATGGCGTCGTGCGTGTAGTGGGACCTAGTTCACTTAGCCCATTTGTCATCTGACGTGCGGCAGACATGACCGGCCCAGTCCCAATTAAGCTGAGCGGCTTTCTGGGTAACATCCGCGATCTTGGTTTTGGCGCACAGTGTTGTGTTCCATACGGTACTATACTCTATTTTAATATTTATTATAAATACTTTGCGTATGAATACCAAAGGGATGCACAGAGGTGTCAAGTACACGGTGTTTAAGTTTGAAACTATCATAATTATAAATAGAAAGAATGAAAACCATTTATTGAGCACAGACTAAACGGCACACAAATATTCAGCAAAATAAAAACAAGTAAAAGTGGTAAATTGTCTGTGAGCACAGACTAAACGGCACACAAATATTCAGCAAAATAAAAACAAGTAAAAGTGGTAAATTGTCTGAGTTCAAAATTTCAGAGATGACCCTTTGCTAGCCAAACAACGAGTTACTCGTAACATAGTATAACAATATCAAATGCAGCGTTAATACAGCTCGGAGTGTTATTTTAGACCCACCAATGACTTTCGGGACTACCTTTAGCAATAGGTACAAAGTGTGAATTTCACAAAGGGTTACGCCTAAGTAAACTTCTACATTGACTTAATATTATAGACGAACAATATAATACAAAGTTTGAAGTTTAATTACTAAAGCTTGAGTAAATATTGGAGCTGTTTGCACAATGTTCTGCCAGATCATACCGGTGTATACCTGCTAATAAAGGATTTAAAAGAAGGAAGGATGGTTTGCTATGGAGAAATTGCACGTCGGGAACTAAATAACCTTGAAAAAGTAGGTGGTGATGGGCAAGGTAGATGGGAAAAGACCTCGCGCCGGTCACCCAACCGCTGGTCAGACCAAGTAACCGCCCTCACTGGACTCTCTGTTACGACCGCCCTGAGAGAAACTGAGAACCGAACGAAGTGGAAGAACATCGTGCATAAAGCCACGAAGGCCTTTCAGGGACACGACCTTCAGTAATGAAGAAGAAGACCGTTGTATAACCATACCTTCCGTATCAGCAAGATTGGTTGAGGAGCTGACCATAATGGAGCTGAAAACCCAGGGCTAAACAAAGAAAGCCTTTTTCATGCAACGCAATAACAATACCCCATGAATGCAGGGTGGCACACCATACAAATTACAGATAAAAATCTAGAAATTTTACAAGGGATGACTTAATAAGCGGTATTATCGGTAAAAGCGATATTTGGATGGATTAAGGGAGTAGGAGAGACAATACTGCGGTGGTGCACAAAGAGTCTGTGCTGTACAAGGTACATTTATAGAACAGATACATAAACATATTATACTTATCCATGAAAATATAATACAATTGTAGCGGTATCTACAACGCCACATGCGAACAACGCGTCATACTGACGTCACGCAAATCCTGCATCGCGCAAGCAGAGTTTACCGCGCAACTAGCATAGATACAACAGCCCGACATGACTCATTGGGCAGTTGCCCGCCAGACACAACACCCATCTGGTCGGAGAATCCTCCCTTTTCTATGGAGTATGAGTGAACTTTACACCCTGTTCCTCATACCTCTATACAATAATAATCAGGAAACAAGTGCAAAGGTGAAAAAGAAATGGTGTTTAAGGAGAGAGATAGTGTTTTAGATATTTTGTCATAGTGGTGAATCGCAAGTAGCCGTTTAAACACCAGCACAAATGCAAACATACAGATGCAAATAAATCAAAGATACATACCCCAGCACGTACCTAATTCTGAGCCCCATGCGTACGTACAGGCCGAGGATGATGAGCCCCGGCAGGATGAAGAACAGCAGGCTGCTGAGCTCGCACAGGTACCAGGACGGCATCTCCAGCATGGCGCAGAACGCTGACTCCAGAGATGCGTTGCCGGAACCTTGGGGACAGAGAGATCGATATATCCTTGATTGAACATTAAACGAAAGAGCGTCACAAGGTGGAATACAGTCAGGTAAATTAAATAAATATAGACACCCTATTGGTCGTGTTATAACCATTCCATACAGACGATAAAGAATGACAGTAGAGCTACCGTTTTCTAGAAGAGCGTTTCAGTCATATTGATAACCCACGTCATGAATATCTGTTATTTTCACCAGTATTTGGCATTATGGTGTCAAAACATGTGTATTTGGTCATTACGGGCGCATGTGTGCCAAGAAGACCGTAGCTCATTTGTGGTTTGAATATACGAACAGTTGGCAGTTTTTAAATTTTCTTTTGCCTAACAATTAGTTACTCGGGCTTCACTTTTAACCACAGAAACATGCACATTGCACACATTATAATAAGAGATGATGTTATTGATAGAATGAATAACTACGGCTTATACCCCTTATCAAAACTGTATTTGTGTTTTCATAAAATTGCTTTACACTAGAATAATAAAACTAAACTGTCAAGACCTAGCATTCTTTCTTCTCACTATTTTATATACTAGGGACAGGGACTGGGTCAGTGCGGCTTGGACATCGATGCACGACCCTTTACCATGAATTCAGAACATGACCCATTGAGGAAAAAAAAATTGCTTCTCTATAACATTTTGACCCGATTATAATCAGCCTATAATGTTCCCACTGCTGGGACACAGGCCTCCTCTCGGTGAGAAGGAGTGGGCCGTAATCCACCACGCGGGTCCAGTGCGGGTTGGTAGATGTCACATGTTTTCGAAATTTTGGTCCGTTAACTGGGTAGGTATTGATTTTCTTTTCTATGAAACAGCTGACTTTTTTTGATAACAATTATTATTTTTTTGATAGTATTTTCTACGTTAGGGGTTTTTTATGCTTTGTTTATTTATGCTGAATCCACGGTCACAGTTTACGTGTCGACGTCCCTGCCACCCTGTACCTATACTATAATTTTAATAAGTCCAACAGTTATTCTCATTGCAGGCTACACTATTGTCACTATATTGTATCATCATCATCATTTCAGCCGAAAGACATCCACTGCTGTACATAGGCCTCCCCCAAGCACCTCCACTTTAACCGGCTCTCTGCTTCTCGCATCCAACGGCTTCCTGCGGCCTTCACAAGGTCGTCAGTCCACCTTGTGGGAGGCCTTCCAACGCTGCGTCTTCCGGTACGCGCGCTATTGTATACACCAGAAATATCTACAAATGTATCGACATTATTTTGATACAAGGCAATTTTCTAAATAAACTTTTTGTCCTTGAACGCAAACATAGGGACTTATATTTGTTATTATACTTCTATCTCGTTGACATGACCGATCTGCGAATAACTTTAGCCTTTTTAATAGTCCTTGAGACAAAACAGGCTATACAAATACCCGGCAGAGCTAACCGAAAGAGAACACAATCGATCTGTCTAGCCTTTTCTCAACTATGTTGGGGTCGGCTTCCAGTCCAACCGTATGCACCTGAATATCAGTATTTTATATGAACCGACTGCCTAAATGACCTCCACAACCCGGTTACTGGGTTACACGATACCCCTTGGTAGGACTGGTTGTCAGAGTTTTGGGCTGCTGACTACCCGTAACGACTGTCAAAGATCTACGAATGACAGTCAGGACCAACGGCTTAACGTGCTTTCCACGGCACGGAGGGGTCTCGATTAGTAATGGATGGTCACCCATCCACGAACCGACCGCGGCAAGCGTAGCTTAACTTTTGATCGACCCTGTGCTGTTATCATTTAGTCACGAGCCCCTACCCGAAAGACATCTATCATTTATGTTTTCTTTCTAACCTTCACACTGAACTAGGGTTACCATTTAGTTTGGAAAGTCCTAACAAAAAGCTCGACATTTCAATAAAAGTCCGGACATTTTAGTCACAAAATCCAAACATTACCCACTTAGTTACAGTGGTATGGTAGGCATGGTAGCAGACGCTCACGAGGAGAGGGAGGTTAAGGGTACGAGATTAAAAAAAAAAAAACTGCGCTACCTAGTACCTAACCAGAAACTAGCGTTAAGTTTGATTATTTTACGTATAAAATTATTTTTATTAACCGACTTCTAAAAAAGGAGGAGGTTCTCAATTCGAATGTTTGTATGTTTTTTTTTTTTTTTTTTTTTTTGTGTTTGTTCACGCATAACTCCGTCGCTTGCCAACCGATTTGAAAAATTCTTTTTTTGTTGGAAAGGATATAGTTCCCAAATGGTCCCATGAAAATTTTATCGAAATTGGACAAGCGGTTTTTGAAAAATCAACAAAAATGTAAAAATTTATCTGCATTGTCCACATTAACGATTTTTTTGTTTACTTTTTTGTGGGGTAGGTACAACTAAAAAGTGAAAAATAAAAACTTTTTTACAAAAAAAACAACCGACTTCAAAAAAAAACACTACAAAGTGATAAATAACTTTAATTTCGGAAGTCGGTGTCAAAAAACGAAAATGCGGAACCAACGACACCGACTTCCGAAATTAAAGTTATTTATCACTTTGTAGTGTTTTTTTTTGAAGTCGGTTGTTTTTTTTGTAAAAAAGTTTTTATTTTGAAGAAAATATTTATGTTTGAACTAGTTGATTGTTTGCAAGTACAAGATTTGTTTGATCTCGATAGGTTGATTGATAAAGAAGTAGTTATATTTTGTTTTTAGATTAATGAGAAGTTAATATAAGTTTTATTACTCGTATTCCATCTAAGCCAATAAATCCGGACAAATTAAAGAGCCGGACAAAGTCCGGACAAATCCGGACGGATGGTAACCCTACACCGAACACAAGGTCACTACAACGCATTGGAAAAAAAAGATAAATGACAGCCGTCCGTTACGATTGTCGCTGCAGATATCGAAAACATGTTGACTTGAAATATCACGCCAACATTTTCCAATATTTCTTTCGATGGGCAGATCCAGTTTTCATTATTCTTTTTATTTCTGTTAGCAGTAGAGTTCCTTGTGAAATATACGGTGTAAAGATACTGGATATGAGTAGTTTCAGCCGCCATTTATCTTGGTCGGCGCCCGGTGGTTCCAGTAGTGAAGGAGGAAGGATACCAATGACAATGCAGGAGACTGCACTTTTCAACGTTTCCTTTCCTAAGAAAAACATAACATCACACCTGTTCTCCCCGAAGGGTAAAGCAGATCACACTACTTCGCGCCACGCGACGTGGCGTGGGAAAAGGAGCCAAATTCGCCCCCGGGCGGAAACACGTTTTTATTGAATTTGTATGTAAAAAATCACGCGTGGGGGCGCGGACCCCGTCGCGGGGCGTGTTGTGTGTGTGTGATCCGCCTTAGGCAGATGTGTCCTATAGTACACCCAAATTTTTCCCATTACAATCCCCTATGAGTGCTTGGCCAGATTGGAACCGCGGGGCGGGAAACCGCGCGGGTCTGGGAACGAGCGCGATCTGCTTGTCTGCAGTGGAGCGCGGCTGCGTTCTGCATGTTGTCGTGTCCAGTATTTGTCAATAGTACATTATGATACATGTGTGCTATGTTGATCATTAAACTAGAGGCGGTATTATTCGCGCAAGCCGCAGGCGAGCGCGATAAGGTAGCCGAGAGTTTCATTATCAATGCACACGCGTATCATACGACGTTTTTCAACACACTTGTGAGGAAAAAAACAGACTTGTATTGTTAAATATTAACTTGTATGGATAATGGCGGGCTGGGTTTGTCATTCCGCGCGCCGCGCTGGCGTGCGCGCGCAGGTTTACCCATAGAGTAAGTAATGGTCATTCCTAAAGGCACATACAAAACCGATAAACAGCCTATAGAAAAAATATAATAAACACAAAATAATGTTTAGACTGATCGTAGTGTTGTCGTATGTCAAATTGTAGTTAAGTTAGTATGGAATTAGAAAGTACTACTGGCATAGAGAAATATACACTAATTCAGTGAGAATCCGCAATAATAGAACACCAGTGGTCTTTCCCGTTTGGTTACGGGAGGGACGACGGAAAATTGTAAGGTGCATCCAGACAGAGCGAGGCATGCGCCGCAAGTGCTTTTTTTTTGTATGTTAGATGCCTCAGCCTGAGGCAACCGTACATATAAAAAAATCATTTGCGGCACATGCCTCGCTATGTGTGGATGCACCCTAAGGTGAATGCGCAGTGGTAGACCGCGAAAATTATTTTTTTTTAAGTTTTTTACAATTCGCAGGTCAGTATCAGGTTGTATCTTGATCAAAATGTATATTTATATAATAGATATGTATTTAAAAAACTATAGTCATTACAATCATTAATATATATATATTTAAGTTAGATTTGTTCCCTAAGAACTTTTCCATAAGAGATTTGTTCTTATGGAACAAATCTAACTTAGAAAGATGTATTTAATGATTCTAATGATTATAATTCTGTAAATACGTATCTGTTATAGTCGCGAATCATATTTTGATCAAGATACAACCTGACACTGACCTGAAAATTGCAAAAAACGTTAGAAAAATTTAATTTCGTGGGCTACAAACTCAACTGTGCATTCATCTTTAGGTAAATAAATTTTAGTTCACCTTGGGACCAAGGACAATTCAGACTATTTAAAAAAAAAAGTAAAATATGGCTCGCGGATTCTTTTTGGCATGAAGTCTCTTTGAAGAGATTAAAAAAAAAACGCACTTCTCCGACCTCCGACTAGTAAATTAAATAGTTATCTGTGGAAATAAAGCACAAGTACCGTAACGTAAAGAAAAAGCACGCGTTTGTAATACACTGCATTATGGATCTAAACGCTGTGCATTAAGAGCCATTTTACGAGCAAGTGTGTTGAAAAATTTATTTTTGCTTGCCGGAGCAGAAATTCGAGTAATAATGCAATATTGCCGTTGAAGGATGTCATAACTGACAACTTCAAATTGCTTTTGTTTCAAGATCTTTTTTATAGAAAAATAATTGCATAGATATTTGTGAACCTAACTTTGCGCTAAATAATATGAACAAGGGATTGCGCACAATTTTTGGAGTCTTTGTCTGTAGTAATATTATTGATATAATGTATTCACATATTTATGATGTCACAGATTGTTTACAATTTATTGTACGGCAAAGCTGTTTAGAGTTTTATGAAACTTACCATTGCCTATATATTTTTGATTCATGATCATGCTCAGATATTAAAGAACTCGACTGTACCTATGGAGAAGAACGGGCAAGAAACTCCATGGACACTCTTTTAAATCAAAAGAATGTGGTTACAAAGTCTTGGTTACATCATTCATGTTAAAAATTATACATATGAGAACGATGCAGAACGTTAAAAGCGTCCATAATAAAAAAAATTGAAAAACAACAACTCAAATAATAAATTAAAATAAAATATTAAGAAAATATTCTTCTTCTTCTTCGTAGCTCTTGTCAGAGCGGTCGTGGTCCTCATGTAGTTTCTTCTAGGGGCTGATGTGATTCGCCTCACGATTTCTCCTCACAACCGTAATTAACCTTATTTGATTTGGTTCTATTCTGAAGGAATGGAATGGTAGCACAGCTTTACTATTAACTAAATCTGTGCAGTAAACGCTGACTCTTGCCATTTAATAATGCCTTCCGTGATTCAAACCTCGTTACAGTAACAGGAAACATCTCACCTGGAGGGTAATCATGGTAGCTGACGGTAGTGTAGAGCGCGAAGGGCGACGCAGCCAGCAGTGACACCAGCCACAGTGCCGCCACTATGCGCAGTGCGCGACGCAGCCCCGCCATGGCGTACAGGTGGAGAGGGTGGCAGATGGCGAGGTACCTCTCCAGCGAGAATGCCACTATCGTCAGCACTGACACGTAGGAGGCTCTGGAACAAAGGAAACGGAAACTTTGAAAAATAGAATATTGATGTTATAGGTTGGAACGGAGAAGGGCTTTTGGCTAAGTAATAACAGTCGCGCGGGTCGATCGATCAGGATAAGCCACGCTTGCGACGATTGGTCCATGGATGAGTGACCATCTTTACATATCAAGACTATTCAAGACCCCTCCGTGCCTCGGAAAGCACGTTAAGCCATTGGTCCCGACTGTCATTTGTGCAGATTTGGCAGTCTTTTCGGTTCGTCAGTTGTAGCCCGAAAGTCTTATAACTAGTGTTACCAGTGTTATCGTATTACCCAGTAACTAGGTTGTGGAGATCAGATAGGCTTCATGTATTTAGCTGCATCCGGTTAGACTGGAAGCCAACCCCAACATAGTTGGGAAAAGGCTAAACAGATTGTCTTTTAGGTAGAAACGTACCTGCAAATAGTGTTACGCTGACGTTGGTGATGTACCGCCGCGTCGTCAGGCGTACCAAGACGCTGACGATAAAAGGGCGTGTACAGTGTGCGTGTTTTATTCCCCTAGCGATATTTATAGATGTCCGTCCGTAGGTTACAGCGGGCGCTATCAGAATACCAGCACTGCGGTACTTATTTTTTTAATATCGTAGCATTATGCTGAAATATAGGAGCCTTTTTGACCTCGCACAGGTTTTTTTTATTTTTCGTTTTTAAAGGTTATTTTGTTAGTTTTAAATGCTCCTTTTTTAATGTTTGTATTTCTTGTACACGTCCCAAATAAAACATTTTTCTTTCTTTCTACAGTGTAGCACTGACGGTAAGCGAGCACGAGTCCATACAAATCGTTGCGCGACTGACATCAGCCGAGACGTCGGCGTAACAATTTCCAGCCCAAGACTGACGAAAGTCTCAAACAACTGACTTATGTAATAGAACAACAGAACTAATAGCTACTAAAATATTTGCCTGACCTGGAAATCAAATCTAATGCCGGCGCTAAACATTGGCCTTTCCATTGGTTCAGACTTGGCACCACATCCAATGTTGAGCAAATTCAGTAAAATCCTGTCCAATATCTGTCTAGGCCCGATACACATATTGGAGCCAATGCTCCAAAGCTACATCTTGGGTCAAATTATGTGCAATGTGTGGCCCCAGCATAAGTCCTGCTGCACAACAATACTTGGACCAACACTATGTTCAAGTCCTCACCAGATTGTTTAACTTTGTTACTTTTAACCTAATCCTAAATAAAACATCCAAAGTTACGAAACTCTCAACGTACGGAAACGTAGACAATTTTATTTCTTTTATTAATTAAATCCTGTGGAAAAACCAATATGGCGGATACAGGCAATTACGCCCCGATTCGCCCGACCTCCACTCAACTCAAATTGGATGTCGTCAGAAAGTTTCCAATTGAAAGTATTGCCAGCTTTAAATATTATTTACCTATTAATTTAATGTGGAGTGTGTACCGCGCACAATTTTCTCATTTCGTTTATGCAATTACGAAATATGTTTTTAATTAAAAATTAAGAGTGACAACTTGATCTGAATAAGATTAGTATGTACAGTCAGCTGCACATCAGTGGGAACAATTTGAAAATAAAGCCGCATTTTTGTTCAAAATCAAATTAAAATTTCACACACACAAAATTCGGGACAATAAAATCAATTAAGTATTGTAGGAGACCACACAGACTAGCGTCATTCTTTGTGTCTCGCGTAGATTTACGTTCCGACAGACGAGAGGTTAATGCTCCTCTTACACGGTTACCATGCAGCAGGGTAAATAACTTTCATTATGACAGTTCAACAACATTCATTGCGTTATTTACGTTATTGAACGGACAATGTTTCGAACATATGAAGCAACGGATTAGCAATAAATATCCTTCAAAATCATTCAGATTGTGATTGATCGTGTATTACGCAATTAAGATGCAGGTCTATCTCCAAAATTCCTCGTGTAGCTTTGTAGGTAAGTGTAATTACTGTCGAACTGCAGTGAAGGATGAAACGGTGACGAACTGGCGACACAAAACATCGAGCAATACCTAATAAGAGCACTTTACTCGCCGCAGGCTTCAATCACTATTGAAAGGCTTCTAGTACCTAGTAGTTAACAGGCAGGCTGTCTCACATTTGTAAGACTTTTTACCCGACTGCGACAGCAAAGACTGTGTAATTTTTTTGACGCTTATTTGTGTATCTTTGCATCTTTGTGTTTTTGTATGTGGGACTCTTTATACCCTCGCAGCATCCTAACGGCTGGATGGATTTAAATACATGAGGTGTCATCGACGTTATAAAAATATGTTGATTTTATGTTTCCTACATAAAATCAACATATTTTCAATACAACGGCCATGATGGGACGGTCATATTACTAAATATAAAATATTTTGATTATAAAAAAGCGTGGTTAAGGAGACAATTCAAAAAACTATATTACACTAAAACGTTGAAAAAAAAACCAGCAGCCGTGGGGTTTTTTTATTTATCTCGTTCTTTTCCAGTTTTTAGTCTGACAACCAGTCTTACCAAGGGGTATCGTATTACCCAGTAACAGGGTTGTGGAGGTCGGATAAGCAGTTGCTCCATGTAAAATACTGGTGTTCAGCTGCATCCAGTAAGATTGGAAGCCGACCCTAAGACAATTGTGAAAAGGCTAGGCAGATGATTGTTACGTATGTATCCAACCTTATAATGATATCGGTTATCTATGGTCTTCCTGTCTTCCGGTTTCCCCTCTTCTACCCCATCCGTCATGGCGAATACATCACTCATCAAGAGAGTCGAATCGTTTTATTCCATTGAGTTAAATAACTAGAGAAGCAAACCTCAATAAAATGTGTCAAAAAAGTGTAACCACTATTTAAACGTGACGACGTAGCTTTGAAACCACTAAACATTTAAAAGTAAACATATATCTGTCTCACTTACACAAGTCGCAAGAATAATACCGTCACTTAGATTAGACAAATACCGCAATATAAACATGCAATGGCGGGATGGGGTTGCCTACCCATGCAAAATTTTACCCAACTTTTTAAACCATAAATGACGTTCAAAAAAAACGTTAGGCCAAATTATTTATAAAATATTTGAATTATGTATTTCTTATTCGATGTGTATTAGATGTTTATAACTAATGACAATAATTAAGACATTTTCTTTTTATTTATTTTTTATTTATTCAGTTAGTCTCTTTTCTCAGCAATCTGATTATTTCCACCCATTTATCACGGCTTTCTGCATCTTTAGGCAACCTGGAACGTTGTTATTATTTAAAAAATATTTAAAATCACTTATTCCAATAAATTAAAAACTCCCATAAATGTGGGAAACTAAAACTAAGTTTTTAGTGGTAACACTGAACCTAATTTACAAAATTCTGCATTTTATTTATTTTACGTTGATATAAACACAGGAACAATAAAATTACGTGTGGAAAGTAATTCTGGTTAATTTATTATGTTTTTGTGATCTTGAATCGCACTCTTTCACTACGAATTTACCCATTTTGGCGATATTTTTGTCGTGTGTCACTTGGTTCACTTCGGTTGGCGCCACACAGAGCACTGAAGTGACATTAGCTACGCATACGGCTGTGTGGCCTTATGACAAGTGGCAACGCCTTGGCGCGGTAATTACTGATCTAGTGTAACATATATATCAATGTTTTATTCTAACATAAATAATCCAATACAAAAACCCATCAACAACATCATAACAATGATGATTCTTTTCCAGTTTATTTCTTAATACCGCCACTCGCCAGCTACGCCGATGTCGACCATTCTGCCACTGGCTCAAGTGAATTGTAAAAGCAAGAGGGAAGAATAAAAAAAAATAGTTTAAAAAACACTAAAAAAAGAAAGAAAGAAAGAAAAAGTATTTATTGTGACTCGTACAGGAAGATCACAAACTAAACTAAACACAGTAAAAAATAAAAACACGCTTTTATCACGCATTAAAAATATAAAATAATTAAATGAATGAATTCAAAAAGCGTGGAGCGCACTTTAAACTAAAAAAAAAAAATCGCTCTACGCTTTTTGAATTCAGCGTGTTTTTAGTTTTTTTTTTCAACTACTTACATATTTCTTTTTTTCATATTTTTTTTTGTCTTTAGTTGAACTCTAGAGTAGTTGGCTTATTACGGGACTGAACTTTACGAGAATTATTCAGACGGGTTCAGGCATGGTGACCGCGAGAAATTAATTGAAATTAAAAATTGATTCGGTCCCAACTTAAATTGTCCGTATATTCAAATCACAACTGACACTATTTGGCAGTGGTATGAAATGGGTATAATACCGCAAGTTGACGAAGGGTGTCAATTTACTTAATATTTAATTGCCCTGCAGTCAGGGCAATTAAACCATGTCAGTGACATGGGTGAGTGAGAGTGCCTGGTTATGGCAGTGGCATGTAATGTTAGAACAATATTGATAGTGGGTGTTTTGTGGTGGCCCCGTAGCATCGGCCCCGACTTACAAGTTGTAGGTCGTGAGTTCGAACCCCGGCAGACACTTTACTTTGTTTATTAATTCCATCACCACTGCTCTCAAAACAGTGGAGGAAAACATCGTGAGGAAACCGGCTTGTCTTAGACAAAAAAAATTTCAAGATAATTATGTGACATCCGCCAACCCGCAATGGGCCCGCGCGGTAGATTATGGCCCACTCCCACTCACAGAAAGGAGGCCTGTGTCCCTGCAGTGGGAAAAGGCTGATTATGCTGTGATGTAGACAATCTATATCTTTACATATTTACGTCACTTTTCTTGACTGTCTATGTGAAGCGTGTGAACGCAACAGATTCTAATGCGGTTTTCGTCGTGAAAAGTATCCACTTTTCCTTCTTGGTTGACACATGTGTTTACAGGTTGTGAATACAACCTCAAAACAGATGAAACAACCCTAACATTAACTTGTATCTGTTTTCGGAACTATTCCGCCATTGTTATTTCTTATGCTTTTATTATGCCGCTTGACAATGCACGCTCGGAACAGACTGAGCAATAAACGGATGTCCACACATTATTTCCAACAAAAAGAGAAAAGTTAATGAATAAACAGAATGTCAATTCTCGTACCTACTTAAAAACGTCGACTTGAAATTGAACTTTTTTTTTCTGCCTTCTGTAATATCTCAGTGACAATTAATGTTAAAAACTTGTCAAAATTTTACTAAAATTTATTGACAGATTGAGATTGATATTAGAATGCGAAATTTTTTTTAAAAAAAAACGGGAATTGCCCCTCTGGTTGTATTATTGCTCTACCAAATCGATCCTTCAAAGCAAAATACTTGGCAGTGTCATCATTGATGTGGAATACTGACATTGGTAGCTCTTGAATGCTGTTTAGATGTCATTGTGCTGATAAACTCCTCATCACCTTTTGACGGCTCATAAGCGTCAATGTTTTCGCTTGAGCAAGGAAACGTTCCTGTATGAAACTGACAGACACCAGTCAGTTTCAGAAAAAGGGTTTTTGCGAATTTGATCTTTATTAGCTTTTAGAATTGTCGCACGGACAGGTGTCCAGAACGCGTTCTCTCGTCGGCCGGACAGTAATGTTCCGAGAGGATGTCAGACCAAGATTTGGCCGCGGCTATCCTGCTGCTACTTGAACGTTGCTGGTCAAAAAAGTGGTTTAAAAAAACATCTTTTAAAAAAAGAATCGGTGTTACCTGAAGAAAACACTTTCAAAAATTTGTAAGATTAGCTTTGCCAAAGTTTCAAGAGTTAATATATACTTCGTAGAAAAAAAAAATACAAATAATATGAGGGAAGCAATACCGCCTTTTCCACGGGTATTAATAACATTACGGTATACAGCGAGTTCAGCAACTGGAAATACTCCCGAAGATGTACACACAATGCTTTTCCTTAATCATTAAGGAAACCTGCGATGCCATTTTTACGCGCGTGTAATCTTTGTCATAATAAACTAAAATTATTGCGCAATACTGATCCTACACGGTGCAATGAATAAACATGGTTCAATCTTTTCGGTGAAAAACATTGCATAATTCGTGATATTGTGGAATTTACCACACTTTGAAAATGTTGCAACTCTGGCTCCCAAGACACAGGCAAATCATGCAATTAAAATTTTATAAGTAATTTTACATGCATGAGTTGAAACTATGGACTAGAATTATGTCTGAAATAAATTATTATCTTATTATTATAATTGCCTAGTTTGGGGATCACCGTCTATTCTAATCTTATACAAATTGTGACTAATATCTAAATACAGTCAAACCTGGATAAGTGAGAAAACTCTATAAGTGAGAGTAATAGCCAGGACCCGTAATTTTAAGCTCCCAAAACCTCTATTAGCGAGAAACAGAAACCTCTGTAAGAGAGAGTCGTTTTTCCCTCATAGACCTCCGTAAGTGAGACTGCTCCTTATCTATACCTCTATAAGCGACAGTCGACCTTTATTTACAAATTTAACATCTGCTATTTTATGACTCATTCTTAACTTTCGTGGAACTTCCTACCATTGTTTTTGTATTAATAATTTTATAATATTACATATTTACTACATTCGTACTTGCTGTGACTTGTTATTGCTGCGTACCCCTATAAGAGAGAAACGCTACCCATATACCTGCATTAGCGAGAAACTCGGGTTAGTGAGAAACCTCTATAAGCGAGAATGAGATTGTGCTCCCTTGAACTCTCGCTTATCCAGGTTTGACTGTAAATGTGAAATTTGCAAGATAATTGATTGCCTAGGACCTGCACGCCTTTGACACCATGCATAAAGTAGGTAAAATGAGAAGTAAGCAAGCCTGCGGGGGTACTTGCGAAACACACTATCAGTAGCAATGGATTTCATTTTGACAGATCAAGACCATCATTGCGTTATTTACGTTGTTGAGCAAATCAAATATCCAGCTGTGACAGACGGACAGACAGACAGACTGAGTCGCACCATATTATGGGTTAAGGTTTAGCATTTTGTTACAGAACCCCAATGATAAGGAGGACTTCCCCGACTATGGTAATAATTGTTTTTTTGCTGGTCTTTGGGTTTCGGGCCGAATATGACTGATCTCCTATCATCCAAATCCATTCACCCGTTTTACCGTGAAATCGTAACAAACAAACGCAAGAATTCAATTATTTTCTCCGTACATAATCATTAGTTTAGGTAATACGATTCCTACTAACATACACACATACCTTATTGGGCCACAAACTCTGAATCTTATAAATGTTGGATATATGTAGTCCTAACCTTTCGAAAAGGATTGAAACCTTTCTATATTTAGAAATTAATTGTTCCCGAAGGTAGAGGTGCTAGAACCATAATGAACACTATTATCATAGAATTAGCACTTTGTCATAGTTTGATACTAACATAATTGGCAACATGGCGCTGAACATACTAATATAGAAAAAGACCACATCATTAGTGACGTCGACATTATTGTTGTTATAAAAATGTTTCTGTAACAATATGTTTTGTCCACTGTACGTGGAAACCGATGTTTAATTTCGATTTTTGAACTAACTACAGTATTGTGTTATTGGTTCAGTAAATATGGGGTTTTTTAGTTCACCATTCAAACTCAAACTCAAAGCATTCATTTCAATTAAACCAATTACAAGCACTTTGAATTATCAAGGGGGCGGTCAGTCAGAAAGATGAAGCTAGTTGCCCATTCCAAAGCGCAGGCATCTCTATGGAGAAGAACGGGCAAGAAACTCCACGGACACTCTTTTAAATAAAAATAATATGGTTACAAAGTCTTGGTTACTTACATCATTTATGTTAAAAATTATGCATGTGAGAACGATGCAGAACGTTAAAAGCGTCCGTAATGAAAAGACAAAAAAAACAATTCGAATATTAAATTAAATTAAAATAAGCTATTATATAACAGAGTTTGTAGAAAATCTCGGCAAGTATTATGCTGAGCGATAGACGTTTTGCGTGGATGTGACGCATGTTTCCCTTATCTTCTTTTTTTTTGTGTTTATGTTCTTTTTTGCGTCATGTTCATCGCAAATAAAATTATTTTATTTCTTTCTTTCTTTCTCGGAGTTTGTTTCGGTTTTTCTTCTTAGAGTAGTCGGATAGGATACTTACTCCGAACTTATCTAGTCTTAAAACATAATTTATTTTTGACGTGTTTAAGTGTTTTTAATATCATCTATAGGTACATAATAATAAAATAGTAACGATGAATTTTTGTCCGCTTGTCTGTTGTCGTTTGTCTGATGTACGAGTATGGCTTTCTTCATAGCCATAACGTGACCACAAGGGCGAATATCAAATATAAGAACCACGACACGAATTTCTTTTTTTGTGGCTGTTTTGAAAGCGCCCGCACAATTTGTGGCCTGGTTTGTTAACGGCATTTAAACGGTACCTATAGCTGGCAACAAGCTTTCTGACTCCAGCAGTGCTATTCTGTAACCATCTCCCGTGAAAACTTAGGTGAAGTCATTAAGTGAGCGTGGAGTGAGCTGTCAATGTCATTCCACCATGCTAGATGCTTGAGATGGACATTATTAAAAATAAAAATCGTTTATTTCAGACAAAAAAGTCCAGAGGCAAGGCAAGGTTGTTAAAAACAAGAATTTAGCTTATAAATAATGTTAGTAAATAAGAAGAAACTAAACACACCGTCTATCTCTGCACATACTCATCGGTCTCGGTATTGATGTGGAAACTCTGATTGCGCGATGCAGGAAACGAAACGGCGGCTTTTAAACTATTTCGGCTCAGTATTTCCTTTCCCACCCACATTGTTGACAGCTAATATTGAAAAGGAACAACAACAAATAGAGCAAACCCCTACTTTCAATATTTGTGTGGCACACCCGTCCGCGCCACCTGTTGGCCGTAACTCAAATACTACACAAACTTCCCTTCCTACCGCCATTTACTCTACAATGTAGTTCCGCAACAGAAAAGTTATTGCGTTAAATTAAAATTTTCTTGCGTTTTTAGCAGTTTTCAGGTAAATGTCAGTTTGTATATTAACCTTTTAAACGCCATTGTCACATATGTGTGACAAACGAAATCTTACCCTGAACGCCAACGTAACAAATATATGACAAAATACACGTCGCACGGGTCGCACCATATTATGAAATAAACAATTTAATCATTACTTTTGTGTATTTTTATTTATATAATTTAAAAGTTTAAGCTTCCGTCTATATTGTATTGCATGAAACTAATATAAATAAATCACCAATATCGAGAAATTTGTTGTTTTAAGTGCGTGTGTGTGTTGTTTTGTTAAAGTGGCCTGGCGTCAGGGGTACGGCGATACATTTATACTCTGGCGTTCAAAAGATTAAACATAATATGATGCACGAACGTAACAAGTATATAATTATATTAGTTACAGAATTATAGTCATGAAAATCATCAATACAGCCCTTAGCTCTGACGAATCATATTTTGTTCAACATATAACCTGATACTGACTTGCAAAATAATTTCGCGGGCTGTGGCGCTTCCCCATGACATAACGTTACTCCTGTACTCCTCGAATGGGTAAACAGAGGTGAACAGATACAATCTTAAATAGTTAGGAGACGAGCCTATTGTCAATAACTGGGCACAAATCCATAGCCAACACACGAACAACCAGCCAACACACGAACAACCAGCCAACACACGAACAACCAGCCAACACACAAACAACCAGCCAACACACGAACAATCAGCCAACACACGAACAACCAGCCAACACACGAACAACCAGCCAACACACGAACAACCGGCCAACACAAAAAGACAACTGGACTGTTACCAAGTTTTCTTGGGTAAACATGAAGAATATGCTCCGAGAATTACACTCAGGACAAGAATCAGTTTTCTCACGTGCAACCACTGGACCAACGGGCGACAAACATGGACGCGCAAACTGTTTCTACGAATCGAACCCGATTCTAGAATCGGGTTCGATTCGTAGAAACAGATTCGTAGTAACAGTTTGCGCGTAAATATCAATGTTGTGGGGCTAGCCCCACAACATTGATATTTCGAGGTTATTTAAAAAAAAAAAAACAGTTGTTCCATAAATTTTAGCGAGGTAGGTTTGTTCATCGACATCCCTTCCATCGTGTAGAAAAAACGAAACGAGTGAGTCAATTCTATAATGATATTCCAAAATTAAAAGTCTCAAAATTAGCTCTAAATATGCTGAGACTGCAATTTCCGATCATCAAAGTTACAAAAAAATAAGTTTAAAAACTAAAACCCGACTACTGAAAAGGATGAAACAAGTACCTTCCCGTGGTCGCATGCTACCATACCTTTCTATGTTAGTACAGCGGACGATCAAGACGCTTCCAACGATACATCATTTTTTTGTCCTGTTATGAAAACCAGTTTAGAAGTTATGAGGGAGCAGATGAACATACCTACATACATACATACCGGTCAAAATCATAACCCTCCTTTATGCTTCGCCGTAGTCGGGTAAAAAAGCCGCCCCTATTAAGACCATCCTTCACGGTCTCCTGCACCATAATTGCGTAACACACTATCAATGATTTTGAAGGATATTGCTAATCCATTGCTTCATATGTTCGAAAAATGTGTCTGCTCAACAACGTAAATAACGCAATGAATGTTGTTGAACTGTCAAAGTGAAATCCATTCATAGATACTATTAAGTAGTGTATTACGTATTACCCCGCTGGTCTTTATTCAGAAAATAAAAGATAAATGGCATAGGGTGGCAGTAACACGGACAATGTGGATCAATTAATTAGGTCCTACATCAGCTGTAGCCGCCATGTCTACTTTGCTTTAGTCCAAGTATACGTCATCCTAACTAATCAATCATTAAGTACAGTCAGAGGAGGTGCAAAGATTGTAGACAATTACATGAATTTGGAGCAATGGTGGCCTAGTGGTAACGAGTGCCAGACGCTTTACTTTGTGTAAATAATTTCATCACCACTGCTCCCAAAACAGTGAAGGAAAACATCGTGAGGAAACTGGCATGTCCTAGAAACAAAAAATCGATGACATGTGACATCTACCAACCCGCACTGGGCCCGCGTGGTGGATGACAGCCTACTATTCCCTCTCGAAGAGAGGAGGCCTGAGTCCCAACAGTGGGAACATGATATATAGGCTGATTATGTAATCCCTGGAACTACCAGTCGGATTTAAAGAATATTTTTAAATATGATAGCCCAATTCTTGCGCAGAATTGGTGCCCTGTGAGTGGAGGGAGGCCTTTGCCTAGGAGTGGGCCAGCGCAGGCTAGTTAAAAAAAAAATCTTGAGGACGGTTATAGGCTATTTAACATCACGCTATGACCCTTAGGCGCCGATCAAAAACCAAAAAAAGGCGGAAAAAACGCTAAGCGAAAACGAAGTAATAGCGCAGGCGGGCGATGCGATGCGACGCGTTGGTTCGGGGGACCTAGAAATTTCACGCAGGGGAAGTCGCTGGCAAAAGCTAGTAAGTACTTATTTGTATATAAGTAGACAATTTTGTGCTACATGTTTATTCTTTCCATAGCAATAAAAAGTACGCTCGTAGACAACTAAATGAATTCTAGTCGAAGTATTATATCTTTTTGAGACTGACTGTACCATAACAAGCTTATCGATTGATTAATGGAATTCCTGTTAATTACCCCTCATGTACGGCTTAGCGCGTTACTGGCAGTACTAATTGTGTTGTCAAACTTCGCTATGTAGGTCTGGGCTCCTGGGTGTCGTGGTTGTAGTGGTAATGACATGAATTTGTCTGGCTTTTGGCTTTTGGACAAATTAATGATCTATCTATCTTCTCACCAGAGGTGTGCGAGGAGGCGAGAAATGGGGATCAGTGAGACATTGTGGGAATTAGGAAAGCTAACTTGAACCACAGAATACTTAAAGTACTACGTACAGAAAGGCCACTCCCTTCCCCGCACTAACATAAGTTACCGCACCTCACCCCGCACTTCGGCGTATTCGTCGCAGTTCTTTAACAAGAGCGCTCGCAAACACAAGTACCTCACGCACACATTCATACGTATACAAACGTCATTTTTTAATGTAGTAGTAGTAGGTAATTATTTTGCGAGCGTTGTATGGAGTGTCCGGGGTGTGCTTGAACTGTATTGTTGAATGCGTTGCGGTTGTAGTTTGAAGTTTAGCTGTTGAATTACTTATAATCACTAGATACTACTTATCGACATTTATACAAACAGATTCTGCCTGCGACGTCGTCCGCGTGAAATTTCTTGTTCGTAAACAGAACTAAAAGCCTCCAGGAATAAAGGACGAGTCCACTTACATATGCAATGCTGTATCAGAGACTGTGACCTCTGAGTTTGTTTCGGCCTTTCTTCTCAGAGTAGTCAGATAGGAATCGCCGACCTCATCTAGTTTTTTAAAATATGATTGCCGTTTAAAAGTGTTTGTACAAACATACAGAAATAAAATAATTTATCACATAACCTGTCAGTAGGTAAGCTAATTCTGGAGAAAGAACATGTACAGACGCCAGCACATCAACCTACTACAATCTGTCTTTCTTTAATAGATTTTCAACTTTATCACTTAATCATAAGGTTCAAAGTTGATTGGGAAAATCTGACAGTTTCGGGTAGGTTGATGTGCTGGCGTCTGTACATTGTCTTGAGTTAATCACATCGACCAACTATTTGTTATCGTAGTCGTTTATCGTAGAATAGTATGCCTATGGACAAAATGTGCTGGTTCTTACTTAGCCTAATTTGTAAAGAAGAAACCCAACCACAGCTAGTCATCGAGCTGTGACTGACGTCAATCGCTTAGAGCTCCGTAACACTTAACTATTACGTGCCCACAATATGGCGTCTGGTAGGTGCTCTTGAAAGCCGCGCCAATAAACGTTACGCTAATGGCGAGTATAATCCCCGCGGTGAACTTCACTCACTTTGTGTTGCGTCGTGCAGGCACAGACTGAAGTTCTGACGTTATGTTGTGTAGGTATGTGTGGTGTGGGTGACGTAGTAACTGCTTATTCGCACAGTATACTGAAGTATTCGGTTTAACCCATAGAAATGGTTTAATCAGTCTCAAATCTGAGGTTATGAGACGATTAAAGCAAACAAGGTGGGTTTCTAAAACAGTTATAACACCTATTGTCATCATTGGAGGGGCTCGTGGCTACGAAATAACAGTCGCACGGGTCGATTGATCAGGTTCAGCTACGCTTGCCGCGGATGGTCCCTGGATGGGTGACCACGGTGGTGGTGGGTAATCCCGGCTATCATTCTTGGATCTTTGACAGCAGTTACGAGTCGTCAGAAGTCTGAATGTCTGTCAACCAGTCTTACCAAGGGGTATCGTATTACCTAGTAACTGGGTTGTGGAAGTCAGATAGGCAGTCACTCTATGTAAAATACTGGTATTCGGCTGCATCTGGTTAGACTGGAAGCCGACTCCAAAACAGTTGTGAAAAGGCTGGTAGATAATGACCTATTGTCATCATCATCATTTATATCACCCTTATCCTAATGTATTTGTCTTTTTCTTCTATACTTATCTAATAGTGGTCACCCATTCAAACAAGTGGCCGAATTCTGGGCCGAGTCCATTTAGATTGCTATCGACACGCTAAGAAGAAGAAGTGGCCTCCCCATTTCTAGCCATAATATTATTATAATCTCGCACCGTCGATCCTTCGTTTCTTTGGTCTTCCCCTACTCTTATGGCTATACTAACTTTTGAGTACTCGTATGAATGTGGATGGCTATCCACATTCATACTCAAAAGTTTCTTTACGATATTTTCCTCAGTTTAAATTAGCTTTATAGCGAAAGAAGATAAAGATTATTATAAAATAAGAAAGATTTTAAGATTTCTTTGTGTCAATTAGGTATTATTTTAAAACTTTTCATTTATATTCGTTAAGTTAGCCTACAATGAACTTACTTATACTTAATTTTATAATATACCAGTTTTAATTCACAAAAACATTTTCAAATACAACTTTGTGAAAATATTACTTAGTACTTTTGGTGTTGACTGTATCTATTAGATTAAAATCAAAATCAAAAGCCATTTATTTTAGGTTGAAAATCAGCTCTTTTCAAACGTCAAAATTAGGTACATGAGACAGTCCCCCAAAACGCCCGCCGTTCACCACTTCCTAGTGCTTTCGCTGGGAAGAAGAAGTGGTGCTACAAACTCTCCAGCCGCAAATGTATAAAGCTAACAGACTTAAAATAATATTAAGTATTAATATATAGATGTATATAAAAAAGAGGAAAAAGAATAGGGCAAGAATAGAGCATCAAAAAATTCGTCCGCATCGCTGTCAACAGGAAAAGTGCCTAAAAGGTTGGCAGCATTGCCACGTTGTTTGGTGATGCTGTATCTTTGGCCAAGAAATAGGCCAGCCCTCTGGTCACGTGAAGATTCGACTTGGCGATGTCTCGAAAAACTAAAACTAAGTGGGCACTCGAACCCTATGGCCCTAGTGTTTCAACCCCAAACAGCTTGAACATATAACTCCCAATAAGATTGGAATATTTTCGCCGTTTGAGGTTTTCTGCACCTGCAGAAGCCATCCGTGCACAGCCTGCCGTACTAGGACGATGGGATGGCGAAAGGGTGTTTTGACGTTCAGAAGTGCCTTTCATGTGCCTATTTGAAATAAATGCTTTGACTTTGTGTCGACACATGTTACGTCCCACACCAAAGGCCTGCGTCACTTCCAAGGTATTATGGTCATTCCGTCTGGTTTTTTCCCATCCTCATGTGCCAATCCGTTGGATTCATTAATTAATTATCAATCATAATTAATCACCAAAAGTATGACCACACAATAACAAAAAACTGTGCAAGTGACATGATTGCCATAACCACAACACTTATAATGGTGATTAATGGCAGTTTGGCGCAGAACAAACATTGTTAGATCACACGACGTGTATCGACGCTCGTAGATATGAGCAATAATGTCACTCAAGCCTGTTATCATGGTCGTTACGATCAGTTTATAAGGCAATAAAAATATGAAACACTAAGTGACACGTTTTTACTATGTTGTTCAAATTGCGACAATTGGATCGATTTATAAGTGTATTTATAATAGCTATCAAATCTACTTACATGAGCATAGCTTTATGCTTTAAAAAGCATAAAGCTATGCTCATGTAAGTAGATTAAAACCCCCGACAGAAAAAGAGGGTACAGCGCAGGCGCTGCAAAGCAGCAACAAAATATAGAAACGTCTGCGCGCTTTAGTTTGTAGAGCGAAAAATGTCGCGCTATCCTTCGTCGATCAGAATTTCCAGTCGTTTGTCGAGAAAACAATCAGTTGCACTAACGTACGTCGAGCTGATGTGCTGTCGCACTACTGTTGCGTATTTGTTTGTCGCAACTATGATGCGGAGTCAATGAAAACGCCAAACAAACAAGGCTTAGATATACCCATATAGAGGTATGAGGAACAGGGTGTAAAGTTCACTCATACTCTATAGAAAAGGGGGATCCTCCGACCAGACGGGTGTTGTGTCTGGCGGGCAACTGCCCGATGATTCATGTCGGGCTGTTGTATCTATGCTAGTTGCGCGGTAAACTCTGCTTGCGAGATGCAGGATTTGCGTGAAGTCAGTATGACGCGTTGTTCGCATGTGGCGTTGTAGATACCGATACACCCATTAATAATGAATGTATGCTATTGTAGAAAAAATTGCTGCTGTTCTACTTTCATTAGCTGGTGCCCGACGCGACAACGACGGCGACGCCGACGCGACGCTTGGATCAAAATATTACCTACAACTTATATTATACTTAAAGGGCCAGTACATGTTATTTTTGTACTTTTTACCCGCCAAAATGTAGAAGTTACTTAAGGAACTTATTTTAAGTAATCTTAATCCACTGTTTATTGTGTAGTGTATTGATTATTAAATGTTATCTAAAACAAATAAAGTCTAGCAAATATACTAACCCGTCTTGAGTAAACGCGTTGATCAATACTGATGCCTTCTCAGTATGAGAAGGGTCTATGTCCTGCACACTGGGGCAATAATACGAGTAGGCTGGTATTTTTATTTAAGTACTAGCAGCGCCCCGCGGTTTCACCCGCGTAAGTTTCGATCCCGTGGGAATATCGGGATAAAAACTATCCCATGTCCTTTCCCGGGATTCAAACTATCTCTATGCTAAATTTCATCGAAATCGGTTCAGCGGTTTCAAAAGTCAAAGCATTTATTTCAAATAGGCACATAAAAGGCACTTTTGAACGTCAAAAATTATCTTAAAATAGAATTGATTCTAGTCTAGGTCTAGTTTAGGCGTGAAAAGGTAACATACAGACAGACAGACAGACTGAGTTACTTTCGAATTTATAATATTAGTATGGATGGCAAAATGAGTCATACAAGTCACAATTTCAATGCAGTTTGGGCGACGCAAATCACATCACTAACCCACACCCACCACTCATCCACAGACCAACCGCGGCAAGCGTAGCTTAACCAGATCGATCGACCTGTGCCGACTTCCAAATAAAAACACTACCTTTAATTTAGAAAGTTGTTGTCGTTGGGTTCGTATTTTCGCGAGTTAATACGCTCATTTGCCTACATGAATACACAATAATCAATTTAGCTGTACCAAAATGGATGCCGGAGAGAATCACAGCAGTGGTATTCCAGGATGCCATATGACAACAATAATCCTTGCTAGCCATCCTATTGTTGTCCGTACAATAGCCATGAAAGGTCATGGCATACCGAAGTGACAGAACCCGTGTTACCCCTGTTAGCAATGACAATTATGTGCACATAGCGAAGGTTTGCACGGAGATATTTGTTATTCAAATATCTGCCGTGTAGGTTTACAAGAATTTGACAAAGCGTAAGATTGTTAGGATGCCCTCACACTGGGAGCATTCGTTAGCGAATATTCTCGGCTTTTGTGAAAATTATTGTGAGCTGAGACGTCCTCACCAAAGAAACTTTGGCCTGGTGTGGAGTGCGGGTTTTGTAATTCAACACAGCCAACACAGCCGTTACAACTGCTTACATGCTCGTTTCCCGCGAATATTTATTATTAACACGCTTTTACTAGCTCAACAAACTTAGAAGTCAATTTTAACCTACTTCTAAATTGTCGTATCGAAATGAAACTTTGTATGTATATGTCGAGCCTTTTCAGGAAGAACATCGTAAGCGCCAAAAATCCCAAAAAACTGTTTTCATATTTACAGCCAGATCAACTGATTATATATATATATATATTAACCGCCAGATCTTAACATTTGAATTAATAGGGAGGTGCCCTTAAAACACTAAGTAAAAATTTCATATTGATGCTATAAATATTTTGAAAATGTTTAAAAAAAACCTTCTCCTGTAAAATATGCAAAATGGCGGTTACGATCTTCTTCCTGAAAAGGCTCGATGTAGTTCGAATGACAAAACTATAATTTGGTGTCTTGTAGCTCATCTGATGATGGAGCTAGGAGGTGGATAGTGGAACTCTTCAGTGGCTACTAGTTTCTAGCGTTTTGAATTCAATTTAATTATTTTTATAATTTATAGTGCTATCATGCAAAAAGCGTGTTTTTTTTTTTTATTTTATTTTAAACTTCATGTTTACAGACGGGCCTAATGTCACAAGGCATTCCATGCGTCAGGTTGGTGAACAGGGACTGTCAGTTGAAGTTTGGGACTGGTTATCTCTTAGCTGCCACGACTTATTTTAATTATTCTATTATTTTCTTGAATGGTTTTTTCTTTTTGTTTTTTTTTTTACTGTATACATCGTTCTCGTATAATATACTTATGTATATTTATATCGACGGTTCCCCGGCTATTTGAACTAAGCGAAATTTTTTGCGAAATTGAGTTACACATAATTGGAATCAGAAAAATTAGCTGACTCCAATTATGTATATAAGTCAATTTCGCAAAAAATGTCGCTTAGATCAAATAGCCGGGGAACCGTCGATATTGTGATGATGACAACATGAATGATGTAACCAATATTTTGTAACAATATAATTTAAAAGAGTGTCCATGGAGTTTCTTGCCCGTTCTTCTCCATAGGAACCTACTACGCTTTGGGATGGGCAATTAGATTAATCTTTCCGACTGACCGACTCTTTTGACAATTCAAAAGTGCGTGTAGGTAAATTCCGCCTCCCCAGTTGCTTTCACCGTAAGTACCTACCGTTATTTTTGTATGATTAGGTACTAATAAACATGAAACATAGCACAATAATCAAAAGAGAAAAACAACTGACGAAACCTCGCCTCACGCCTGGTGTGTTCACTTCCTTAGATATTGGGGCAGAAACACACGCGCTTGTCGCTCTAGACGCTGATCCGAGGCCCCAGCACAAACGCGCGAAGTAAAGTGGATAAAAATCCAGTAAAAACGTTATATGAAACCTGAGACCGTGTGGTTTCATGATCTCAATCCTACGCAAACTTAGCTTTTAGCTTTTCTTCTCTCGCCTCCCCTCCGGGTCAGTAGAGCGCCCTCTGTGGGGCGTGACCTGAATTTATTTTCCGCCGCCTGCTTTCCCGACCGTGACATTGAAATTGAATTGCTCTGCGTGAACTTTCAACTGGTACGAGCTATTTAATTCACATCCAACTGGAATTAGAATAACTTAGCGATGGCACATGAAACCTAACATCATGCCTGTAATGCCAGAAGGTTTGGGCAGAGTTGTAGGTACCTATAGCCAATCAATCTGCCTACCCTTTTCCTAACTATGTTGGGGTCAGCTTCCAGTCTTACCAGATGCAGCTGAAAAAAATTTGCTGTTTCATACATTTTGGTCAAGTAGGTATTGAATTTTTGATGTTTTTTCGTGTTTTCAGAGTTGGTTCCATTGTGAAAATTGTTCATATTACCATATTCATGGATAGAACATCCTGTAAAAATATGGAACCGGTAAAAAAAATCATCCGGTATACATGTACGACGCAGCTCCACTATCTTTTACATAAAAGCCTGAATGCATGAAAAACAATAACTTATGAATATAATTATACTAATTCTCATGGTACCTAGGCTGTCTTTTAGTCAATAAATTATTACTTACTTATTACCTATGTTCGGTTTGCAAAGCGATAAGAAAGGCAAAGGAAGTGTGAAATAAAGTAAGTAGGTAGTATGTCCCCCTCCACATCTAATCCGTCTGCCTTCAAAGCATGAGTGAACAGGCATCTCCTGGGCACGCTCGTTCCATCATAGTCCTCATCCATCGCTCTCCATCACGCGTGATTGGGGTCATGACCAGGCCCACTCTGCAATCTATACTAATAATAACATTGATGTATGAAATAATAAAGCTAAAGTGTTTGTTTTTTTCTTTGCATTTGAAAACCCATTTCTTGAGAAAAACGAAGTCGTGGGCAGAAATCTAGTAAAAAATTCAAAAATCTTAAGAACGCCAATCACTCAACAATCGACGGTGTATCCACATCCTTACAATATTCGATCACCTTCGCGAGAATGGTCACCATCACCACTGTTTTAGCATAAATATCAGACTGAGAATTCCGGGTATTCCTTGGTATGACTGTAGGAATGTGTATGAGCTGTGCCGATGTCTCGTCAAGTCAAAAAATATCATATCTTAACAATACCTATCTTCTAGGAACCCGTGCTGACACTGCTGATTTACTGCCACACCAACAAACACGGTCCTGATTTTACAGGATGAAATTGAATTCATGGACATCCTTTAAGGGGTCATTGTAATCATCATTATGAATAACTTTTACTAAAACTAAAAAAAAATCAGCTCTTCCCTACATTTTGTCGAGTTATGTGAACATAAATGCAAGGAACAGCTTATTTTTTTCGCGATTTTAGGTTTAGTCCCATAGTAAAAGTTGTTCATAAGGATGAGTACAATGACCCCTTAAAAGGATGCCCATGAATTTAATTTCACCCTGTATATAAACGTATAAGGGAGAAGGTACGTTACTTGATCACAGCGCGCGGTCCTACTAAAATAAGTCCAACGGACGCAGTGACACACACGCAGACCGTTCTAAAGAGCGCGTGTCGATACAGCTCATTAATTTCAGTTTTTGTATATCATATACCTACGCATCAAAATGCTTTCTTGTGTATTTTATAAGTGTTACATTTATCACGCGTAAGTACAGCCAAAAATCTTAATTTGTTGAAAATTATCCACGACCTACAACTCGTAACTCGAGGCTGTTACTACTGAGCCACCACTGCTCTCGTTCATTGTAACTTTTGTACCTAATTATGTATTATCAAACCATCAATTAATCAGCATTGACAGCAACGTTGTCCTTCATAATCCTAATGATTGATCTATAATGTCTAGAATACCACCATTAACACCGCCAGCTACCAATTACCTAAAGTGATAGGAACGTAATGAAAACGAATGGAAATCCAACGTTTAACAAATTAATGACCCTTCAGCCATTCATCGTTATTATCGACGTTTTCACATCACTAGCTCATCTATATCCCTCTTTTAGTAATTACAGATCTAATTACTAGATAGTATTTTGGTATTATTCCAGATGGGCCTACATTTTAAAACAAAGTGTTTGATCAACCATAGGCTCTATGCGCACGGCCTGAGATCGACTCAGTGTAACGAAAACTAATCCATAAAGAATGTAGGTAGTCCGGTGTCCTAGCTTTAAAGCCGGAAACGGAAGTGTAAACTTACATTCCAGCTAGTCTGTGACGTGGTTCCTTCACGAACAAAAATGAACTCATACAAAATGACCGTACCATTTTAAGGTGAGAATACACTAGAGCATTTACTTGTAACAGAACATCGAGAATTCGCCGTTTTATAATTTTTATAAATCCGCACTTTGAAAACAACACCCGATGTTTTATTACGGCTTATGTTTAACTTATCACCAGATAAAGTAAAATATAACATGAAAAAAACACTTTTTACTGCCAAAAATAGTAAATGATCACCAAAGGTATTTGTGTTCTCATTTGCTCGCTCTGGCATCCCATGTCGACGGAGCCCCGCGAAGCGGGGCTCTTATTTCTGTGTAAAGGGTTTAAAGTAACCTAACCAAACCTAACCTCGGGGTGCCCAGCTAGAACTATTGTAATTTTAGACTAAATTTTTTGGTGTTCAGTATATTTTTTTTGTGATCATTATATTTTAACCCTTTTATTACAACCTGATTTTAAAAACCAGCGAGCGTATTAGAGTAAAATTTTATCGAGCAAAGGCACGAGTAATCAAGAACGCACAATCATCAACAATAAACGCAAGGTAGAAAGAAATGTTACAGGTAAATGATCCGCCGTGAGCATTACGTCGAACGCAGCGTCGAGCATTCGCAGGGAAGTTACATTACATAAAAATGCTTTTGAAAACTGAGCTTTTGCTTATATTGTAACCATTCGTAAGAACGTAACATTACATGGAAATGCTCGAGAAAATGCTCTAGTGTTTACTCAGTACTCACCTATGTCGCTTGCCGGGACTCGCGTATGTCACGGCAGGGATTCGACTCAGTTTAATATAAATCATATTGCAAACGTGCGGTAGGAAATGAGATATTTATTTTAATTTCATGCGAGATGACTTTATACTTGCAAATTACTATTGTTTCAGATGGCATGTTTTTATCCCAGTATGTCGTGTTGCTACATGGCAGTGTCCATTAGTTTCACCTGCGTGTCACTGTCAGGGCATGAAATAAAGAAATGAGAGAAAGAAATAAATGGAATTGTCCAGGTTAAGGTAGATAATACAAGTAAGACCCGTCACATAGCCGTTATCTACGCGTTCTGTACATCAAAAGACTGAGCAAAAACGGTTGTTGGGAAATGGCTTTTATTTTGAGTTTAAAAAAAATAAAGTAACTGTTTACGTTAGCGGGCAACGTAACCAACGCAAAACATTGTGCTTATGGATGCATGCAATGGTACAGGTAAATAAACTTTAAAGCGTCCCCCACACTGGGAAAAATATCGCACAAAATTTTGTGCAAAAATATTGAGCTTAATTTTTGTGCAAAATATTGAATTGTCGTAGGTTCCTAATATGCTCTTTCAGCGGAAGCCTTGCAACACCCTATTTTATTTGTCGTAGATGTAGAACCAGTCAAAAAAGGCTGCTTCCGGCCCTTTTCCGGGTACCGGACTATGTACCAGGCTTGCAGTTCTATGGTGTCGCTTTCGCCTGCCGCATAGAATCACACTACACAAAAATATTGCTCAACATTTCAGTGTCGATTAAACTTTTCGCGATGGAAGGACGGCGCCTCGCGTTGTACTCAGCCATAGCTGCCTACGTCGTTTTACCAAAGGCTGACACGGAGGTTGCAAGTTTCATAGTTGCAGTGTGTGCAGCGTTAATGGAGACATTTAATAATAAGAAGAAGGAAAGAGTGTGGGTCAGGAATTCGTTTAAGAATCGATTCATGGTCATCGTAACCTACTTCGTGAACTGAGCCTGGAACCTACACTTTATACAAATTTCCTGAGGATGAACGAAGAGGTATTGAGAAAATATTAATGGGTCCGCAAACATTTTCTAAGCTCTCAGAAAACTTTTGAATACCCCACAAAATATTGAATACCCCTTTTCTTGCGCAAATTTTTTGCCAGTGAAGCTTAAGTTGTAACCATTTGAAGCATAAATATGTGGTAAAAAAAAAGTTGGGACTTTAACTTTAAATATCTCCGTAAACAGAAGATTCCCAGGCCAGTACAAAAAAAAAAACACAAATAATTTCGGCTTCATTAAGTCTTGTTATGTGCTTAAAAAACGCAAAGAAAAAATATGCAAGTCATGATGTAAGATAGAACAACAGCATAGGTCAGATACTAATATTCATAAAAACATCAAAGCCCATTCATTTCATGTGATACATCCCGGTGGACTACAAACAGGTGTCTGTGGTGATTGGAACAATGTTGAATGTACAGAAACAATTTTTTTTTTTGCCCTAAGTAAATAGATTTCCCTAGGGTGGAGATTTGCGAGGTCTTGTAGTGCTCATATCTATTTTATAAACGGACGGACGGGAATATAGCTAAGCGGGTAATGGGTTTCATTTTGACAGTTCACTCGCGTTCATTACGTTATTTACGTTGTTGAGCAGACGAATTTTTCAAAGTATATGAAGCAATGGTATAGCAATATCCTTCAAAATGATTGTGATTGATAGTGTGTTACGCAATTAGGGCGCTGGTATAATTTTCGATACAAGAGTCGTTCGAACTTACGTTAAATTTACTTCGTCTGTTCGTACTAGAGCCTCTGCGTCATGAACAAAGGTCTTTCCAAAATGCTTTTCCGTGAAACTGAATTACATGACATATGAAACTTCCTTGGTTTCATTGAAAACAGAGTTTTGCACATTACACATCATATTATCTATGCACGTGCCGCGTTGCACACATATGCTCCAACTATCCTCAACTTGTTAAAAGTTTGGAGTCCTACGTCTTATTCAGGGCTCCAACTTTTGTTCAACTTTCACACAAGGACTGTCCTTGGTTTCGTAAACGAAGTAAGTCGTGAGTAATAAGGTTGTTGAAGTCTGAATCCAAGTCAGTCACTCCTTGTAAAACATTAATAGGTACTGTCCCTGGGTATTTGTTAGTTGGGTATCTTAGAATTCCAAACAATAGACAAGAATCTATATACATATAATAAAATCGTAGGAAAGTCAAAACTGTACATTGAATATTTTTTTAAAAGAATACTTGGGGCGTGATCTACATTGTACATTGTATGTTGTACATTGTACATTGAATATTTTTTTAAAAGAATACTTGGGGCGTGATCTACAATCAATACAGCTCGTTTAGTCTATTTTAGTTATTTTCACAGCGTTATGTCCTACGGTATTCTGCTGTGGGGCAAAGCCGCTGATATACAAAATATATTTGTCCTGCAAAAACGAGCTGTTCGAGCGATTTACCAGCTAGGCGCCAGATTTTCTCTAAGAGATTTTTTTAAAGATATTGGTATTCTCACGGTTGCATCACAGTTCATCTTTGCCAACATCTTATATGTTAGGCAAAATATACACTTGTACACTAAAAACAGTGATACTCACAATGTTAACACTAGAAATAAGGACAAACTACGTGCTCCCTTTCACCGGCTTCATAAGGTTCATAACTCATTTGTTGGGCTTGGTATAACCTTTTATAACAAGCTACCTTCTTCCTTGCTAGATTTGCCTTTTAATAGATTTAAAGCTCAAGTAAAATCCAACCTTTGTTCAAAAGCATACTATTCCATCAACGACTACTTAAACGATAAGAATAGTTGGTCGCCCTGATTAACTCAAGACAATTATTAAGTATGTTCTTTCTCCAGAATTAGCTTACTGACAGGTTATATGAGTTTATATAATTGTTTTTATTTTATTTTTATTTTTTTTGTTTTTTTTTTAGTTGAGAGTTTTAGTCAATTAGGTTTAATTTTATTGTAATTTATTATTGACATAATCTACTCATTTCAATGTCTTTTAATGAGTTGATTGCAATATGTGGTTAGCTAGCGACCTCTACGAATGATCATATTATTATTCTTGCTTGAGCAACCGGCAGCAAGTTCGTCATGCTCCCTTAGATGTCATTGCTTGCGGTAGCGTCGGGGGTCGGGTTGCCTCCTTCCCTCAAATATGGCGAGGGGGGTAATGGCTGATCTTTGCGTTATGCTCGTGAACGGGTGCTGCTTGTGGTGACTGGTCGTCTTGCTGACCATGGTTTTATTGTTGTTATTAGTAGTAATAACTTGTTTATTTATTTTACTTCGATGGTCCTAGTTTATCATTTGTGACTTCAAGTGACAGCTATGTAAACAGAACCCAGCATTGCATATATATGTAAGCTGTCACGCCCTTTATACCTGGAGGCTTTTATTTGGTTAGTAAGTTTTTTTTTTTTGGTTATATTTTTAATTTTTTTTTTGCTTGAGTACGTATAGTGTTTATTGTATTTGTTGGTATATTGGCGTGGCTAGTTAACCTATGGCAAATAATTTAATATAAGGTTCTGTCTCCTGTAATGTTAATTACTTTGCATACATAGTATTGTATAAAATTAATTCTTTTCTAACTGAACAGACAGCTGTGCTGCTGGGGAGTTTGTTCCGCCACTTCTTCTCCCCAGCGAAAGCACTAGGAAGTGGCGAAGGGCGGGCGTTTTGGGGGACTGTCTTTTGTAATTTTGACGTTCGAAAAGTGCTGATTCTCAGCCTAGTTTGAATAAATGACTTTTGATTTGATTTTGATTTTGAATCGATATCGAAGCCAAAAATATAGTTTTTAGAATTTTTGTCTGTTTGTCTGTATGTATGTCCGGGCTAAACTCAAAAAGTACTGCATGGATTTACTTCAAATTTTGCATGAATATTACTAAGAGGTCGGGTCAACATATAGGCTACATATTATTACGCTATCACCTACGGGGGAGGAGCTGTGAATCTTTATTTTTCTTACGCATTCTGTGACAGCGTGTAATCTAACGACGCATATTTAAATGTTGTTTTTCAGTAAGCCATGTTATTATCTAGCTTTACACTATAAAAACAACGCCATTTAAGTAACTAAAAGAAAAAAAATAAAAATAATAAAAGGATAAAGAAAATTTTGAAGCAGCGCCATCTATGAGATTTCATAAAAATCAAATCAAGTTACATGTTGACACTTTTTGGAAATTAATAATTTAAATTTCATCATGTTGGCGAGGTTAGTAGTTAGTTATTCTTAAAATTCATAGATGGTAATGTGCATTTTCTTCATAAAAGTTGTATCGTATAGTTCGTTTTGATAAATTCAAGTTCCAACAAAACCCTCAAAATCTTGAGCAGAGTTGAGGAAGACAAAAAAAAAAATGCGGTGTTAAGTATTACTTTAAAGTTATGTTCCTACTGGAGACGAAGTCGAAGTAACTGATGAACGCGTGCTGAACACCTGTCTCAGTTCACTACAAGATGTGGTCATTTCTATCGGCGGCAATCCACCGATCAATTATGGATTACCAGCTCCCCAATTATCACCGCATCAAGACCGTGGAAATCGGGAGTATAACGCTGAGACAAATTACGATCCGGGCGAAATGACCACCATACGAAATGACCATGTCGTTTTGTTCTCTGCAGAGCAAAAACAAATTTATGACACCGTCCTTGAAAGCGTTGGGCATAACCAGGGTAAAATATTTTTCTTGGATGCTCCTGGTGGAACAGGAAAAACATTTGTTACCACTGGCATACTTGCAGAGGTCAGGAGGCAAGGCAAAATTGCTATTGCTGTAGCGTCGTCGGGAATCGCTGCCACACTGCTTCCGGGTGGCAAGACAGCACATGCCATGTTTAAAATTCCCATCGATTTAGAGAACGCCGAAACGCCTGTTTGTGGTGTGTCACGTAACAGCGATAAGGGACACGTGCTCAAGGATTGCCCTCTGATCGTATGGGATGAGTGTACGATGGTCAATAGGAAGGTTGAGGCCGTGGACAGAACCCTGCAGGACATCCGCAGGAACGAACATTTGATGGGTGGTGTCACAGTTCTGTTCAGTGGCGATTTCCGGCAAACGCTTCCCGTGGTGACACGGGGATCGAGGGCTGACGAGGTGAATGCTTTGTTGAAACGATCTCCGTTGTGGTCACGAGTTCGTACGCTGCGCTTGACCATTAATATGAGAGTTCGGCTCGGCAGCAATGCACGTGCTCAAGAATTCTCCGATGTCCTTCTAAGCCTTGGCGAAGGCACTCTACCAGAAGAGAGAGGTGGACAGGTGGTGCTTCCAGACTCTCTAGGTAGAATGGTATCCAGCTTAGAAGAACTCATTTGCTGTGTGCACGGGGACATCAGTCGTATACCACACCAGCAGAATTCTTGGGTGTGTGAGCGGGTCATTTTGACGCCCAAAAATGATCAGGCTGTAGCAATAACGAATGCAATGTAGCAGTAACGAATGCATTCTCTCGGTAATTGAGGGGAATGAAGTGGTCTACACCTCGATAAACACTGTTGTCGAGCAAGATGACGCCACACATTATCCCGTAGAATTTCTGAACTCCCTGTCAGCAAGTGGACTTCCAGCGCATACCATCAAGCTGAAGGTCGGTGTCCCGATTATGCTTCTTCGGAACCTATCTCCTCCAAAGTTGTGTAACGGGACCCGCCTTAAAGTCATCTCGCTACACAGACACACCATTGCGGCAGCAGGATACCCATATAACTCTCTTCACTTGCTTCGCTTGCAAAAAAAACTTATATTTTAATGCTATTTTAAAAGTTGTTTACTTATAATGCTATAGCGACACTGGCATCTTAGGTATTTTTGGTGCTGTAGAGCCTTCACGCAGACGACGTCGCGGGCAGCAGCTAGTATAGAATATTTTCCAAGAATAATCCAGAATAATCTATTTACTCGTACATATATTCTATACTAATGATAAAGCTAAAGAGTTTGTTGGTTTGTTTGAACACGCTAATCTCTAGAACTATCAGTCGGATTTGAGAAATTATTGTATTAATTATTAATGTAATTATGTGTTTGTTAGTCAAACTCTCGAGGAAGGCTATTTAACATCACGCTAAGATCTATAGGAGCCAAGCAAAAAGAAAAAAGTCAGAAAGAACGCTCAGCTAAAATGAAGAAATAGTGCGAGCAGACGATGCGATGCGGCGGACGAAGTTGCCGGCAGAAGCTAGTTTAAGACTAAATATTGAATCATTTGAAGACATATCCAAGTAAGCATTTAGATACAAATCGACATAATAAAAGTTAGATGGGTTCTACTAATGGGTATTGTAAGCTACACTCGGCACACTAATTGCATAACAAATTATCGACCTCAGAATCAGTTTGCAGGATATTGCTAATCCATTGCTTCATATGTTCGAAAAATGATTCTGCTCAACAACGTAAATAACGCAATGAATTGTTGACCTGTCAAAATGAAACCCATTGCTACTGGTAGAATATTACGCAATTACCCCAATGATTAGTTTGACAAATTATGGCAATGCTTAAAAATAAACTCTGCATTCATCAACATCATTTCAGCCGAAAGGCGTCCACTGCTGGACATAGGCCTCCGCCAAGCACCTCCATTTCGACCGGTTTTGTGCTTCTCGCATCCAACGAGTTCCTTCGCAACGGCCTTCACAAGGTAACCCTACATTATTTACTTACCTTTCTGACATCTTCCTCCTACTCTTCGTACACGATGCCGTCACCGCGCCGTCGCCGCGCCGCATCCGTGCGCGTTCCCTCTGTTTGATTCATTCCATTAGCGGCCGGTAATGGAATTAATCAAACAGACAGGGAGGAGAACGCGCGCGGTGGCGGCGCGGCGGCGGCGGCGCGGTGGCGGGCTTTGCGCGACTCGTATCTACAGTGTAATTGCACATGAGTAGACAAACGGAACAGAGACAAAGCTTCTTAAGAACGTGCAAAATCGTTACATAGGTTAAGACAAATTAAACAAAACATTTGTTAAATAGTTTTGTTATTCAGTATGATAGAATACTTTACAAATTACTTACTCTAATAATTTTCTTTTTGTAATTTTTGTTTTTAATCATTTATTGTTTCTTTTAATGGTGTGGTAAATGCTTTGAGCTGAAACAAAAATAAAATGGCAATGTGAACCGAACACTATTATGCAAAAGACATAGGTAGGTATATTTTAAAGATTATGTACCTATTTTTTAAATATTTATTTAATTTCAAGACGGACCGACTAGTAGCGAGAAATAAGTACGATGTAGGTATTAATAATAAGTTTCCATTAAAAATACTTTTTAAACTCGTATTCAAACTTTCATGATCATGCTACTATGGCCGTTGAGGAGTTCCCTCGTGAGAAGACTATCCTGTCTGCAGCAGCAGTTTATGGTGGAGATCATGATTAGCAAGCAAAATTAAATTTAAGTAAAAAGTTTCAAGTCCATGCTACTAACCGTTAAAGAGTTCCCTCGTAAGGAGACAATGCTGGCTGCAGCAGCAGTTCATGATAAATATCGTGTTGAATTATCAAAATTAAACTATCATACAAAATTTCGTGATCGTGCTACTAACTGTTGAAGAGTTCCCTAGTGAGAAGACAATCCTGGGTGCAGCGTCAGATTATATCTTATTATTGTATTATCACCGAAGTTACGTAGGTATAAAAAATTTCAGCTCAATCAGACATCGGGAAGTGGTTCAAATCTTACTTGCAATATTTAAACTTAACACACATACCTACAGCATAACAACCCACTCACATACCTACAAATGTTTAGTAAAAACTTGTAATAATAATAAAAAGGTAAAAACACCGTGTACAACCATCTTCTAATCAAAAAAGGATCATACAATAAAATAAAGGTAGTTGAAAAAGTAGTAATCAAATATTTTACTTCAATATTGTACTCCTTGGGATTGTTAAAGTATGATATATCTTTATTTTTTCTAGTATTATTCATACACACAGTACAATAAACAACTATTATTAACAATAATATACCACGTTTTTACATTAAAATATTCAAACTTGCAACTAACAAAACAAACAACGTGCGTCGCACTGACCCTGAGATTGTCAACTGGCTGTGCCAGCGTAAACCGGTTTTTCCAGTTTCGCCGCGTACGCGACAAGCGTCCAGTGGTCACGCACACACGCCCCGCGTGCTTGTAGTAGTGCAACCGATTCGCGCGGTTGTTTGAAGCTTTGTATCTGTTCCGTTTGTCTACTCATGTGTAGTGGTAATTGTGCGGCGTCGGCGCGGCGACGGCGCGGTGACGGCATCGTGTGCAGGAACGCTAAGGCTTCGCCCTTCAAAACAACCTAAAGCTATTTAAATATATTTCATTAATTAACCTCGAAAGAAAAATTAACCCCGAAACATTCTATTGCACGACTCATAATGCAAAGCATTAGAGAGTGCTTTACTATCGAAATTTGTTTTGCCTCCTTTCTGCAACTGTTTCTATTGTTATACTCCTAATAGTACACAAAACCTACTTAATTTATATACCATTGTATAGATAAATGAATCGAGATTTATTTTGTACTTTTCAACAAAACGAAAAAAACATCAAAATATTTCTAAAAAAATTCCCGTCAATCAAGTGTAAAACCTGCAAAGGTTGTAGCTTGCGAAAAAATCAATTGATTGAGTAAATTTTTTTTTTATAGATTTGTTTAACCCATTGGAGGAACCCTATTGAAAAAGGTTTTTTTATTCAATGTAGTTTTTTTTATACGATCAAATGAGTGAGTCGCGCACTTTTGGATATTCCGACTCTTTTTATTTATTTGCTCAAAAATCTTAAGTAAAGGATCTTTTTCGAAATCGTTTAACGGAGTACAGAAATAGAGTCGCTCAGTAAACATCTTACCGTCCGTCGTTTATCTGAAAGCAATCAACTAAAACTGCCCACGTTTTTAAATTGAAACGCGCCTCAAAGAATTCAGGTTAAGAGATCTGTAATGAAAAAAGGAAAACCATCGAGACGTTTTACTGGCTGTTAATTATTTTTTTCTAGAAGACGAGAACATAGGATAGTTTGATTAGAAATGATGATGATGATTATGGGGCTCCCTTTTCCGCACTTAGACTCCCATTTGGTCCGTTGTGCGTAGGGATTCTGGCTAACAGAGCCAGCCTAGCTCCATCCAAAAGCACAGAAGCTTCCTGGGAGCTTCGCAGGCTTCACGGAGCGACCTCACTGTTCCGAGGATTTCTTCACGCTGAGAAGCCACAGGCTCGCATTCCAGGATGACGTGGGCGGCTGATTCCTCGGCGTCAAGGAAGCCCCTGCAAAGGGGGCTGTCCGTGGCGCCTATGTTAAAAAGATGTTTTTTAAGGGGGTTATGGCCCGTAATTGTACCTATTGTTAATCTGAGGTTATTTCTACTTAGGCTAAGAAGTTTTTTGGTTAATCGCGGGTGTACCATTGGTAAAGCCAATTTTGACTGTCTACAGTCTGTTACCCGTGACCATCTATTGTTATGGAGTTCGGTCGATCCTTGGCGAATCCATGCACAGAGGGAGAAGTGGGTACGGGCCTAGCACCTTCATGTCAGAGCCTCTCTTCGCAAGTTCATCTGCAGCATCATTGCCCAAGGATCCACTATGCCCTTTGATCCACTGGAGGGTAATTCGATTGAACGTCGATGGACTCTCCAGGGCTAAATGGCACTCAAAAATTAGCTTGTTGTTAGTTTGTTTGCTCTTTAAAGCTTTGAGCACAGATAGGCTGTCGGATACGAATTTAATGCCGTAGTTCCGGATGCCTAAGCGCTTTACTGCTATTGTGGCTTGTGTTAAGAGCGTAGTCGGTCTGCGACAAAATTGAGAAATAGGTATTTGTACAAACTATTGCCGTCGCGTTGCGCCCAAGCGACCGCGCTATCAATGTGTGTGTGAGTAGTCTGTGTTTGTGTGCGTGCGTACCACTCCCGCGCCCGGCCGCTTTTCGTTCTGCGGTCTTTCAGTTGCATTTGCTATCGGCATCGGTCGGCGTTTGCAGTGTTTGGCATTTACGAGCTACTTACTCGATCAAAATATTGTGTTAGACGTTTTTTACCGACTTCACAAAAAGGAGGAGGTACTATGTTCGACTGTTTGTACTTATGTTTTCTTTTGTATGTTTGTTCATCGTATACTCCGCCAATTGTCGACGGATTTACAAAATTCTTTTTTTGTTCAAAAGTAGATAGTTCTGAGGTGGTGCCATTGTCACCAAGTTAGGATCTGATGATGGGATCTTAGAGAAATCGAGGGCAACCCTCAAATTTTATAGGCTCACTTATTGTTTTTCGCATATTTTATGAAGTATCTTGTTTATTTGCGTATGGTTGTCACCATCTCAGGTAGCTGGGCGGATGATGGAAGGTACAACTCCTTAACAGTAAGAAGTTACTCAAACAGGCAAGGACTGTTTCATGTTTTAGTAAATTGTTTTGATGTTTGATAGGGCATTTGCCACATTTGGTCTCATGATCATCAAGTCATGACCTGATGCTGCAGTCAGGATAGTCTGCAGAGTACCTAACTCCTCGACAACTAACAGTAGATATATCGTGTTTAGGCTCATTGAAAAGGGCTCGATGTGTGGATAAACGTACTGTTAATGAGGAACACCGAAGTACATAGAGACCTGATGCTGAAGCCAGGAGCATCAGGAAAAGTACAAACCTTGAAATTACAGCACCGTAGTCGTGTTTGGGCTCATTTTAAACAGAACTAAATTTAAGTTCAATGCAATGTTGACATAAGTCTGGCCTGATGCTGCAGCCAGGATTATCAGCATCTAGTCTAAAAACATCAGGTCAGGATTTGATGATGGGATCCTGGAGAAATCGAAGGAACTCTTCAAATATTATAGGCACACCTATAGCGATTTGGGTATTTTTTATACGAGTAGTAACTCGTGCATTTGCTCTCGGAAAGCACCATTTGGTGAAGTGGAACTGATGATGAAGACCACAGATGGCCACCGGAACTACTCAATAATATCTAAGTATTTCACGGGTTGCGATTCGATTACTTTAATATGGTTGCTGAGCAATTTATGCTCGTCACAATGTGAATGGTGATATAGAGCTGATGGTGGACCTGGAGAACTCCTCAACAATTAACTTCCCTGCATCGGGAAAAGCAATATTTTGTTTGTAAAAGGCGATGAGCATTAGGCTATTGTAACTTAGATAAATAAAAGCAGACCCACTAAAAAGCGTGAAATAAAACTTTTTAAGAAAAAGAAAAAAACAACTTCCAAAAAAACACTACAAAGTGAAAAATAACTTTAATTTCGGAATTCGGTGGCAAAAAACTAAAATACAGATCCAAAGACACCGACTTCCGAAATTAAAGTTATTTTTCACTTTGTAGTGTTTTTTTGGAAGTTGATTTTTTTTTTCTTAAAAAGTTTTTATTGTTTACGGACTTGATTCTATGCTTTACTGAACTGACTTGGCTTGTGTATCGGATTTTGAGTAATTATATTTACGACTAAAGAAAAAACGTAAGTACCCACCTATTATTTTTAAATATTTTACCCACTTCAAATAGATAAACGAAATGCAATACCTATACATATTATATTTATCTAAAATACTATACCTACTGATTGATAAATAACAATTTACAAATGTGGAGCTATAAGTACCTAATCATGGTAATTGTTTTTTCAGTTAAACCTTCTCTGTGATGGGTAAAAGAAAACAAAATAAAGCGCGTTTATTCTTGAGCGCTAAAAGAAAAAATAGTAGATTGTACAACTAAGGCATAAAAGAAGCTATTTTACCCCGAGACGTTTATATCCACGCGAGCCGCAGGCGAGAGTGGATAGTTAAGTCGAGGAGTAAAATGGCTCGTTTATGCCTGAGTTATACACTCTGCTTTTAACTTCGATTGCGAGAAATCGGTCCAGCCGTTCTCGAGTTATAAGTGTTCGAACAAACAAACACGACTTTATTTTATATATATAGATAGCCATTCTTCTTTTGTGTTCTGATTGATTATATTTGCTTTTGGAGAATAAAATTAAAAACTTCAATTCTGTAAAATAAAAACTGAATATTTTTTTGCCTTAGTCAAACAATTTAAAACTATATTATCTGTGGCTGTATGAATGAACTGTCAATGTCGAATTGCTTCTTATTTATAATTCTAGTTTCATATAAAAATACAAAAACACTACTTTTCGCCCCGCGGTTCAAAGCATTTTCCCGTGGGAACGGCATACAGATACCAAACTCTATACAAGTAATATCGATAATGATGGAAATCACTACATTATCGATAAAAAAATCGACAGTGGTCACTTCCCTATTTGTATACGTATTAGTCTGACCCCCCCTCACCCTTGATCTTTCCCCGTAATGTGCGATAGGGACAACTGCAGCTCAGACCGATTTTCACTACAAAATCTTGACAAGATCGATGCTTTGTATTCCCCTGTTTTCTCCGCCAAACTTGCGCCAATTCAATTATGTTTGGTGTCGAAATTTAGAGGAAGAGTAGATCTATGTTTCTATTATTTTATTTTAACATAAAAACTTTCATATTTGTCTGGTAGTCATCTGAATATGACAGTAAAAATGGGGCATTTTATAGGTTTTCGAAAATTCGTATCTGTTTTGGTAATTATTTTTTGGGAAAAAGTAAATGACAGGGGCATACATACAGTAGATCTAGACTTTATAAAAAAAAACGAGTCCTCTAGAGGGATAAACCAGGAAGTAAATAGGGGAATACGTTTGTATGGAAAAATGCTGCTAGGATACCCTCTTAAGGCAACACATTCACATTGAAATATTGAAATGTATGTGCCTAGTGGTATGTGAAAGTTAATATTAACGTCAAGGGAGTGAACGCCAGCACCTGAACCGTTTTGTGTTTTTGAACCGTTAGAAATGGTGTCAGGTCAATCTTAGTAGGTAGGTATCTAATTAATTGCAAATTAACCATAACTTGACACATAAGTTTCTACAGTTTTATATAGAACAACTTTTCCCCGCAGCTTTACCCGCGTGGATGTCTTAAAATGTTCTACGAGAATGTTACCGGGATTAAAAGTACCCTGTGTGTTAGGGGAGGCCTATGTCCAGCAGTGGACGACTTTCGGAATTAACAATAATTCACTTACTGAGAAACTAAGTTTACATAAAAATGTTTACGAGTGTACAAAAACGACGTTATCAATAAGTTTATAATAATAGATAGGAAGGTAGTGATGAAAAAATAAGGTAGTTGTCCACTAATCATCAACCGAGTAAACACGGATCTAAAGTAAAAGTAGATGTATTACTAGATGTGGCATACATGGCAGCGTACTGACTAATTTTTTATTTTTGTTTTGTTAGTTTGCATGAACCCTTGCTAAGATTAGTATTTTTAAATGTAGTATTTAGTATAGGGTAATGTAGTATTAGTATTTATATAATGTAGTATTTATTTAGTATTTTATAATATTATTGACACATTATATACGATTTAAGTTGGTTTTTAAAACAAAACAAGACATACTTTTTGCTTCTTTTATTTCCATGGGTATTTTATTGTACATGTTAACACCTTCAAATTCAATATTTCTTTTCCCGTAATTATCTGTTCTGGGAGGACGTGTTACTAAGTAATTGGAGTTTCGTAGTTTAATTTTTTGTACTTGATGTTTTCTTGTGAAATTTAGTGTTGTATGAATATTTTTGTGTAATATTTTGCGTATCAGTATACATGTATAGTACATATATGTTTGGGAAATGTTCATTATTTTTGTATTTTCATATATTTTTTGAGTTGACGTTCGAAATTTGAAATTAAATAATATTTTGATTAATCTATTTTGTGCTGTTTGTAATATATCTAGATTAGATTTAGCTGCCGTCCCCCAGATTTCTATTAGGTAGTCTATATGTGGTTTAACTAAAGAATTATAAATTATGTATCGAACTTTCCGAGGAAGGCATTTTTTTATACTGTGAAGAGCTCCTGTGAGTGATAGAGTCCAGAAATGATGATGTGTTAATCCAATTCAAACTTGTTCAGCCGATTTTGCACCAATCCAGACAAACAAACGGGAAAAATCTTCGATAATAATTAATTATAATTGAATAGATCTTGCATAGATCATAATGGTTAGAAAGGGGGTAACTACCGAGATGACGACCAATAGAGAAGTATAGAATAAAAAGACGTTGCGCCGACCACTGATAAATTGGGATAAGCGCAGGAAAGTGATGATCAACTTGCACAGATAATAAATAAGCGAAATTCAGAAGATAATGATTATCACGGAACCCTAAAGCTACCCTACACACGCTTGACTGTTTTTTAATAATTTAAATGAGGACTCTATTTAATATTCTTTGACATTTTTAACCATACTTTCTGTGTTTTCTTAATTGTTTGAAACTCGGCCGAGCTAATTAGAAGTAGTAATAAAATGTGCCCCTTGTAGCTATTACAATGTCTCAGAGAAAGTTCTAAAGTAAAGTAGGTACCGTTCAGTAGATTACTTTTCTAATAAAAAATGGCCTTAAAGTGACTTAATTCTCTTTTCCGGACCCTAATTGCGTAACACACTATGAATCTCAATGTGAATTATTTTGAAGGATATTGCTAATCCATTGATAGATAGATAGATAAAACGTTTATTTAGTGCAACAAAAGAACAATACAGGCATTAAAAAAAAGATAAAAAAGGTGAAAAAAAAAACAAAGATTAGGTAAAAACATAAATTGACCCATAGACACTAGACACACCTCATATCAATACCTGACGCTGGTATTCTGCTGCATCCCGTTAGTGACACACGGATGTCGATAAGACACATCTGAGTTTGAAAAAAATGGTACCTACATAGTGCGGCGCGTATATTATAAAGGTGGCATTGCTCCATATGTTCGAAAAATGTGTCAGCTCAACAATGTAAATAACGAAATGAATGTTATTGAACTGTCAAAATTAAACCCATTGCTACTGTGATTACGCAATTACCCCGCAGGTATGCCTCGGTATAGACCAGACCAGTGACTTCTTATAAGATAACAGTGAGTAGGTACTGAGGCTATAACCTGACATGGTTGCAGCATGCAACCTCCGCGAGTTTGTTGTAAGTTGACGGCAGACAAATATTGATATTGTCAGGGCGGCACGACATCGATCAACACACAACGTGTTACCATGGATTCAGTAGATACATGAATCTGATTGTGAACCAAATATATGGAACGGCAATTTTTTTTTTTACCTTTTGAACGCCATTGTTACATATATGTGACAAACGAAATCTTACCCTGAACGCCAACGTCACAAATATATGACAAAATACACGTCGCACGGGTCGCACCATATTATGAAATAAACAATTTAATCATTACTTTTGTGTATTTTTATTTATATAATTTAAAAGTTTAAGCTTCCGTCTATATTGTATTGCATGAAACTAATATAAATAAACCACCAATATCGAGAAATTTGTTGTTTTAAGTGTGTGTGTGTGTTGTTTTGTTAAAGTGGCCTGGCGTCAGGGGTACGGCTATACGTTTATACTCTGGCGTTCAAAAGGTTAATAACCGACAAAAAATTTAAACCTCCCCTAGGTTTAAATGTTTTGTCGGTTATTTAAAAAAAAAAATAGCCGTTCCATACATTTTGACCGCGTAGGTATTACATTTTCTATGAAACAGCTAATTTTCTTTTTTTCCTTTTATTTCCAGACCCCTCTAGAATGCTGAATGTGCTGAATTGATGGTAACAGGTTGCGTTACACGTCGATGTCCTGGTCATCCTGTATCATCCTGTAAGTAATATTGCCACAAGTAATTTCAAAAAGAGAGCCCTTTAACCCTTCTCTGAATTTTAATACATTCGAAAGCGCTTAATTTATTCTTAAAGCAATTTATACGAAGCTTAATTTATTTCTTAAAGAAAATACGAAAAACTTTAATGACCAATTATTTATTTTAGTCCTCACAAACATTGTACCTAAAGATAGGTATTACAGAAATGGACTGATAAGCTAGGTACCTACATAAATATAAGCAATATTTTTAGCTTTCATGGCTCAAGGGGCTCGTGGATAAATGATTACAGCCGCACGGGTCGATCGAAGGTTAAGTACGCTTGCCGCGGTCGGTCCATGGATGGATGACCATCTTTACATACTGAGACCCAAGCTTGGCTCGGAAAGCACATTTCTCAGGTTGGTCCCAGCTGTCATTCGTAGATCTCTAACAGTAGTTACGGGTAGTCAGAAGCCTACAATTCTGACAACCAGTCTTACCAAGAGGTATGACCCAGTCAGTGGGTAATGGAGGTCATATAGGCAGTCGCTTAACGTAATAGTAGATTGTACAACTAAGGCATAAAAGAAGCTATTTTACCCCGAGACGTTTATATCCACCCGAGCCGCAGGCGAGGGTGGATAGTTAAGTCGAGGGGTAAAATGGCTCGTTTATGCCTGAGTTATACACTCTGCTTTTCACTTCGATTGCGAGAAAATGAAACAGGCATAAAATGTACCTACAGTACATAATTAGTCAAAAATGTTGCATCCATAGCTAATTCCCGCCACCACAGATAATACCGCCACGAAACTTTTTAAAAGTTTTTTTTTTAATTTTCAACATTTGTCATTCGACTTGGGTACCTTATACTGCCAAAAAATGAAAACGTTTCTTTGCCTTTTTAAATAATAAATGACAACTATTTTATCGGATTTTATTAAATTAACGATAGAAAACACGGAAGTGGTATAAATTAAAGAAAATGAAATAAATCACGACTTTAATCTGCGAAGTTTTATTGTGCGTGTGGCTGTAGGGCCTGATTACTTTAGTCTTAGAAAAAAATTTTACTTTATGCACTAGAACATAAAAAGCGATTTTGTGTCGCCTAAGCACAACATAAAGACGGACTTTTAGAGCATGAGAAGTGAAAACTACTGTTATTCAACTGCATCCAGTTAGACTGGAAGCCGACACTAACATAGTTGGGAAAACGCAAGCAGATGATGTAGGTTTCTTGATAAAGGGACAGATGGTAGTCTGTCGCAATAGGTAGTTGTACGTAAGTAGGTACAATATGGATATTCTACCACATCCGGTAAGGAAGCCAGCTCAGAACAAATATTCATTTATTATTATGTACAAACAACTGCCAAAAACAATATTACCTACGGAAATATACTGCTTATTATTCACAGTTCTGGAAAGATACATCCCACAAAAACATTTCATATTAAATGTTGCCAAGACGAGACCATGTAGCTTGCACTGTCAAAAAGTAATCAGATCTCATGTAGAGCCAAGCTTCTAACTCTACACGCCCTAACTCTACAAGGCCTAACTTCGCAAACTCTACACCTTAGTCAAAATATATGGCTTGGCCGTAAAGTATAAGAGCTATGCAATTGAAACTTTATAGGTTTAATAAGTCAACCACTGACATCATATCCCGAAAATTTTGTTTATCTGGTATAATCCAAATCCAAGTTAAGAAGGTTCAAAAATACGACGAAGTGCTTCGAGAAAAGGTAGGTAGTGCCCTTGCGCTTCGCTTGGCTCGTCTTGGCGGGGGCACTCCCGTGCCCCCAGATATGTAAAAATAAATGTTCCTTAAAAATATTTTTCTTCCTGTAAGAAAACATTCCTTCTTTCATACAAGCTTTAAGCTCTTAGAATAGCTCACGAAACGATATTAAATAACAAGCTTATACGATGAACTCCGACACTACCAACCCACCAAAAAAAAACCTTTCAAATAGAATTCCAACCTTAAAGCCGAGCTACGTTCATACCAATCGGAATGCCCTCATCGCATACGCTCGCAGGTATTCAGGAATTATTATTACATGCTCCTTTTCAGAACGATCGAGGTGTGCGAAGGAGCGATAGCCTGTCGTTTTACAGTCGGGAGCGCTCGAAAGCGCTTTAAACGTTAAAAATATTGCTACTTCATGGATGCAAGCGCTGCAATCACGCGGAAAGTTCACTATGCATGAGCACAGGTACAGGCGGATACGTACGGACGGATGAATGTGAATGGGATTTAATAGTTTTTACGAATTTTATCTGGGACGTACGTTGCGCTGTAGGTACGTACCTACGTTGTTTTTGGGCCGTAAGCCGCTTAAAACTTTTTTTAAATTCAAAATATTTTTATTGTGGGCATATGTTAGTTACAGGTCTTAACAATAAATTAAAGTTCCAACATGTCCGGCCTAATAGGCATACAATAATTATGTAGTGGCATCATGTCAAATTTAGTTATTATAAATATCAATATACAGTCAAATTAATACATGGTTAACAATTCAATCAATAATTCAAGAAATCTTGGATCGTGTAGTATGTTTTGTAGTTTATTTTTAAATACTGGAAGTTCCTTGCTCAGAATGTCAATACTTAGGTATTTTGTTGTATATGTTTGATGCCATGCCAAAGAAGCTTTTGTTAAATAAAGCCATTTTATGTGGTACATTAGAAATTTTTAACATATATCTTGTCGATTTGAGTTTATCAAATAGATTTTCATACGTCTTTATAAATACGACGACTTGCCATGTAGGAATATTTCGTTGGCATAAAATAAATTCTAGCTAGGACCCCCGACCGTTAAAAGGTGTCTGGGACAGACTGGATGCGGAAGGCGGAGGACAAACTGTTGTGGCGCAGCCTGGGAAAGTCTATGTCCAGCAGTGGACTGCGATAGGCTGAGTTGATTGACTGACAGATAAAATACATAAATGTAACTTTTATGACCAAAAACACCTCCCTCCGGAGTTAGAAAACATCGTAAGGATTAGCAGAGAGTTTCGGAGCAGTTCACATTGTCATATTGTAATTCAAAATTTGGCAATCCGTTGACTGGATTTCTGAAAGTTTTAATGGCTTGATTCTCGAATCTGCCTGGAGACTGGAAACGAGCCTAGTCTCATTACATTACATTAAATCGACGAAGTACTAACTGCAGTATTGTCTCCCCTTCTCCCTTCTAATCTAATCCATCGAAAGGTTATCTTTAAAAGATCGCTTTTAGTAATAAGACTACCCATTGCGTTACCCTATGTAAAATGTCTACATTTAGTAATAAGACTACCCATTGCGTTACCCTATGTAAAATGTCTACATTTAGTAATAAGACTACCCATTGCGTTACCCTATGTAAAATGTCTACATTTAGTAATAAGACTACCCATTGCGTTACCCTATGTAAAATGTCTACATTTAATTCGTAAGGAGTAGATAACATGTTTTATTGTTTCTTGTTTTTTTGTTTTTTATATGCTACAGTAATCTGTGGAAAATGTTGTGGGTAGTATATTTGTAAAGCTTAATTTTAAGACAACACTGTTTGTACTTAATATACTACTGTTTGTTTTCCCAAATGTAATAAATAAATAAACATAATCAGCCTATAAAGTTCCCACTGCTGGGACACAAGCCTCCACTCTGTGAGAGGGAGTGAGCTGTAATCCACCACGCGGGCCAAGTGCGGGTTGCTAGATGTTACATGTCTTCGAATTTTTGGTTCTAGGACATGCCGGTTTCCTCACGATATTTTCCTTCACCGTTTTGAAAGCAGTGGTGATGAAATAATTTACACAAAGTAAAGCGCCTGTCGGGGTTCGAACATACAACCAACACTAAGTCGTAAGTCGGGACCGTTACCACTGGGCCACCACTGCCCTTCATCATTCATTCATCATTGTTGTACAGACGCCAGCACATCAAGCTACTACAATCTGTCAAATTTCTTTAATAGACTTTCAACTTTATCGCTAAAGCGTAAGGTTCAAGGTTGTTTGGGAAAATTTGACAGTTTCGGGTAGCTTGATGTGCTGGCGTCTGTACATAATAAAGAGTATTCTATGCTAGTCTATTCTGATTTAGCATTGATTTCCATTAGTAAAGTATCTAAAGCAGTCACTTATCATTCATTCATACTAACTACTATAATGGTATATTATATTCGAAAGTAACTCTGTTTGTCTGTCTGTTACCTTTTCACGCATAAACCACTAATCGGATTTCGATAAAATTTGGCAGAGAGATAGATTGCATCCCGGGGAAGGACATAGAATAGTTTTTATTCCGATATTCCCACGGGATCGACACTTATGCGGGTGAAATCGCGGGGCGCAGCTAGTATAGCATAATACAAAAACTTTTGTGAATCTCATTCTAAAAGTGACACTAAAACGGCGTCATGGTCTACTTCCGTCTGGCTCCATTCACATATAAATGACAAGGACATAGTATTACAAAGCGTTTATAAATGTCAAGTTATTTTATAAAAAAAGGAAGCTTTTAGGAAGCCTGAGCGGTGTAGGAGGTTTTTACGGAGAACAATAAGATAAAGGCCGAGTCTCCGGTACAAAGAGATGCTGAAGATCTACTAAGAAAAATAAAGCAAGGTCTTCTTTGAGCTCACTGGTACTTATTACATTCTCTTTTGTTGGTGATTTCCATTATTTGGCATTTTATTAAAGAACTATAGCTTCTGCGCGCGACATCGCTCGAATGGAAATCGTAAGATACTTACACATTTTAATAAAACGCCCTCGGCCCCGACCCATCGCCTCGCGTCGCATCGTCCGGCCGCACCTATAACTTCGTTCTTTCCGACTTCTTTTTCTTTATGCTCGGCTCCTAAGGCTCTTTCTGTACTAATACACAATAATAACACTAATACACTACTCTAATAACTATTTATATCGTTCAATTCGTGTATTATTTCGATATCTGAATCCGAATCATTGTTATAATTTTCCATTATAATAACCACAAAACTAATCTGCAATGAATAAAAAAAGAAATGAAATGAATGAATGAATGAATGAAAGAAATGTTTGAAGCAGGCATGTTTGTAGTTTTTTTTAAAGATCGCCACGTCAAATTCTGCCATCTGGTCAATTCACGGTCAGTTTAAACCAATGACTAAATAAACCTATGAACTTGTCATACCTACAAAATTTGCGTGTATACCTACCTACAAAAATCGGGCACTTAAGATGGCCGCCTTTCGTAGAGTTGTTTTTGTTTTTTCTCGCACCACACTGTTTTATACAACACGATAGCATGATTTTCCTATTAATGGGCACCAAAATACCTAGTTCCTAGACGTATTTCTCCCGAAAACAACAAAATTATTTTGAGCAATGCAATTTTGACATGATTTTGACGTCACACAAAAGTGTTGCCAAAAGTGCTTGACAAACATTTAGATGTCTCTCTTTTCATAGCTATTGATTGGTTAAAAAGAAACATAACGCTTTATGACATTTGTGTGTCGATATGATATATATTTGTATAACTATTATTTCTATAGTAGAATATGCCGTTTCCATACGTTTCCTAACTCAATGGTTTAATTATACAAAGGAGTTTAACCAACCCTTTGGGCTAGTTTAAACTAATCGATGGTTTAAACTGTCAATAGTCGATCAACTCCCATTGATCTTAAGAAAGAATCGATGCCCAGAGATTAAACTCGGCTTAAACTACAATTGATCTTAGTGTACAGTCAACAAAAGAGATAAGTATGCAGGATCGTTTGATATAGTTGAAGTTTAGTAAGAAACCGATGGATATTCTCGAATAAAATTTAATTTTATTAATAGAAAACAAACAGCTCATTTATCAAATTAAATTTCAGTCGACAACATCCATCGGTTTCTTATTAAAGTTCAACTATATCCGACGATCCTGCATATTTATTTCTTTTGCTGACTGTACATGATAAAGTGGCAAAACCCAAAGGCACGAAAGAATAATAGCAGTAAAGGGTATCTACCCTACTAAGTACTTATTAGGGTTGCTACCAGTTTCATTTGTAAAAGTAGAAAAATCGTCTACTTTTACAATATTTGTAAATATGTGAGCACCATGTATTAATCACATAACAAATTTATCTGGCATTGCTTTATTTTTAATTCTTTTTCTTTTCCATACGTAACTTTAACCTTTTGGAAGGGGCAACAAGGATCAATTCAACTTTTTTTAAAATTGTCTTATATGTCAGTGCCTATCTACATAATATACTTACATAATAATAAAATAGTAATGAAGTCAAAACTGTACATTGAATATTTTGGAAAAAAAAAAATAGATAATTGCTACGAGCGTCGAGAACGAGTCCGATGCTGAAAATATGGTTTTTAGAATTTTTGTCCGTTTGTCTGAATGTATGATCAAGATTGACACAAAAACAACTGAACAAAAACTTATTAAAACACAATACAGGAAAATTAAAAAGAAAAGTTAGTTACAATTTTGTCTATGGTGCCACCCCTAACGCTAGTGTGTTCCAACACTTCACTCCTTCACTCATTAATAAGCCGCGCGTACACAAAGCCTTAACAAATAGCCCTAAAATGCGCACGCAACTGAGACCAAATAAAACTACCCACATTTTGTGCTCAAAATATAGGTACTGAATACAGAAAAGTACAGATGTGGATAATTTCTCGCAAAGAAAACTTCTAATTTATAAACGAACTAGCAGCGCCCCGCGGTTTCACCCTCATAAGTTTCGATCCCGTGAGAATATCGGGATTAAAAGTATCCTATGTCCTTTACCGGGACTCAAACTATCTCTAAATCGATAGATACACCTCAGACAGACACACTTTCGCATTTACAATATTAGTATGGATAGTGTGACCAGCGACTCGCCCCTGCTTCGCACAGTTTTTACGAGTTGACAAAGCAAGGAGATTTATTTAATTTGTAGCCCATTTTTTTTGTGTCTTTGTCATTCTGTGGATTCACCTAAACGCAACCTAATATCACAGCTAATATGTTCCGCGAAAATCAATAGTTTAGAAGTTGTGATTTTTTTAATTTACTGTCATAAATTCTCTAGTTTAGTCATGTAAACCATGTGACATGTAGCTAGCAAGCAGTGAGCTATTTTTGAGATTATTCCTATATGATAAAACCGCAAGAGAACCAAGGTAGACATAGCCCGAAGAATTGCCAAACTTAAGTGGTAGTGGGCAGGGCACATTGCTCGCAGAACAGATGGCCGATGGGGCCGAAAGGTCCTGAAGTGGCGACCGCGTTCCGGAAGACGTAGCGTTAGAAGGCCGCCCACAAGGTGGACCGACAACCTTGTGAAGGCCGCAGGAACCCGTTGGATGCGAGAAGCACAAAACCGGTCGAAGTGGAGGCGTTTGGGGGAGGCCTATGTCCAGCAGTGGACGTCTTTCGGCTGAAATGATGATGATGATGATAAAACCGCATCAAAATTTTTTGTGAATGTTAGAAGAAGAACATGGCCACACAGACAAGATACAAAATGCGACTCTAATTTGTATTTTTTTTATGGAAGAAATACCTAAATGATTAAATGACAAAACCACAGAAACATTTAATTTCAAATTAATAATTATTATAATGAAATGTTTTCCCGAAAACTTATAAAATTTAAAGGTCAATCTGTCTGATCAATTCGCCTGTAAGATAAAGTAAGTTTTAACAACAAAGAGAAGTTAAATTTAACTACAACAAGTTGTTACAAAGCGTCTCAACTATGAGTCCGAAATTTAACTACTCAACAACTCAATAGTTGTCGTTAATGTCAGTTCTGAGTTTACAACTTCTTAAGTTGATACAAGCAGTTTTCAGTTACTAGAATAATAATAAATATGGATAATATATGCGACTCGATGGTAATTATTTAGAAGAGAAACTATTCGTGAGGTACTGTCTTCGATTTTTGGGTCGAATTACATATTAGGAGCGAATCTAGCTCTTTTATGCTAGGTACACATAATCTTCTATATATATAAAACAAAGTCGGGTTAGTTACACCAGTTGTAACTCAAGAACGGCTGAAGGGATTTTTATGATCTTTGATATTTTTTTTTATGGAAGAAATACCAAAATGGTTAAATGACAAAACTATAGGGTTTCTCTCCGTCTCGAATAGCAGAATACCTAACCATAAAAAAATGGGAAAAACTGACGAAAAAAAAAAGATAATTAATTTTCTCACGACAACGATTAACGAAGACAATAAGGTCGATAACGGATTGACTGATTTCGATGGGGCGGTACGAAGTTCACCGGGTCTAGCTAGTAAGTATTAAATAAGTAATACTTTAAAAAAGACGTGTTCGGCTCGTGGCCTAATAATAACGGTGATAATAACAGCATCTCGGGTCAATAGAAGGTGAAGCTACGCTTGCCGCGGTCGGTTCGTGGATGGGTGACCATCCATTACATATCGAGACCCCTCCGTGACTCGGAAAGCACGTTAAGCCGTTGGTCTCGGCTGTCATTTGTAGATCTTTGACAGTCATTATGAGTAGTCAGGAGCCCAAGTCTGTCTATCGTGACTGCGTATCGAATTACCCAGTAACTGAGTCGTGGAGGTCAGATAGGTAAGTAGTCGCTTCATGTAAAATACTGGTATTCAGCTGCGTATAGACTGTACGTCGACAACAACATATTATGTAGTTGGAAAAGGCTAGGTAAAATGTTTTTATTAGTGTACATTTAAAAAAAAAGTTGTTAATTTCGTTTGGTGACCATTGACATATCAACAGCAATGTTGTTCGCACTCGAAAAACGAATAGTGGTATTCCATTAAATAATAGTAGATACGATACTGAATAATACAACTTCAATAAAACAAAGAAAGAAAATAAAATCCTTTCATAACTGAAAATATGAAAAGGTTTGCTACTTTCCCAAATTATATTGCTTTAATTTTTTAGAAAATGTTTGTAATCAATACTTACGCTTCAGAAATGAGAGCTCTCAGTTTACAGAACACGATGCCGAGGCTGTAGGGGTACTGGTGCCAGGAGACGGACAGGTCGTTGGGAAGACCTGGAACAAAGAAGGGGTTTTTGTTATCGTTGGGTGTTCAGTAGAAACCAAGTCTCACCAAGGAGTGCCCAATAACTTGGTTGAGCAGTGATGACCCCAACTTACATTTTACAGGTCGTGAGTATGAATCCAGAACAGCAAACACGAAAACGAAATTCGGCCGGATTCTATGTACCTGTATCTGGCGTGAGATTTTTTAAGGAACCTCCTTCGGTTCTAGTTGACGCAAGTGTTACTGCCGAAGCCTGCCGGGTCAGCGGGATTGTCCGAAAGGGTTACCGCTGCCCCGGAACATAAAGGGCTAAGGAAGGAACACGGGTGGGTTTTAGTCAGTAAGAGTCTGACACTCCCTTCCGCTCCGTCCTCACATGTTATTGTATAATAAATATACCCATGCAAAATATTGTAAAACATTTTAAAAGAGTAACGGTGGAGTTTCTTGCCCATTCTTCTCCATACGAAAACTACCTTTTGGAAGGGGCGACTAGAATCAATTCTATTTTAAGGTCAGTTTTGACGTTCAAAGTGCCTTTTATGTGCCAATTTGAAATAAATGCTTTGACTTTGACTTTGCTCCACCCAGAGCGGGAGGAGTCATTTGATGATTTCCCATCCACAAAAAAAAAAATGTTACTGCTGAGTATATGGTCCTGGGTTCGATTCCTAGGTTGGGCAAAGTGTTATTGGGTTTATCCATCTAGGTGCTCAGTAGCAGCCAGAGTCTAGTTTTGTGCCCGGTCGATGGCAATATAAACTGCGAAATGTGGGTGTACTATAGGTAAACGTCTACATAACCCATCGGGGAATACAGGCGTTATCTTTATACTTAATAGTAATACTAAAGCTGAAGAGTTTGTTTGTTTAAACGCGCTAATCTCTGAAACTACCAGTCCGATTTGAAAAAATCCTTTCGCATTTGATAGCCTTATTCTTGAGGAAGGCTATGTGCTATTTAACATCACGCTACGAAGCCTTAGGAATCGAGCATAAAGAAAAAAGTCCGAAATTACGAAAAGTCAAAACGGAGTAATAGCGTCGCAAGGCGGCGGAATGCGACGCGGTGGGACGAGCGCTGAAATAACACGCGGAAGAAGCCGCGGGCAGAAGCAAGTATTGTGTTATTTTTAAAGGAACTAAAAACAACAGGAGAGCAGTGGTGGCCAAGTGGTAACGGCCGCGACTTACGAGTTGTAGGTCGTAGGTTCGAATCTAGACAGGCGCTTTACTTTGTGTAAATTATTTCATCACCACTGCTCTCAAAAGGGTGAAGGAAAACATCCTGAGAAAACCGGCATGTCCTAGAACCAGAAATTCGAAGACATGTGACATCTGCCAACCCGCACTGGGCCCACGTGGTGAATTTTGGCCCACTCCCTCTCACTGAGAGGAGGCCTGTGTCCCAGCAGTGGGAACATTATAGGCTGATTATTTAAAAACAACATTGCCCTCACGCAGAAAGCTAGCGTGGTGTTTCTGCATGAGGAGAAACCTTTACTCTTCTTTCTATACTCCATGCCTTTACTCGACAATTAACTGCATGCTTTGTTATAACCTCACTCAATTGTACCTCGCCTATACATAGAACACTTCAAACATGACCTAGGATATTTCTCACGACCCAGAGTCCTTTCAAAAGGCCCTTATCAAAACGAGCCCTTAGAAGGGCTCCCCACAGAGAATAGGCCGCAATCATACTAACAATCAAATCAGAAGGGCCCATTACCTGATGTAAGGACGGTCTTAATCGTGCCGCATTTGGGTACCTACAGAAATGTGGATCCATTTTGGAATTGATGAGTGAGTAATTAAATTATTATTGTCAGACTTAGAATGAGGAATTGTTTTTCTTCTTTGGCAACTGAGCTGATGTAGACTTTTCTACCCAATGACGTTATACATCATTGTTTCTACCAACGTAAAAAATGATGAATGAGGGTTTTCTGAAATGAAGGCAGATGTCGCCCCGAATAGCAGAATAACTATTAAAACATGGAAAAAATCCAATAATAAAATGTGGGCTGAAGACAGAGAAATCATAAAATCAAGTAGTATACTTGTTTATTCTTATATAAACTAGTAAAACTCTTAAAAACACATCTTAGTAAAAAATCACGTCTTAACGTCTTCACTTCGTCATTCAAAAGCCAACTGCCATTCCCCTTTTTAAATACCTTCAATACGTCATCCCAAGCATACGTCTTTGGCATACATCATCTGTCTCACTTACACCTTAGCATTCAGCTCTTTCTTACAATCATGCATACAACAGCGTTCCATTCCTACAAAAATAATAATGAAGGTAAGATTAATTTTCTCATACATTTTGAATGGAATGGCTTATTGATTCAGAGGTGGTATGAAGTTCACTGGGTAACTAGTCCATTTAAATAAAAATGAATCGCCGAAATGTACGTGCATAACTTCCGAACGACTGCACGAAATTGGATCTTCTTCTTCTTAGCGTGTCGATAGCAATCTAAATGTACTCGGCCCAGAATTCGGCTACTTGTTTGGCGCCATCACTAGCGTCCATCAGTTCCTGTAACGTGCAGCTGACTGGACACGCAGGGCACGAACCCAAAGCCGGCCACACATCCCTGGACTTACGCTTATCGCCGAGATCTGTCATCCGTAGCACGGTAACGCAGTGTTTGCTGCTCCCGGCGTAATCCACCAAATTGGATAATTCTTTTTTTGTTGTGTTCGGTATTGTCAGGACAAGGTTTGTATGAACGAAGCGGGCCTCTAGTCTTATAATAATACATTATACTACGAAATTTGAAAGAAAAAAAAGAAAATCCGTTTATTTGCGGTGAAAATGACGCAAAAAAGAACATAAACACAAAAAATAAAATAAATAGCTTACTTTGTAAAGTATAATATTATTTTAATATTATTGTGAATATGAAGACTATGTGGGTCATTTTATTTATATCTTGATTTTTCTCTTGGTTCTGTTAGTTTTTGTCGTGGTCTGGCAGTTTGAGTAATTTATGTGGCCTACCCAAATGTCCTTCTTTGGTATTGTTCGTTAAATCGTTGAGCACCTTAAGTTTTGAGTAGAGCTGCACGATTTCTGAAAAATGCGTGGACTAACTGGACAGGTCCACTCAAACTGTGTGGTTCTTTCCTCAAAATACCATCTCAGAAATCGATCTACATGGTCTTCACATGATCTGACCAAGATTATCTCTGGACTTTAACCTTTCGTATGCCGGAACGTAGATCCACGCGAGACACAATGGCTTTTTAATTGTGTCTGTAATTACGGCATTCAACCGGTTAAAAGAGACTGTGACCTCTGAGTTTGTTTCGGCCTTTCTTCTCAGAGTAGTCAGATAGGAAACGCCGACCTCATCTAGATTTTAAAATACGATTGACGTGTAAAAGTTTTTGTGCAAACCTACTTACAGAAAATAAATCATTTATCATTTAATGTCCGCTATTTATTCAAGATAATCTACTTTTGACTCTATGGACTTCTAAGAAATAAGACAAGAATACTGACCAGAAAACAGATTACAGAATTTCCATCTTAACGTCACTGAACTTTGCGTTATCTTCTCAGCGATCTTCTAAGAGTTGCAAGAGAGTTTATTATAGAGGTGCAAGTCTATTTATATTTTTATTTTATATTAAGGCTATTAGTTTATCTCATAAAATACCTACATCATTATTATAACAAATAGTAGTTTGCTAAGTAATCACACTAATATTATAAAGGCGAAAGTTTGTGTGTGTGAGGGTGTGTGTGTGTTTATATGTTTGTTACTTCTTCACGCACAAACGGCTGGACCAACTTTGATAAAATTTTGTATGGAGGTAGCTGACACCCTGGATTAACATATAGGCTACTTTTTATTCCGATATTCCCACGGGATCGACACTTGTGCGGGTGAAACCGGGGGGCACAGCTAATCAACAAATGCTTCCTTTCTCCTAACTCACTTATCTTGCTGTGCCCGACAGGGTCCATATGATCTAATTATAAGTTCACCACCTAAGAATACCCACATGGGGAATGCAATAAAAGTATACACTTCGATGTTACACTTTTCTAAGTCACGTAACACACCCTGTTTTGAGTGTGTTACAGTGTTACCTTATAGTTTGATCTTCGAGGCACCAGTGCAATGTTCTGCTGAACTGTTTTGTATGTAGATTCACCTTTGGCGCCGTGAACGTGTCTTTGACATAACATGTTTGTGCTATTAAGGTTCAAAATTGCCTCCTTTTCTGTTTAAGGAGAAGCGCCAGGTTATCCCGCGAAATTCAAATTTTCTAAAAATTTTTGTCAATACGCAGTTCAGTGTCAGGTTGTATCATTGTATGTTGATTAAAATATGATTTGCGACCATAACCAGTATGTATTTACAGAATTATAGCCATTAAAATAAAAAAACCGAGTGTGCTTATGACCACACGACTGAAGTGAAACTTCAAACGCATTTTCGTATTTGGTTATGAGAAGAAGAGAGAAAGAAAATGTCCGCGCGCACTGCTTTCTCTTGCTTATATCCCCCACTCAACTCCCGTTCGCCTCGCTCGATCACACTTTTCGTAACGCTTACGTCACGCGTTCGCCAGATTACTCCCCAAGTCAAGCGTGCGTAAAGAAGTTTCACTTCAAAAAATTAAAACTGAGAAATAAAATTGCCAAGTGCGAGTCCAGACACGAAGGGTTCGTACCTCTAGGCAAAAAAACCCGAAAAATTCAAGTTTCTTGTATGTTCCCTTTAATTTTTAACTTTATTTTATTTTATTGATTGTTGTATTAGCGGCAATAGAAATACACTTCAATGTAAAAATTTCAACTGTCTACCTGTGCTCATGAGACAAGCTCGCTGACAGACGGACGGACAGCGGAGGCTTAGTAACAGGGTCCCGTTGGCACCCTTTGGCAAACAAACACCTCACATTCAATTTTAGATCTATGTATGTTCACATCCTGTATAACTGTCAACACTTGAGGTAGGGAAAAAGGGATGGCACGTGTCAGATTCTTCACGTCTCAGATCGTCTGTCTAGAGTTTTTGACAACAAAATCTAGCTAATCTTCGCTGAACTGAAAAACAAGGGCCGGAAAAACATTAGGAACCTGTCGCGGTGTAAAGCGTATAAACTGACACGGAGATAGTTACTATACTTACAAAGGAATGATTCTTAAAACTCAATTTTATATTTTACTAGCTGTGCCCCGCAGTTTCACCCGCGATAAAAGTATTATACTTAGTCCTTTTTTATTGATTCCCTTTACAAATCTCCATCCCCCTTTTTACACACTTAAGGGATAATTTCGGAGATAAAAACTAGTCTATATCCTTCCCCATAACTCAAACTATCTCCATACCAAATTTCATTTAAATCGGTTCAGCGGTTATTGATTCCCCATACAAATTTCTACCCCCCTTTTCACCCCCTTAATGGATGATTTCTGGGATAAAAACTATCCTATGTCCTTCCCCGGGATGCAATCTATCTCTCTGCAAAACATCTAAATCCGTTCAGTGGTTTAGGCGTGAAAAGGTAACATACAGACAGACAGAGTTACTTTCGAATTTATAATATTACTAGCTGCGACCCGCGGTTTCACCCGCATAAGTTTCGACCCCGTGGGAATATCGGGATAAAAAGTAGCCTATGTCCTCTCCTGGGACTCAAACTATCTCTATTCCAAATTTCATCTAAATCGGTTCAGCGGTTTGAGCGTGAAGAAGTAAAAAACATATAAACACACTCACAAACTTTCGCCTTTATAATATTAGTGTGATTATATAATTATAAGTATGGATTCTGCCTGCGACTTCGTCCGCGTGTAATTTCTTGCTCCCCCTGTCGCATCGCATCGCCTGCCCGAGCGCTTAGCGCTTCGCTCAGCATTCTTTCTGACTTTATTTCTTCTTGCTCGGCTCCTAAGGGTCCTAGTGTGATGTTATGTCTATAGCCTTCCTCAAGGATTAGGCTATCAAATGCAAAAAGGTTATTTAATCCGACTGGTAGTTCCGGAGATTACCCCCTACATACAAATAAACAAATGTTACGTCTTTATAATATTAGTATAGATATGTGTAAGCAAGCAAGATATGGTTAAATTATACCTGTAACGTTGGAACGCTATATTTAATATCACCAGCCACATTGCGAATTTTATCAGAAATCCAAAGAGTTTCTCTGCACTAGGGCTGCCAGAAGGTTGTGAAGATACTCGTAAATAGATTATATTCTATGAGAAAGTGGGGTCGGGTCGTGGATCCATTCAATGAACAGTTTTTTAAAAGTGTTCCAAGGCTCTTCATGTCCGAATTCACTCATGATAAACTTTTCCTGAGCGATGCTGACGATTTTTTTGTTGCCCTGTGGTTTTTCTCCCCCCGTATATAAAAGGAGGGGGGGAGGGGGCTCCTTTTATATACTTTTACATATATTTTTTTAAGACGAGTTTTAAAGCTTTAGAAATAGCGGAAGTTATAAAGCTACGTTTATTTTAGAAAAAAAAGAAACAGGGCTCCGCGCAAAAAGTTAAAACCCATGAAATCCCTAATATGTTTTCCGACTTGCACGCAAACGAAGTCGCAGGCACAGCTAGTTTTAAATATAATTTCGGTTACTATTTGAAATTCTTTAAATGATAGTGAAAACCGCGTCAGAATCCGTTGATCTAGGTACTATAAGGACTGACTACAGTGGAGAGCTATTTTACTTGAATGAAACTCCTATTGGCTTTCATAGGATATTATTTTAGGAGTATTTCATCAAATATATAAAATTAGTCCATATTATTTCTTACACGTCAGACTTACGACATTCTTTATGACACATGCTTAAACGTTCGAATGGAACATGCCTTCAAATATTTTCGGCCAGCATCTCAAAAGATAAATATATAGATATATACTCTACAGTACGATGTAAGAGCAGCCCTGCATAACATTTTTGTTCGGAATCAGTAGAGGATTTATTACCTCATACTGCAAATAGGTAGCAATTTCAAACATTTGTAGAAAAGCTGGGTTGAAGAGAAATTGTAGTACCTGCTTACATAATAGAAAATCGGGCACCCAGTTAGAGAAACACGATCGTTTTTCTTTTACTCGTTTCGGCACGGAGAACCTACCGTAATATCTCTAGTCAGTAAAGCTTCCATCGAATAACGTCAATGAAACGTTATTTATGAAAGTATGTTAGAATTTCCCTAGAGAGCGTTTTTCACACCGTAAAGGCATTTATCATTTTCAAGACGGCCGTCACTGCGGCCACTATGTTTCGGCCGCTATGTGGCGGCCACCGTTCTTGTAGGGTACAGTAGCTGTAGGTTGGTTACGGGCCTGACTACACACTAACTAGCTATTTGAGAGCAGTAGATACTACTGACTTTGATAATTTTTGTAATGGCGATAAAGTTGCTGTTTCGAACTTCTGAAGGGGTACCGGCAGGAATCGAGTTGTAAGAGGTCTTCGCCACTGCTACACAGGGTGCATAATTATACTCTTTTGAAATCGGCGGAGAAAATTATAGGCTGATAATACGCCAGATCACACTACACACTACAGCTCAAACACTAGGGTACATACATTCGTCTGTTCCCGTTGTCCCCATTGGCGCTGTCCCCATTTTGGCAGATATTGGCATTCAATTAATACGTTTATCTGCCAAATAATGTTCTTAATAATTCTGTTAGTACAATTTTGACATCCTTCATAATTATTTAAGCATATCAAGATCAATAATAATCAATTAAGCAATACATAAATACAATAAAACACCAATAATATAAAGCTGTAACAATAAAATTTCAAACTTTATTACATAAACACATACCTACGTAATCAGTCTATAACGTTGCCACTGCTGGGACACAGGCCTCCTCTCTTCTAGAGGGAATGGGCTGTAATCTCAACTCAACTCAAAGAATTTATTTCAATTAAACCATTTACAGGCATTTTTGAATTGTCAAGAAGTCAGTCAGTCAGAAAAATGAAGCTAGTTGTCCATTCCAAAGCGTAGGTACCTATGGAGAAGAACGGGCAAGAAACTCCATGGACACTCTTTTAAATCAAAATAATGTGGTTACAAAGTCTTGGTTACATCATTCATGTTAAAAATTATACATGTGAGCACGATGCAGAACTTTAAAAGCGTCCATAATGAAAAGATGAGAAAAAACAACAATTCAAATAATAAATTGAAATAAGCCATGGCAGCAAAGAGAAGAGTCCCTACTGACGGCGCCCGTTCACGAACATGACGCATGCATCAGCACCATTCAGCTCAACCATTTTGAAGGGAGCTAAATGATCCAACACATGCGCCACCATCAGCGAGACATTTGAGTGAGCATGATATACTCTCAGCCGCCAGAGCACATTCAAGTCAATGAAAGACGTACCCAGTAAATGGTAGCTTTATAGTGTGTACATAGTACTCACACATCTACCACGCGGGCCCAGTGTCGGTTGGTACAAGTCACATGTCTTCGAATTTTTGGTTCTTGGACATGCCAGTTTCCTCACGATGATTTCCGTCACCGTTTTGAGAGCAGTGGTGGTGAAATTATACTACAAACTATAAGTATATTACATACTTTGAAACCTCATACCCACCAATAATTCAAAATCAAAAGTCATTTATTCAAACTAGGCTGAGAATCAGCACTTTTCGAACGTCAGAATTACAAAAGACAGTCCCCCAAAACGCCCGCCCTTCACCACTTCCTAGTGCTTTCGCTGGGGAGAAGAAGTGGCGGAACAAACTCCCCAGCAGAACAGCTGTCTGTTCAGTTAAAAAATAATTGATTTTATACAATACTAAGTAGGCTCTCAAATAAAAAATAATAATAATAAAAAAAAAACAATTATATGAACTCATATAATATAATTATTTTGTCAACGTATTTTTTGTACCGAAACCAAAGTTGATACACTCGGAAAACGGGTCAGGGAAAACCTGTCAATCGCAAAAACGGGATTCGTAGAGCTACTTGGCTAATCACTGGCTGGCAAGTAACGGTCGTAATTACAACACATGGGTACGACACCTACTTTCCTATATTATACCTGTTCTTATTGTTAGAGAGGACCCTTTGTCTACCAGTGTAGGTATCTGTGGCTTGATGTGTGTGTCTGTGTCACTACAATGATTGGTGAGCAAAAGTTATAGAAAAACTGGTTGACTAGATTATTACCTACGTCATTAGCCTGTTATTGATTTAAAACAGACACATAGAAGGATGTCACCCGAATGCTGATTACATTTCAAAGTCAAAGTCACAGTCAAATCATTTATTCCGATTAAGGCACAAAAGTAAAAGGTTCTTTTGAATGTCTCTTACACTTCCAAAACAAGACCTAAATATAACCTTTATTTTCTTTCGTCATTTTTAGGGTTCCGTTCCCAAAGGGTGCCACCGGAACCCTATTACTAAGCCTCCGCTGTCCGTCCGTCCATACGTCTGACTGTCAGTGGGCTCTCATGAACCGTAATAGATAGACAGTTGTTTTCACAGAATGAGTATTTCTACTGCAGCTATAACAATCTATACATATAATAAAATCGTAGGAAAGTCAAAACGGTACATTGAATATTTTTTTAAAAGAATACTTGGGGCGTGATCTACAATCGATATCGAAGCCAAAAATATAGTTTTTAGAATTTTTGTCTGTTTGTCTGTTTGTCTGTATGTCCGGGATAAACTCAAAAAGTACTGCATGGATTTACTTCAAATTTTGCATGAATATTACTAAGAGGTCGGGTCAACATATAGGCTACATATTATCACGCTATCACCTATAGGGGAGGAGCTGTGAATATTTATTTTTCTTACGCATTCTGTGACAGCGTGTAATCTAACGACGCATATTTAAATGTTGTTTTTCAGTAAGCCATGCTATTATCTAGCTTTACACTATAAAAACTACGCCATTTAAGTAACTTGGGCAGAAAAAACATAGTTTAATGAATTTTAGTAGTATAAAGAAAATTTTGAAGCAGCGCCATCTATGAGTTTTCATAAAAATCAAATCAAGTTACATGTTGACACTTTTTGGAAATTAATAATTTAAATTTGATCATGTTGGCGAGGTTAGTAGTTAGTTATTCTTAAAATTCATAGATGGCAATGTGCATTTTCTTCATAAAAGTTGTATCGTATAGTTCGTTTTGACAAATTCAAGTTCCAACAAAACCCTTAAAATGTTGAGCAGAGTTGAGGACGACAATAAAAAAAAAAATGCGGTGTTAAGTATTACAAAAAAGTTATGTTTCTACTGGAGACGAAGTCGGAGTAACTGATGAATGCGTGCTGAACACCTGTCTCAGTTCACTTCAAGATGTGGTCATTTCTATCGGCGGCAATCCACTGATCGAATATGGGTTACCAGCTCCCCAATGATCACCGCATCAAGACCGTGTAAATCGGGAGTATAACGCTGAGACAAATTACGATCCGGGCGAAATGACCATGTCGCTTTGTTCTCTTCAGAGCAAAAACAAATTTATGACACCGTCCTTGAAAGCGTTGGGAAAAAACCAGGGTCAAATGTTTTTCTTGGAATGCGTCTGGTGGAACAGGAAAAACATTTGTTACCACTTGCATACTTGCAGAGGTCAGCAGGCAAGGCAAAATTGCTATTGCTGTAGCGTCGTCGGGAATCGCTGCCACACTGCCTCCGAGTGGCAAGACAGCACATGCCATGTTTAAAATTCCTATCGATTTAGAGAGCGCCGAAACGCCTGTTTGTGGTGTGTCACGTAACAGCGATAAGGGACACGTGCTCAAGGATTGCTCTTTGATCGTATGGGATGAGTGTACGATGGCCAATAGGAAGGCAGTTGAGGCCGTGGACGGAATCTTGCAAGACATCCGCAGGAACGAACATTTGATGCGTCGTATCACAGCTGTTCTGTTCAGTGGCGATTTCCGGCAAACGCTTCCCGTGGTGACACGGGGATCGAGGGCTGACGAGGTGAATGCTTCGTTGAAACTATCTTCGTTGTGGTCACGAGTTCGTACGCTGCGCTTGACCATTAATATGAGAGCTCGGCTCGGCGGCAATGCACGTGCTCAAGAATTCTCCAATGTCCTTCTAAATCTTGGCGAAGGCACTCTACCAGAAGAGAGAGGTGGACAGGTGGTGCTTCCAGAGTCTCTCGGTAGAGTGGTATCCAGCTTAGAAGAACTCATTTGCTGTGTGTACGGGGACATCAGTCGTATACTGCACCTGCAGAATTCTTGGGTGTGTGAGCGGGCCATTTTGACGTCCAAAAATGATCAGGCTGCAGCAATTAACGAATACATTCTCTCGGAAATTGAGGAGAATGAAGTGGTCTACACCTCGATAAACACTGTTGTCGAGCAAGATGACGCCACACATTATCCCGTGGAATTTCTGAACTCCCTGTCAGCAAGTGGACTTCCAGCGCATACCATCAAGCTGAAGGTCGGTGTCCCGATTATGCTTCTTCGGAACCTATCTCCTCTGAAGTTGTGTAACGGGACCCACCCTAAAGTCATTTCGCTCTACAGACACACCATTGAGGCGGAAATTCTTACGGGTTGTGGCGTTGGCGAGGCAGTATTTATACCACGCATTCCCCTCATACCTCATATCTTCCCGTTCCAGTTCAAGCGCGTACAGTTCCCCGTGAGTGTTTGCTTCGCGATAACCATCAATAGAGGCAGACACTGAGGGCAGCGGGTGTCGACCTCAGGACGAGTTGCTTCTCACACGGACAACTGTACGTCGCTTGCTCCCGCGTCACCAGTCCTGACTCTCTTTACATTTTGGCTCCTGGCAGCATAACTACCAACGTTGTTTATAGGGAAGTGTTTTAAGGTATGATGCCTTTGTACGTATTTTTACTCTTTTGTGTCCTGGAATGTATTCCTGCATTGTTTTCTCTATTTCCTTCAGTCACATCCCCCACACCACACTGAACTCAGCAGGACTCCCATATAACTCTCTTCACTTGCTTCGCTTGCAAAAAAAACTTATATTTTAATGCTATTTTAAAAGTTGTTTACTTATAATGCTATAGCGACACTGGCATCTTAGGTATTTTTGGTGCTGTAGAGCCTTCAGGCAGACGACGTCGCGGGCAGCAGCTAGTAATCAATAAATATTAAGGGGGACTCCCCTTTAATTTTTCTTAACTACCATACTTACACGAAACTTGTTTTTATTCGGCGTTTTTTGCCTTCCTTCCACTACAGAACCCTTCGCGCGCGAGTCCGACTTGCACTTGGCTGGTTTTTTTCTGATTTATTTTCGTTGGATCCCGCTTTTGAATCCCAGTTTAATATTTTTGGCGTTGGATCCCGCAAAACATTATTATGTATTTCCGTTGGATCCCGAATTTAAAAAATGCAAGATAATTACGTTTTATTGTCGTTGAATCCCGAAAAGTATTTCCGTTGGATCCCGAATGCTTAAAAAAATCTGAATGCGGGTACTTTCAACAACAAAATTGTTTACAATAAAATGAGGGGTTCACTAATGTTTCACCAAAACTCCATTGACAAATTTTTAGTTTACAACCAACGTTTCGTATACTATTTATTTCACAAACAACTCATTTTCTATATAATCTAGTCGTTTCTGGCACTCGCCGACCGCTGCCGCGGCACCGCTCACTTCGCTCGCTCGGTTCGTGCGTAGGGGTCACAGTTTTAACCTAACCTAACCTAACATTGTTTTTTTTTTTCAATAATTAACCTAATCTAACTAGTTCGGCTCCGGGTAGCCCACAAAAAATAATCTCTTTTTTTCTATTAGCGCAAGTCGATGAAAGAATGAGTTTCATTTTTAGGAAATTGCGTAATAATAAGTCAATATGTAAAACGTTTTTATTCCAAACGTTTTTTATGAGATAAAATGAATTTCTTGTTAAATAACACGTTATTAAACAAAAGTTTATCAGTTTAGTTTATAAGTTTAAGTATATGTCGCTTGCTACCGCGTCACCAGTCCTAACTCTCTATATATTTTGGCTGCTGAGGCCAAAACTACAAACGTACAAGTGTACAGGGATGTTTTATAAAATGCGGCTGTTACTTTACTATATTGTGGTGTCTTACGACTTCCACGCGAACGAAGTCGCGGGCAGAAGCTAGTGTTTGATAACGGTAAATCACTTTTCTTCTGAAATGTACACATGTTGTTATAACATGGGATTCAACGGAAATAGCAAACGGGATCCATCGTTAATACCTAAAAAATGGGATTCAAAAGTGGGATCCAACGAAAATAAACGTTTTTTCTCAGATTTTGTCAATTTGTTTTACAGTTTGCCGGATAGTAGGCAGCTAAATGACAGCACCAACTAGCTAAGCTAAAGAAAATAAATGAAATTGGAAAAGTGAATTCTAACCAAGTAACAGAACTTTTTTTGAGCCGTTTGGGGTCCGAGTGTTCAACGAGTATTTCGGGACATCGCCAAGTGGTTGGTCGACTCATCACGGGACCGAGAGGGCTGGCCTATTTTTAAGTCGCACAATCACTATCAGCATTGCCATCCAACGTGGCAACGCTGCCAGCCTTTTCGGCAGTTTTCCCACTGAAAGCGATGCGGATGATTTTTTGATGCTCAATGAAGCTCATTGAGCATCAAAAAAAGGCAAAGAGCAAAGCAAACCTTATGCTCAAGTAAAAAAAAAAATGCTGTACAAAGGCGGACTTAATGCCTGAGGCATTTCTTCTACATAGTATATTTATTTATTGATTAGATTATAAATATTGTGTTTAAGATTTATCAAATTACCAGAGTAAATCATCATCATCATCCATTCATCATTCATCCATTTTCCTGTACCTGCCTCAACATATATTTCAAACAATCCGTAATTTGTCGTTTAAACTGGGGTGCACCGTGCGCATGTCATAAACAAGTTCCATTAGTATATGCACAACGGTCTAAGTAACACACAACAAGCAACATGTTTACTGTCTGAAACTGTGTCAAATATAACGCGGTCGTGAGCAGGCATCTATTAGTGACGCGGCACTAAACTGTTACACGAGCTCCTACTGGGGAGCTTATGTACTTACGTAGACCATCCACTGCTGCGTATGCTCTGTTCCAAATATCTCCGATAAAAATATAAACAAATGGATATTCTGTAAACGTAGTACCAGGGGTGTGCATGCCAATTTGTAGTTGTAGGTCATTTGTGTAATACAACTTACAAATTTAATGCTTCGATTTGATTATTTGAATACTTAAAACGCGAAATCCTAATTTTTATTCACCTTATAGATGTTTTTCATTTAACTATTGAGGTTAATTTAATAACATCAATTTTCGTCGATGATTTTTTAATTACATACAATTTAATTTATAAAAAACTAGCTGCGGCCCTCGGTTTTACCCGCATAAGTTTCGAGCCCGTGGGAATATCGGGACTTAGCTATCTCTACACCAAATTTCATCTAAATCGATGTGTAAAGGTAACATACAGACCGACAGACAGAGTTACTTTCGAATTTATAGCATTAAAGTATGGATGTGGTGAAATAAAAACCTACTAAATACAGATGAATGTAATTTTTAGCGAGTTATTGGTAGGTACATTGCGTAAGAGTTTAACCTGAACAGGGCATGTTTACACTTTCATCTGATGATTTTGGAACAGTCATTATGATGTGCACAGAATAGTTTGCGACGTTAGCTGCACGGTTCATTTGTTGTCCAAGCACGTGTCCGTGCGTAGCGGGACACACTGGATGATCCCGCTTACATTTTCATACAAAGCGATGCTTAGTGTCACGTGTGTAGCTTAGCCGTGGCTGTTGTGGAGCGACGCTTCGACACAAGCCTACTATGAAAATGTGTCTGTGAGTACCAATACAGCTGCTTTTATTTCAGGCACTTTTTGAATGCGACATACATTTTTAAGTATGTCTCAAGTCGAGGTAAAGTGTTCAAGGTATCGTAAAACGCAATAAATATGTATGTGACTTTCGGTTTTCACGACTTTGCGTTCGTAAAATGTTAAGTTTTTCATGATATAATGTAATTTTGTGTGCTATCTGCTAGGTATTAGGTACGTCACTCAAGCAAAAGTGGTCTTGTGGTAGGTAGATATATATTTATATGTAGTTGTATGCTTTTTTTTGGTGTGGGGACGGGATTTTGGTGATCGTGGACGACTTGCCCACGTATCTAATAACGTTTTGTTGCACAGATCGAAGATACATGTAAAATTAAACTTAATCTTATGTATGAGGGCGAAAAAAAGACCGCCATTTCCCGTTTTGTAGCTCTTGACGTTATTTTTTCTTAATAACACAGATAATATATTATAAAAAAATAAGGTCACACACACATTACAGAACATCCTCCACAGTGATTTTCTTCAGAAAGGTCTGGTGCGTAATTATCGCAATCGGCATGCGTGTATGTGCAGATGTATGTATAAGCAAAAGGAATGCAGTAGGTGGCGCTCTGTAATTTCTGCCTACCTTCGTGGGAAGAAAGCCTGAGCTCATGTGTGTAAGGAACTGTAATATTCATCTCAAAATACCATTTTAATGTTGCACTCGAATAAAACCGCGAGCAGAAGTGAATACATAATGATTAAACGCCTACATACAGATGAAGGGAGTGGTCTTAATACACTGCTCTTTAATGTTATCAGCGGCTATAGCGACTCATGGGGTAAAAATGGCGTACAATGAAGTTTTATCTCAACCCTCCCGCTGTGCGAGCGCTGTCAACTGCGAGATGTACCATCAAGATTATTAAGTTCTCGTTTTAATACAAGAAATTGTAATTTTACTTGGGAAAGTTGGTGTCATGGCTTTTTGTAAGGTTCTTGCGGAATATACCTAGACCATGCCTTAGTGAAGGACAAGGCGAATAAGGCCCGATTCTTATAGACCAGAACATGTTGTTTTCTTTTTCAACGTAAAGTTCTTCATAAAATGGATAATATAAGAAACAAACATATTTGTAGTGCTTTAGTCGCTAAGATACACGAAAAACTTAGTGAAAACCGCTTGCGCTGGTACGGACATTTGATAAGGCGATATGATGACCATATGATTTAAAGAGTCATGAATATACAGGGTGAAATTTAATTCATGGGCATTCTTTTCAGGGGTCATTGCAATCATCACTATGAACAACTTTTACTATGGGACCAAACCTGAAATCACGAAAAAAAATCAGCTCTTCCCTACATTTTGACGAGTTATGTGAACATAAATGCAAGGATTAATTAATTTTTTTTTCGCGATTTTAGTTTTAGTCCCGTAGTACAAGTTGTTCATAATAATGACCTCTTAAAAGGATGCCCATGAATTTAATTTCAGACTGTATAAGATGGAAAAAGGGACCGTGGACGACGAACAATAAAAAATGACATGATAGCGAGCAACACAACAATAGAGATAACACAGAACCGTACGGTGAGGAGGGCTGACCCCAAATAAATTGGGATAATATCCAGGAGAAAGAAAAAGTAACCTACAGGCCCTTCATACCTACCTGTAGCAATGATCCCCAATACCAGCCTTACTGGTTGTCTCTAATCAACAATACCACGTATAAGGTTAGAAAATTTGCATTTAGGTAAAAATCGACTACTTAACTGATTCGTTTACTCGTTGCTATTATTTTTATCCAAATGTTTGAACTGCTGTAACGTTGCTACTGACTAATTGAACTACCTTTATGTTATCATATCATCATCATCATCATCATATCATCATCATCATAATCATCATCATCATCATCATCCAAACTAATATTATAAATGCGAAAGTAACTCTGTCTCTCTGTCTGTCTTTTCTTCACGCCTAAACTACTGAACCGATTTCGATGAAATTTGGTATAGAGATAGTTTGAGTCCCGGGAAAGGACATAGGATAGTTTTTATCCCGATATTCCCACGGGATCGAAACTTACGCGGGTGAAACCGCGGGGCGCAGCTAGTGTTATCATAAAAAATAATTAAGTAATCCCTTAGGAGTACCTAATTATTTTTTTTATTTTAAATCGTAATGTGGCATCACAGCTGAAGTGGAAAAATGTCAACGAACTTTTGGAGGGAACTCAATATACATAGGTACAGGGTGGGTTTTTCAGATGGGGCGGTAAGGGCAGCTACCTTAACCGATGTACCCACAGGAAATCGGTGTAAGGAGACTTTCTTTAAGTTATTGAGAAATTTTAATTTACATTCACAGATTTTGAAAAAAAAATCTACAGTCAGCAGGACAATGGACAATTTACACGAAAACTCTTTTTTATGCCAATCGATCCTGTTTCTTATAAGGATCAAAAACTTCTACTGGACCAACTGAGGTTTGAGTAACTAGAAAAGGGTCAGTGGGTCGTCTTAAGGGCGGATTGGCAAAAAACTTTTCCCATACAGTTCGTAGGAAATGAGATTACAACTTACTTTTTTATGATCATGATAGACCGCTGTGGCTGGTAGTCTGGTACACGAAAGTTGAGCCTGGAATATAATTGAAACTTTACATAGCAACTTTCTAAAAAATTGGTTGTCTGTAACGTCGGTTTACAGACGATAATTTTACATGATAACGTCATAAGAAAACATCAGATAGATGCGTCACAAGCCGAACGCTTAGGCCGATCGTGCCTCTCTATCGCTTGTTCCGCGCTCTCGCTGGCACGCTCGGCTCAAGCGGTACGTGACAATGAGTCATGATTTTTCGTGCGTGCAGCCGGCGTTCATCGATTTATAAGACGTTATCACGTTAAAATGTCAGATGAATGTCACCCGACCTGTAAAATGTCAGGCGTGTCAGGCTATATTGTATTTGTTTGTTGCATTGATTTTATTAATAGTTATTTCGTGAATAAATTATACATTAAAAAGTGACGTGCGACGGCTACTATACACTATGGTAATTAAATTTGAAGACAAACAACAGAAGTCGTGAGATGCTTACGACAAAAAACAACAATGTTTACTTGCGGTAATGACCTTTAATCTGTCGAGCTCCGCTAATGAGACAATTGATTTTCTATTGTTTCGTCGCCAATAGGCGACACACGGTGCTTGACCAGCTAAAGGTTAGTTTACCTGATATAGTTTTGATACTTAACATATTTTATTTCAAATTGTAATGTTTACCTTATACTTACGCATAATGTAATAAATGTGTGTGTGTGTGTTTGTGTTTGTTACTTCTTCACGCTCAAACGGCCAGCCGTTTGAGCGTGAAGAAGTAACAAACACAACAAACACCAATTTTGATAAAATTTTGTATGGAGGTAGCTGACACCCTGGATTAACATATCTAAGTATAGGCTACTTTTTATCCCGATATTCCCACAAGATCGACATTTACGCGGGTGAACCCGCGGGGCGCAGCTAGTGGAAAATAAAATAAAACAAGGAATACTTTAAGTAAAAAAAAAAAGTTACCTATTAAAAAAATTAAAAAACCCGACTGCAACGCCCAATTGAGTTTGAAACTATATTTCAAACTCAATTGGGTCCCGCCTGCTTACAACTTTTATTTAATTCAAAATGGGCTTGTTTTTAGCTTTTCAGTTAGTTTTAGTACAAGGTTGCAGTCGGGTTTTTAAATTTTTTTAATTACTTTTTTTAATTTCCAGCTTTTTAGTTTACAAATGTGAAAGATTTAGCAGTCGATTTTGTTCTTGGTACGTGTTTTTTTACGATTTGTCACTTTGAATTACTTTTAACCATATAATTTGTAATATTTTTGTAATCACCTTTTAAAACCCTTTATTTTGATACCCCACTCGATAGGTTTTAAGAAAAAAAAAATTTTTTGAAGGCATAATATGGCGCCAAAAATTCGCCATTTTGTTTTTTTTTTATTTTGATATACCCAGTGTCACTCTAACAGTAAATACGAATCTAACGACACCTCTCAAGCTAAAACAGGCCGCAGAGCGTGCCAAACAATTATACATACATACAAACATACATACAAACATACATACACACATACTCTCGAAAAACATAACCCTCCTTCTGGCGCAGTCGGGTAAAAACCAAAACGATTTTCACTTATTTTTGAATTATTAAAACATAAGTACTGTTACATTTCCTTCTTTTCACTGAAAACCCCATACTTATGACGGTCGTCGCCACGGTAAAGAATGGTCAGCAAGCCAAGACCTTTTAAATGAGATACATCTCAAGTCTGTTGACTAAGTTTCAATTTCGGGGACGCTAAGTGCCATCGTCCTTTCTCAAAAAGTTTGGGAAAGTCTCTTAAGACCGTTTTCCTGTGAGTACAACGGTTAAGGTCCATCCCAAAAATCCATCCTGTATATAATAATACACATAAATAGTATTGATATAAGATAATAAAAGTGATAGTGAAAGTGATTCTCATGCCAACATGTTTTATTTGCAGATCCATTTTTTTTCTAATACTCGTATTTAAGTTTATCCCCAGACACATTTCAAAATAGTCGAAACTGAAGATAATCGTAAACACGATAGAAAAAGACGCGAACCTAAAACGAGTACCTAAAACTTAAAAAATCCAAAAAGCCTCTAAAAGCAATGAATAAAGTATCATGTTCTTACATGAGAAACACTTTGTAATTAGGTATTAGTGAAACAGACCGTATACGTATTCAATTGAAAATAAACTCGAGCACAGAAAAAAACTGTAAAAATCTCGTAATTACTGTCTGGATCGCACATTCTTCAGGGTTCCGTAAGTATGGGAAGAATCCTGGATTTCTTGAAGTACTTGGCATTCGATTATGCAATTCGTCTTCTTCTATACATACAGGGTGTAAAAAAACCCATCACATAGCCGTAATCTACGCATTCTGTACAACAAAGTAACAGTAGGTGTGTACATAAATAATAAAATAAATAACATTGAGCAAACGATTGCTGGCAAATAACTAAAAACCGCTGTTTTATTATTGTGTACATTTGGTTGTGGGGATATTTGAAGTTAAGATATAACATTTAAAACTTCGTGAAAATAGAGTTGGTATTTTGACCTTCAATAATTCCGTAATGAAATGAAATTGTTTGTGGCTTATGTTTAACTTATCACCAGATAAAGTAAAATTTAACATACCTAATAAAAACACTTTTTACTGCCAAAAATAGTAAATGATCACCAAAATAATTTGTATTCTCATTTGCTCGCTCTTGCATCCTTTGTCGACGGAGCCCCTCGCTTAGCGGGGCTCCTATTTCTGTGCAAAGGGCTTAAAGTAACCTAACCAAACCTATACTCAGGGTACCCAGCTAGAACTATTGTAACTAATTTTAGACTTAATTTTTTGTTGTTCAATATATATTTTTGGTGATCATTATATTTAACCCCATTGTTTATTCTGTTAATAGGATACCGGAATCACATAATTATAAAAAGTAAGAAGATAGATGGAGCCAACATTTCTAATATGACTAGGTACTCCTGAGGGGTTTGTTTTGCCATTTCTCTCATCAGCTCTCTCCCTCATTAGCCTCTTTAACCAAAAGGTTCCCAGCTATGGTCCCCTACAAAAAAAGACGGGTTGCACTCCGGGAGTGCCGACAGAAGTGAAAACTTGAATATTATCGTTGAAATAAATCAATTATGAATTGAATTAATATAACTAATTTTTTTTCACTATTGTTGCCTCACTTTTATTTTAATCGATGCACTATTTTCAATGTCCATATTTTAAACACTTTATATACACGAATTTTACGAATACACAGCAGTGTCCGTCACCGACACCGTCCCCGTCACCGTCACCGTCACCGTCACCGTCACCGTCACCGTCACCGTCACCGTCACCGTCACCGTCACCGTCACCGTCACCGTCACCGTCACCGTCACCGTCACCGTCACCGTCACCGTCACCGTCACCGTCACCGTCACCGTCACCGTCACCGTCACCGTCACCGTCACCGTCACCGTCACCGTCACCGTCACCGTCACCGTCACCGTCACCGTCACCGTCACCGTCACCGTCACCGTCACCGTCACCGTCACCGTCACCGTCACCGTCACCGTCACCGTCACCGTCACCGTCACCGTCACCGTCACCGTCACCGTCACCGTCACCGTCACCGTCACCGTCACCGTCACCGTCACCGTCACCGTCACCGTCACCGTCACCGTCACCGTCACCGTCACCGTCACCGTCACCGTCACCGTCACCGTCACCGTCACCGTCACCGTCACCGACACCGTCACCGTTACCGTCACCGTCACGTCACGTCACCGTCACGTCACCGACACCGTCACCGTCACCGTCACCGTCACCGTCACCGCCACCGTCACCGTCACCGTCACCGTCACCGACACCGTCACCGACACCGTCACCGTCACCGTCACCGACACCGTCACCGTCACCGTCACCGACACCGTCACCGACACCGTCACCGTCACGTCACCGTCACCGTCACCGTCACCGACACCGTCACCGACACCGTCACCGTCCGTCCGTCACCGTTACCGTCCGTCCGTCCATCCATCCATCCATCCATTATCGTGTCTCACTTGGTTCACTTCGGTTGGCGCCGCCGTCGTAGAAAGAGGGGGGGGAGGGGAAATCTCTCCTGACGGTCACGTGTCCTGACGCGAGTTTAACATTTTTTCCCCAGTACAAAAAGTGTTCAACGCCGCTAAAGAAGTTTTCACTTCAAAAAATTGTCACAACGATGAGTGTACTCCACAAGCATCTTTTAAAATACCCGTTACAGATGAAAAGAGTAGGTATCCCTTGTATTTAATCTTGAAATGAATGAAATACTGTTAGTCAGTTGTGTTGTTCGAAGCGAACGTCCACAAAGTTTGTATGGAGAAGTTATCGTCTATCGTTACTGCGAAACAAACAAATATGCAGCCGTTTCCTCTGACACAGTTTCCGAAGTAGATCTACTGGATCTAAGATAATTTCTTTATTGAAATATTAAATACAAGTGACAACGCCTTTCTCTTTTCATAAAGCAGAAAATAATTTATTTAGATGTATGCATTGTTAATAAGCATAATCAAACTATTAGTAATGTTCCCACTGCTTGGACACATGCCTCCTCTCTGTGAGAGGAAGGGTATATTCGTATTAAGACCATAATTGGTCTTACCAGTCGTAGTACCTACAAATCAGTCAGACCGTCTGGCTTTTATTTATACAACTTCTGCCCGCGACTTCGTCGTTGTGAATTTTCTAGTTCCCCCGATCCAGCCCGTTGCATCGCATCGGCTGCCCGCGCTTTTACTTTATTTTCTTAATGACTTTTTTTTTATTTTTTCGACTCCTAAGAGTCTTAGCGTGATGTTAAATAGCCTATACGCTATAGACAAATTCTTGAGAAAGGTTATAGCCTTCCTCACGAATTTGGCTATGAAATGCAAAAATATTTTTTCAAATCCGACTGGCAGTTCCAAATATTAACGCGTTCAAACAAACAGACTCTAGCTTACCATAGATAGATAAAGACTATAATCGGATTAAGATCTGTAGTAGGTACTTATATATCTATAAATCGGTCGGACCGTGTGCCTTTTATTCGTCCATAAGCCGTCAAATAATTTATCTTGGAAACGTACGCTACTCCTACACGATATTATATTTTAGCCCCGAGCACGATATTACGATATCTCTTCCTAATACATTTTATTATGAATTTGGGATCGATTGCGATCCGATGTCGATGTCAATCAGCCCTCGCATGAAGACCTAATCATTTTATGTACGTAGTGATACAAGAAAATATTATTTGCTTCAGTATAAGTGTATGACGAGACACGTCACAAATAGTACACAACATACTCTTACTATAACCTTCTACATAATGATTTACGATTATGTTAATCTATTAGAGTGAGCCCAGACGCAAAGCTGTCGTTGGCATCTGCGTCTTGATGCTGCAACCAGACGCAGAGCTGTAGTTGGCATCTGCGTCTTGATGCTGAAATAGATGCTTTGAGTTTGAGTGATGGTATAAAATCCTATGGTTTAGAGGGCGAGCATATATTTCTTTATCTGGATCTCCAACAGAGGCTACACAGTTTCATGCAAGTTTACAAGAACAGGGACAAATGATAGTGTGCGCTTCCATTTATAGGAGACCGCATCATTCTCTTATAGTACACAAAGCCATATGCCGTATGTTCGACAAAGCGAAAATATTACCATAAAACAAACAACACGAAAATCATAGAGAAGAAAGAAAATAAAATAAAACAAATCAATAATAACAAAAAATAATAACGATGAAAGACAATAGACAAAAAGCGCAATCATTATGACTTGGATATTACGACTTTTATGTATAGCTTTTTTAAACCTTGATATTTTCCAGTTTTTCATTCACCTGCCACTAATAATTTCAGGGTGCGGTCGGCTAATGAAAACGCCCCTAAATGAAAAACTCCGGGATTATTAATTGGCCGGTACCTACGGGAATTGAACTCTTAGTAACGGTAATATTTTTTCTTTTATGCTTTTTAGTCTGGCAAGTGACTGGTATACTTACACTTTATATTAAGAAAAATGAACGCGAATCGGAAAAGTGCTTCTCGAATTATAAGACTAGGGTTAATGGACCGACCCATAGACGAAGCATTTTAACTTATTGTAAAAATAACAAATGGCTAGTCAAATTGGCTCTTACGGACAAAAACCAGAGCGAAAGCAGAACTCTAGAAGTTATTTCAAGCTGAAAAATATTCAACAATATTCATTTTGGCTATAAAATCCAATATCTGAAGCTTATAATAAAAATATCTTCATCTCTCTGTACTGCAGTAATAATTGGTCTTCTACCCAATGGCAGCCCTTCTCGTTAATGTGCAGGAATTCGTTTAATAAAATAGCCAATTATTATCTCAATGATCTCATCTGGTTTAAATTTATTGGTCTTTTATGATTTCTGTTCAAGTGGAGATGGCGAAATTGAATTTGGATGGTTTTTAGGGTTCGTCCGCCTCTGCCCTGTTGGTTTTGTGGTCACAAGGGTCGGGCAAAGTGTTATTGGATTTTTTCATCTAAAAATTTCTTAGTAACAGCTCGGAGTTTGGATTTGTGGCCGGTTGCTGGCAATAGGCTCGCCCCCTATTAATGGGACTTACAGATTACAGGCGAAATGTGGATGTACTATTACGTCTGCCTAACCTGTCGAGGAAAACAGGCGTGATGTTGTCACGTTGTGAGTTTAGGTTGTACGTTCTCTGACGATCAATCTTTCCGTCAATCATAGAACTAACTGTATTGTATGTTGGTAGATGTAGGTACAATTTTTTTTGCATGTTGTTATGAAATTAAAATATCATTAGGAAAAACTTAATGGCCTGAACATGCTAGCACCATTTGATTGATGGTAGTTTCTCTGGTGTCTTAAAGCTAATTATTTCCTGCGATTCTTACAAGACCTGTGAGTGTAAAGTATGGTTTTTTAGTTGGTATTGGTACGTAGGCTCACTAGCACCTCAATGTTTCAAATAAAATTAGTGTGTGTATCACGTCTGCGCCAAAAAGGTTCATTTCAGCATTTATGCCAGACAGACTGATGCTGCCTGACGCTGGTTTTCTAATTAAAAAAAAAATGAATTAGAAAAGGAATTATAGGTATTTAACACTAGTAGGGCCATGGCGTCCGAGTGCCCACTTGTTTTTTCGAGATATCGCCAAGCGGTTGGTTGACTCTTCACGTGAGCAGAGGGCAGGCGTATTTTTTGACCAAAGAATCAGCATTGCCATACAACGTGACAATGCTACCCGCCATGCTTGGGACTTTGAGCACTTTTTCCGCTGACAGCGATGCGAACGAATTTTTTGATGCCCTCTGATTCTTTACCCTTGTTTTGTTTTATACACATGTACATTATTATTATTATATGTATATTATGTAAATATTATCCTGTTAGAAAACAACACTAAATGAACTTAGATCATCGCTTTGTTTCTGACAATCGTTTGAAGAGTGCATGACATGGGACATAAACATAACTGGCGAAATGTGGGTATGCCTACTATATGCACACTTGTGCCTAACCCTTCGGGGTTTACAGGCGCGACGTTATGTGTATTTACTCATTGTTGGTGCAAGCGGACCATGTCGATTGGAACAGCTAACTGAAAATTTTGAAAGTAGCAATGTAAGTTATGTGCGGTGTATGAATCACTTTATATTATGTTCTACACAGGTCATTGCATACGTCATCCTGGTAAGTTGTCAAGGAGATTGCTCCGTTACGGGTATTGCTCCAATTTCGTATTTTGTTATAGGTTATTGATAAATGATAAGTGATTTATATTCTGTAAGTAGGTTTGTAAAAACACTTTTCCACGTCAATCATATTTTTTTAAGCTATCTATCTTTATGTTATTAATATATCTATCTATATGTTTTTTTTTCGGGAACTAAATTACGTTACGCGGTTACGTTATTAAAAAGAGTATGCTTAGATGGTTTGGTCATGCTAAGAGGAAGAGTTAAAAGCGACTAAAAAAAGGTATTTCCATGGCATATAGGAGTGGAAAAGCAGGGAGGGGACGCTCAAGGAGGACATATACCTAGTGACCTTATTACTGATGTTCTTCAGAAAGGTCAGATGCGTAGTAGGTACGTACTCGCAACAAGTGTGCGTGTATGATTAGATGTATGAACGTCAACCAAGTAAAAGGAGTATACAGGGTGTCCCGTAACTAATGGATAACCTCTTAAGTGGGCATTGTACTTATCATTATGAACAGCTATTACTATGGGACCTAACCTGAAATCGCGAAAAAATAATCAGCTGTTTCCTACATTTTGGCGAGTTATGCGAACATAATTGTAGGGAATAGCTGATTTTTTTTCGCGATTTCATGTTTGGTCCCGTAGTAAAAGTTGTTAAGTACAATGACCCCTTTAGAGGTTATCCATTAATTACGGGACACCCTGTATAAGAATCATAGCAGGTGGCGTTCTGTAGTTTCTCCCTGAGTTTATGTATGTATGTGTATAAATTACGTGACATTTACGTAAGTATAAACTTTTCCCCGGAGCAAAACACATTAAAAATTGCCACAAATTAGAAAACAGTACACGCGTTTCATACAACATTTTTGTAGTCTACTTATTGTTCCAAAGTCCAACAAAGTTTAACGTTTGAATATGTAGCCGCGCACGTTTGGCCGGAGTTAGTTCAACAAAACAAACTTTTTGTAGAGCTGAACATTCCTGTATTGTAGAACTCGGTTTCAACTGGACTCGACTGATTTGGACTCAGTTTCTGAAGCTTTTTTTTTTTATATAGCTGCATTGTGTTTACATAGGAGCCTTTTTGGCCTTGCACAGGTCTATTTTTTGTTTTCATGTTTTTGTTAGTTTTAATCTTCTTTTCAGCGTGTCGATGGCAATCTAAATGGACTCGATCTAGAATTCGGCGTCGTGTTTGGCGCCATCATTAGCGTCCATCAAGTTCCTGTAATATGCAGACGACAGGACACGCAGGACATGATATTAAGTGTCCCATCGTTTGTGGAGCAGCACCGCATTCGCACTCCAAGGCGGAGTCGTCTATGAATGTCCATCTGAACAGGTTTTCCTTGCTTCGGCCAACCTGGGTCTGGAGTCTGTTTAAAGACATTTAGGCTAGCCAAGGCAACACAATGGAACAAATGGTATTGGTAAAGGAGCACTGTCTCGCCACACCTTCAGTCTTTCTTTTGATCGTTCGCCAGTGACTTTAAATCAAATCAAATCATTTTTATTTCAGGTATACAAACCAGATTACAAATTATTATTTAAAAAGCTGTGTTTTAATGTTATTTTTTATTATTTGTATTTTTTATTTATAAAATATATCATTCTTTAGCTCCTGATGTTTGAGGAATGAGGCTGGCGAAATAACATGAAATGTTTTTGAAAATAACTTGTGTAGGTATTGTACCTAATCGCAGCGGTCGATTAGAGATTTTAGTTTAGTTTGCCATAGACACCGTAGTGACGTCAAATTAGTAGGTAGATAAATAATGCGGCAAATTTAGTATTACCGTCCCACAGCTGGACAAAGCAGAGCAGTGGTGGCCCAGTGTTAAAGGCCCCAACATAAAAGTTGTAGGCCGTGGGTTCGAACCCAGGTAGGCACTTTACTTTGTGTGTAAGTAAATAAAATTTAATCACCACTGCTCTCACAAAATGGTGCAGGAAAACATCGTGAGAAAACCTGCCTGTCCATGTCCTAGAACCAAAAATTTGAAGACATGTGACATCTACCAACCTGCACTGGGCCCGTGTGGTGGATTACAGCCCACTTTCTCTCGAAAAGAGGAGGTCTGTGTCCCAGCAGTGGAAACATTATAGACTGAATATCCTTGACAAAAGTTCTCACTGATCCTTAAAATCACCATCTGGGGGTAATTTCTGGAGATTTAGATAACTGCAAAACCGGACCACGTAAATTATTACTAGATAATTTAACTGGAACTCATCCGAGGAAGGTGAAAAAGCCATTAATTTAAGGTTATTTCGCTAGAGGATACACAAAAGGATAGTTTGTGAAACGTCGTAGTAAAGGTTAAGTCAGTCAGAATGCCAGCGGGAGAGCAAGATAGGTCACGGACAACACAGTCTTATTGTCCTAAAGTTCACCCCCTTCCTACAACCAAAAACAACCCCGGTTTTTCCATTAGGAACTTCTCAGTAACAGTACAAAGTTTTAAAGTTGGCGGTGTGATACCCTTTCGGTCTCGGAAAGCACGTTTAGCCGTTGGTCCTGCGCCTGACCTCTCTCCGGTTGTGTCAGCAGAATATGAGTGTGAGGGAAAGGAAAGTGCACCTGTGTATATGTGTAAAAAAAAATCAGTACTCTTCCCTACATTCTGACGAGTTATGTGAACATAAATGTAAGGAACAGCTGATTTTTTTTTTGCGATTTTAAGTTTAGTCCCATAGTAAAAATGGTTCATAATGATGAGTACAATGACCCCTTAAAAGGATGCCAATGAATTTAATTTCATCCTGTATACTGGTATTCAGCTGCATCTAGTTAGATTGAAACCCGACCCCAACATAGTTTGGAAAAGGCAAGGCTGATTGATGTCCAATGATCAAAGAGCTCCAGTTTATCTCAGTATTTATTTACTCTGTGGTAACAAACGACTCGACCTCGTAGTTCAAATGTTTTAGAAGCCACAGCTAAAGTCCCTTAGTAGGTAATCACGTAAGAGGTAGAAATCCTAGTCATTCCTGCAAAGTGCTCGAATGTCAGGAAATGTAGACTTGTTCTACAAAGTGTACAAACAGATAACATCTTTGAACTTGAGTGTTTCAAGTCGTCGGTACTGTAGAGACCACTTTGCAAGACAGACCGCTAATATTTAAAGGAAGATTCCATTCCGATCCAGGGTCGTAGGTTTGATGTCTAAGTAATAAGTCGATAAATATATGAATATGATAAAAGACTCCTAAATAATATGATATAAAACTCTAACTAGAGTTTAATTCAGTAATATAGTCTCCCCCCCCCCCCCCCCGTGGCGCAAGCGTCACATTACATTAGAGTCAACAAGACTCTCACAGTACCTACACGATGTTGAATGTGAAAATTCTAAAGATTGTCCATTAAAAAAGTCCTAATATAACTCTGTGTGTATTTTTCAAAGAAGAGACGGAGACTTTATACTAATAATTAGTTGATGAAAAAAAGAAGGAGAAATTATTTATTGGGCCACGCACAGGAGGATACAAACTACATTATTATAATAAATAAATATGTACGATGCCAAAAGGCCTATAGAATAGAATAGAATACTCTTTATTATGCCTCTTTTCTATACCTCAGCATTTTCGTGCGACATCTATCTATACAAATAAAAATAAATTGCGGTTCGTTGCGAAGCGAACCACTTATGAACAGAAAGGACGATCAGATATTTTTTTAAACGTTCATAATAGACCGAATAAGGTTTCTAAGGCAAAACAAATTGGAACAGATGCCTGGAATATCGGAAAAATTGGGAAGAATCGAGTGCTTTTTTCTATGGTAGGTACTTCGGATATCTATGATGGTAGGTACTCTTAATTGGAAAAAAACAAATCTATCGGGTCAGCCAGTTTAAAAATAAGTCGCAGCGCTGGTATGTAATAGTGTGTGTTGAATAACGTATGGCGGCGAATACATTCCGGCGGTTTTTTATTCAACTGCATTCAATCCGGCTAATCGTGGAACCGCCGCATTTCAAAACGGCCCTGCACCCTAATTGCGTAACATACTATCGATTGGAATCTGAATCATTTTGAAGCAAATTGCTAATCCATTGCTTCATAAGTTCGAAAAATTTGTCTGCTCAACAGCGTAAATAACGCAATGAATGTTGTTGAACTGTCAAAATGAAACCGATTCCGATTGATAATGTGTTACGCAATTGCCCGGCTGTTTTTGATAACGGCTAGCCGTAATGTAATATGGCGGATTATACAATCCGACTGCAACATATACATATATATAACTGAATGCATGATGAAGCCAAACAGCGTATTTGTTGTACAGGCCATCAAGCTGAACAATTTTCTCCATGGAGCCAACGTCGTAATCGCGCACTAGCACCGTGCGCGCGTCGTGCATTATGCTGAGCGATAGCCGTTTAGCGTGGATGTGACGCATCCCTTACCTACTTTTTTATTTAATTCTTTTTTGTGTTTAATTATTTTCTTTTTTGCGTCATGTTCACCGCAAATAAACGTATTTTCATTCTTGCTTTTTTCTTTCAAAAAATCATCAGCCGTCCCATGCAAAACTTCAATGCGTACATGACCCAAACGTATGGGGCAGCTGATACTTTTATTGCGATTACGATTGTTGATCCCATGGAGAAAGTGGTTCAGTTTGATGGTTTGTACCACACCATTAACCCTTCGTATACGTCGAACGTGTATCCACGCGAGATCCAATGGATTTTTAATAATATATTTCTGTAATAACGGCATTAAACCGGTTAAATATGACCACACACTTCTGACCCTCGCGTCTACTAGAAAGCTCCATTTCACATCATAAAGCCAGTCATGCGCGAGGCATAAAACCTCCTTTTTCTATCGATATCGACACTTTATCAGCAGGGCCATTAATGTTGAGCTAGGTTCAACAGGCTAATAGCAATAACCAGCTAAATGGATAAATATGAGCAAACAATACGCTTCTATTGGCTGGGTAATAAGGTGCTCGCTCGCCTACCAGTAGATTTTTATTATTTTAAACTAGCTTTGCGACATCGTCTGCGTTACATTTCGGCTTCCAACCCACCGCGTCGGATCGCATCGCCCGCCCGTCCTATTATCGTCGTTTTTGTTTCGCTCGGCTCCTAAGGGTCAAAGCGTGTCAAATAGCCTAAAAAGTTGCTCAAGAATGTAAATGCAAAAAGAAATTTCGCAAATCCGTGTGGTAGCTCCAGAGATTAGCGCAATCTTCAAACATACAAGCAAACTCTTCAGGTTTATTATTTATTTACTAGCTGACCCGGCGAACTTCGTACCGCCTTAGAATCAATAATGTTGTGTTTCTTTATTATTTGTTTTACATGAAATTTTCCCACGTTTTATTAGTTATTCTGCTGTTCTATAATAGTATATACAGGGTCCCATTAAAATAGATGGACAAATTTTAACACAGCGCTCAGTACGTCTAATCAAAGATATCCAAACAAAAACAACACTGATTAAAGTGATTTTATTTTGACCTAAAATAATAAATTGCCGGCACATTAGTGTATTTTCGTTAGCTGATTATTTTTCTTTTAAGTGTCTAATGCGTTTTTATTATATATTTTTTTACCATCGTCCTTATTTTGGTGCTATGAATGATTTCTAAAAGTTTGTCCATCTATTTTAATGGGACCTTATATAGTGTGATAATAAAAATCGGTCCAGCCGGCTTTTCTTGAGCTATAAATGTTGTAAATAACCCGACTCTGGATTTAACCATATATGTACACACATATTTAAAAAGATAAGAAAAAAAACGTGTGTGACTGGTGGACCCCGGCAGGAACGAAGTTCAAAATAAAAATCCAAGATGGCAGATGGGAAAATTTCAAAACGATAAAAAAATTATATTTTTGCAGCCGCCATCTTTGATTTTCATTTTGACCTCACTATCGGCTTCAGCATTCTCGAAAACCACGTAAACCATCTTTCTCTGTCTCTTTCTATTACATAAATGAAAAGTCGCATGGAGGGGCATAACGCTTTTCCGTAACGTGACGATTTCTCCCATTTACTCCAACCGCAAGCTCCGTAAAAGAACTTCGTTCCAAAAAGAACAGAAAAAAATAGTTACAAAGGTGATACTTAGCACAAGTAGACTCTAATATTTCGTATAGGTGACCGAAAAAATACATATACTCCATTTGTTTCGTTTTGCGTTCATACATCTGGTCATACACACCTGTAGGTACCTATGAAAGATCGTAGCAGGTGGCGATGGCATTCTGTAGTTATTGCCTACCCCATGGGGAGAAGCCAGAGGTATGAGGAGAGGTGTGTAGGGATGTATGCAAACAATAGACATCCGTTTGTATGCAGTTCCTCTGCAATATTTGTCAGAGGGTTGCAGAAAAAGTGGTTCGAGGAATTTATATTCGAAAAGATTACTTTTAAAATTGAGTATGAGATGCTGAAAAACCAGCCAAGTGCGTTTCGGACCACGCACAATGAATGGTTCTGTAGTTGGGATGAATTTAACCCCAAAACATAGTTAACATTGTAGTTTTTTTCTCCCATACATCGAAATACCGACTCCGACTATAAATGCAAGTATGTAATCGCAAAAAAAATATGTGATAAAAAACACATTAATAATTTTCGAACTTTTTCTTTAATTGTGCAGTGATACCATGCTTCTAACCTTTCTTGATCTTTATTTGCGCGAATCAAAATATGACGTATAAATAGCCGTATTTTACGTAGCATTGAATTTAGAAATTTGATTTTTTTAGAGCTCCAAGGGACCGTAGACTTACGAATTTGATATTAATTTCAACTTGACCCTTCAAAATCGCTTGTAGCTCAATATGGCAACTGCCTAACACACACGGCGGGCGTAAGATGATAAATAGAACCCGAGTGTATCCATACCCACGTATTTACTGCATATTGATAGCTTCTAAATAATAAGGCAGCCGACTAATATATAATGCATGCGACGAATACTATATATATATAATGCATGATTACTTATGAATTAATTACAAAGAATAAGATCACGCCTGTATTCCTCAAAGGGTTAATACCTGTACGCGTTTCTGAGAAAAAGGGTCTTGGCAGACTGACGGACGGACGGACAACGAAGTGATCCCATAAGCTTTATAGGATCACTTCGTTGTCCGTCCGACAGTCTATCTGTGAAAAAACGAAGCCCTTATAAGGGTTCCGTTTTCCTTTTGAGGTGCGGAACCCTAAATTGATGTGTGGAACGGTATTATAATATTTCGTCAAAAAAGAGTGTTTTCATGACATAGGAAGATTAATGAATTTAAGTCGAGGAAAAACCGAGCCTAGGTATTAAAAAATTCCTAGAAAATATAATCTGGGTGCTGAATTTATTCTCCATTCTCCGCCCCCTACTACCCTCGTCTACCTTGCTAATAATCATATTAAACTTTCCACGAGTTGCGTTAATTGCAGGAGGTGTGAGGCGTTCAACAAAATGCAGTACTGAAGTAATTGGTAAACTAATCCAGGTTCAAACGCAGCCGGAACTTTTCGATCTGCTGGGATTAAGTGAGTTTTGAAAACTTTTACTCCCTGGTTAATTATTTGAGCGGTTTTTATACTGTTTGCTACCAATTTCAGAGAGGGAATTTGAAGAGAGGTTTTTAACGTTTGTGTGTATAACATAACATTTTTTTATCCTATTTATTCCTCAAAGGATGGGTGTGCAACATTTCGCATGCTTATCGCTTTTTTTATTTTTTGTCAATTTATTAGTGCGATTTTTGGTGATAAAACAGGTCTTACATATATTTTACAGAAACTCAAAAATTTACCCTTTGGGTATACACTATTAATTTAACAATATTAGAAATTAAATAAAACATTTCAAAATCACATCATCATTCATTTTATTTGCAAATCTTTTTCCGCACTTGTGCGGCGTTGCTTTTGGAGAGAACGCGGTCAAGTGCTAATAGCATTCTGAAGATGTCACTAGACAAAGGAGACCGTCACGTTTCATACAAAGTTGAGCCCAAAACTGCTAATTTTATACATCATCATCATAATCATCTGCCTAGCCTTTTCCCAACTATGTTGGGGTCGGCTTCCAGTCTAACCGGATGCAGCTGAATACCAGTATTTTACATGGAGCGACTGCCTATCTGACCTCTATAACCCAGTTACTGGGGTAATACGATACCCTTGGTGAGACTGGTTGTCAGACTTTCGGGCTTCTGACAACCCGTAACGACTGTTAAACATCCACGAATAACAGCCGGGACCAACGGCTTTATACATTTTAGTAATAAAATATAAAACTACCGATTGGCGAAAATAAATGAAAGGTGACCTTAAACAAGTATTACCTACTAAGTATGACAAGACCTATGCAAGTATTTCTATAACTATTTTTTTGCATGTTTAGTTCTAAAATCAGATTAAAAACAGCTGAAGGAATGGTCGTAGAGATTCGGCGCAATAAATGATAAATGATTTTATTTTTATAAGTAGGTTTGTACAAACACTTTTACACGTCAATCATATTTTTAAAAACTAGATGAGGACGGCGTTTCCTATCTGAATGGTAAAAAGGATGAGGCGGACTTGCCCGACCAGGGTAATTCATTTTTTTTCGTTGCCGGCCATTTTGGATTTTGGCCCCAATATGCCTGATCTCCTTTAACTCGGCGAAAATGAATCATTTCATGTAGGTGTTAATTAGGCAAGAGTGATTCATTTCATCCGGTGACTGTATGTAAATATTGTTTTTCTGGTAGTTTAGTACTTAGTTTATTATTACACACTAACATAGCTTTTAAGTTTTTAGTAACTAACAGCTAACATAATTATGGATCATTGTTGTCAAGCAAAAATATTAATTTAATTTACATCAAATAGGACTTAAGTATTTATTATACGAGTGGAATCGTAGGAAACTAAACTCTTTCACAGATTGTGGCAACTAATTGGGTTGCCAAAATCACAATTTTCAACTCAGAATAGAATCCTCAGAAAACTAATTAGGTATCCAAATTTCATCTATTCAGTTGCGCGTAGCTCGCGAACAACTTTGTACTGAAACTTTGGAAGGCAATGTAAGTCTTGAAACCAATTGAAACCAGTTTTACTTTCTTCTTCTAATTGTTAGAGCGGCGTATAATTCGGTGTTAATAAATATTTTATGAATAACACCCAGTTTTTGAAAATGTATCTAAATAAACATCAATTAAAAAAAAGACGGGTTGCACTCCGGGAGTGCCGGCAGAAGTGAAAACTTGAATATTAACGTTGAAATAAATCAATTATTAATTGAATTAATATAACTAATTTTTTTTCACTATTTCTGCGTCAATTTTTTCATTAATCGATTCACTTTGTTCAATTTCCATTTTTTGAAACACTTTATATACACGAATTTTACGAATACACAGCAGTATGGCTACTACACAGACGGTCGAGCCATCAGCTGTCCATCCATCCATCCATCCACGTCCACGTCCATGTCCACGTCCGCGTCCGCGTCCGCATCCGCGTCCGCGTCCGCGTCCGCGTCCACCATCACATCACCGTCACCATCCATCCATCCATCCATTATCGTGTCTCACTTGGTTCACTTCGGTTGGCGCCGCCGTAGAAAGAGAGGGGGGGGGGGAATCTCTCCTGACGGTCACGTGTCCTGACGCGATGCCTTGACGCGAGTTTAACATTTTTTACCCGTTACAAAAAGTGTGCAACGCCGCTAAAGAAGTTTTCACTTGAAAAAACATAATTATAATATACTTACTAGTACTAGCTTCAGCCCGCGACTTCATCCGCGTGAAATTTCACCCTCCCCCAATCACCCTCTTAGGGGTGGAATTTCGAAAAAACCCTCTCTTATCGGATACCTATTCTTCACAAAGAACACACCCTCCAAATTTCATGTCTCTAGGACCAGCGGTTCACGTTGTGCGTTGATATATCAGTCAGTCAGTCAGGACTTTGTATTTTATATTAGGAACTTGATTTTTACTTTCTACTTCAGCAGTGTGACTGCGAAAGCCACCACACACTCATAACTACCGTTGGTAACAAGAATTCAGTCAAAGATAATTCAACAAACGCAGGTATTTAGGTTTGCGGTACCTGTGCATGCAGTACAAAGGCACCAGTAAACCTAAGGTACGTCGGCTAGCAAGTTATTCACAGAGATATATTTAAAATGTCACTTGAATAAAAAAAATCTCGTAAAAATATGTAGGAACTTCGACCGGCGTCGAATACTTTAACCGGTTGAATGCCGTAATTACAGACACAATTAAAAAGCCATTGTGTCTCGCGTGGATCCACGTTTAAGCATACGAAGGGTTAAGCCAGGTTTATAAGCAGGGGCAGGAACTCGTGGCTAAGTAACAGCAGCACGGGTCGATCGATCAGGTGAAGATAATGTTAGTCATGTCGGTCCGTGAATGGGTGACCATCTTTATACAGGGTGAAATTGAAAACATGCGACAAACTAAAATTGGAGATTGCTTTCATCATTATGAACAACTTTAACCAAGGGACTAAAGATGCAATCGCGAAAAAAAAATCAGCTCTTCCCTACATTTTGACGGGTTATGCGAACATAAATGTAGGGAATAGCTGATTTTTTTTCGCGATTTCAGGTTTGGTCCCATAGTAAAAGTTGTTTATAATGATAAGTACAATCTCCCATTTCGATTGTCGCATATTTTCAATTTCACCCTGTATATCGAGTTCCCTCAGTGCCTCGGAAAGCACGAGAAGCCGTTGGTCCCTGCTCTGATTCTCAGATCTTTGACAGCCGTTACGGGTCAGAAGAAGCTCGATAGTGTGACGAGGGGTGTCATAATATATATATAAGTAATATAAGTAATATCACTACATGTTCTCCTGCCGATATTTGGAAGTTTCTTGGAACTTTAGGAATCGGCAAATCGCGAAATTCAGACCTTCCTAGCACAATTGGTTTGGACGATCTAAATCGCCATTTCTCTACTGTTCCAGTTCTAGATAGTCTGACCAAACGTCAAACACTTGAATACCTTGCTGGTCTGACGCGTCCTAACATTAACCCCTTTGTCTTCACCCCAATCGACCCGGGAGAGATCAAAAAGATTATCCTATCCATTAAATCCAAAGCCGTGGGTTGTGATAACATCAGCCGCCATATGATCGTGACGGCTCTTGATCAATTCCTCCCTGCAATCTCCCATATCATAAACTTTTCCCTTTACACCGGTGTTTTCCCTTCCCTATGGCGTAAAGCCCTTGTTCGGCCCCTGCCTAAGATATCCAATCCCTCTCTTCCTAGTCACTTTCGTCCAATTTCCATCCTTCCCTTTCTATCTAAGGTGCTCGAGGCCTGTGTTCACAAACAATTCTCCCACTTTATCCACCACAACTCCCTCATCAGTCCATTTCAATCCGGTTTCAGGCCCGGGCACAGTACCGTTACAGCTCTCCTTAAAGTGACTGACGATATAAGGCGGGGAATGGAAGACACTAAAGTCACAGTCTTAGTGTTAATTGACTTTTCCAATGCTTTTAATACCGTCAGTCACGAAGTCCTTTTATCTATCCTTTCCTATCTTATGGTCTCTCCGGAGGTTCTGGAATGGTTTTCTTCTTATCTTCAGGGACGTCAGCAGTCTGTTTATGCTGGAGACTCTTCGTCGAGTTGGTGTGATCTTGCAGCTGGCGTTCCTCAAGGCGGTATATTATCTCCTCTTTTATTCTCCATTTTTATTAACCTCATTACCACCGAGCTTCGGACTGCGTATCATCTTTATGCTGACGACTTGCAGCTTTATTGCCGGGCAGGTGTTGACAACATATCAGATGCAATTGATGAGCTAAACCGGGATTTAGATGTCGTTAAAGACTGGTCTAATCGATTTGGGGTGGCGGTTAACCCCACCAAGTGTCAGGCTATCTTAGTAGGCAGCCCCTACAGCATGAGGAAGCTGAATGGCTTAACTGTGCCACCTGTGATCTTCGACAACTCAGTCATCCCGTTTAGCTCTGATGTTAAGAATCTTGGTCTGCATGTCGACACTTGTCTTGACTGGCGAAAGCAGGTTACGACTGTAAGTCAGAAAGTCACCGGAACGTTGCGGTCGCTCTACCGATTGAAAAACCTTCTCCCTTCACACATAAAGGCAATGCTTGTACAGTCCCTAATATTTCCCATAATTGACTATGGTGATGTGTGTTACTATGACCTGAATGCAGATCTCCTCAATAAACTTGACCGTCTTCTCAATAACTGCATTCGATTCGTTTTCAATCTTCGTAAGTATGACCATGTTTCCGAGCACCGGCGGCTTTTAAAATGGTTACCCATTCGCCAGCGCAGAGAGTTGAGGGCGCTGACTACGTTGTTCTCTATTCTTGACAAACCCACTGCTCCTTCTTACATGACTTCCCAAATTCAATATTTATGCTCTGCCCATGCTAAAAATCTTCGTTCCACTAACAATCGCCTTCTACGATGTCCTTCTCACCGTTCTGGTTTCATTCATTCTTCTTTCTTTGTCCAGGCGGTATTTCTATGGAATGCGCTCCCTCTGAACATCAGGACGGCAACCAGTCGGTTATCTTTTAAAGTGAAGGCACGTGAACATATTCGGCAGAAGTTGGCTGTAACATCCCAGCGCTGATTTGCTGGATTCGTTTTCTCCTCTACCGATCATTTCTCCCCTGAGAGTTCATGTGGTTTATATGTATGTATGTATCTATGTATATATTCTTGTATTTTATAGTCATTTCCAAGCTAGTTATTCTGTATGTTGCACCTGCCATGTTTTGTCTCTGCATCACCCTAAGGTTGACTGGTAGAAAATGCCTCAGGCATTAAGTCCGCCTTTGTACAGTATTTTTTTTTTACTTGTGCATAAAGTTTTAATAAATAAATAAAATAATACCCAGTAAAAGGCGAGGCAGATGATGAACCTGGCTAAGGCCCAGAGCTAATAATAAAAGGCCCAATAGTAAAAAAATCTCAGGCTCCGGTGCCTAGAAGTTTTTACTGGCATAATGAAAATGGCACACAAGTATCTCAAAAAACATTATTTTCCTCTTTGTGGGCTCGGTCCTGAAAAGAAGTAAAAGACTGACTATGAATGTGAGTACCATGCAGGTTAGATTGAATACATGACTATAACTGTCTGGCGGTTTTGAGTATTTTTTTGAGAGTTGGGACAGGTCAACTCAGTTGCAATAGCCCTTTCTTCAAAATGTCCTTCCAGACATGGCCCTGCATTGTTAGACTCACATAAAATTCTAATAATAATGTTTGGACTTTCAAAGAGACTAGAATTATGACTTCTGAGTTTCTTTCGGCATTTCTTCTCGGAGATCAGTTAGCTAAGAAATGCTGGTGCCATCTAGTTTTTAAAATATTGAACAACAAAATATTGACTTGTAAAAGTGTCTTAAAAGATCTACTTACAGAAATGCTGCCAGCCTTTTGGGAACGTTTCCTGTTGACAGTGATGCAGACGAATTTTTTGATGCCCTTTGATTATTTTCCCTCCCTTTTTATATAGGTACTCTTACAGAAATAAACTTTTCATTACATTAATTTTACCTATCGACTCAAATGGGTGCGCATTTGAATTTCTAACTTTACTGGCCTTACAAAATAATCTTGGCACAATTTCACCTGTAAATGGTTTTAAAAGATGAAAGCTTCGCGTGGAGAACGCCTAACTTTTTAAGTGTCAATCAGACGAAGCTCAGCTTTAGTGCGAACAAAATAAGATCCTTATGAATAAACATATTCTTATTTGAGCGCTCTCCTATGCGTCGGGTAAAAAATAATCTTTTGAGAAGCCCATTAGCCTTTGGCCAAAGCAAAGTTATTTTTTTTAGTGAATTAAGTAATAACAACCACACGGGTCGAGGTTAAACTACGCTTGCTGAGGTACTCACCCCCTGACCATTTAATTTTGTAAAACATGAAACGATTATTTTCTCTTGACTGTACTTACCTGTCAAAATGAGTAACCTAGCTAGCATAAAGTGGATAAGCCAGAGATTAAAACAGAAGACGAGCTAGCAGGGGATCGAGGATAGGGGGTGGAGGGGGGGTTCAGGGGGTCAGACCGAAATAACTCACCGTGTATGGGTGATGATCCATTACATACCCAAACTCCTCCGTGCCTCGGAAAGCACGTAAAGCAGTTGGTCCCGGCTGTCATTCATGTATCTTTGACAGTCATTACGTCAGTCAGAAGCCCGAAAGTCTGACAATCTGTCGTACCAATGGCTATAGTGTTATCCAATAACTGGGTTGTTGGGAGGCCAGGTCGGCAGTCACTCCATGTAAAATACTGGTAATCAGCTGCATCGGTAAGACTGGAAGCTGACCTTAACATAGTTGGAGAAAGGCTAGGCAGACGCGCATGCCATACATTTACCAACCAAACCAAACCATACCAAGCCAGCCAAGCAAGCCATACCATTAGGCTTCCACTTCCAACCTACCCCATACCAGGAATCAACCAAAATAGCTGTTGAGTAGATTTAAAAGTTGATGAGAGATTGAGAACTGCTAGTCTATTCTATATCTATCATCAATAGAATAGAATAGAATACTCTTTATTATGTACACCATATCAATCAATCAACTCAGCCTATCGCATTGCACTGCTGAACATAAGCCTCTCCCAGGCTGCGCCACAACACCCTGTCCTCCACCTTCCGAGTCTAGTGTATCCCAGCCACCTTTTTAAGGTCGTCGGTCAATCTAGATGGGGGGCGTCCCATACTACACTTGCCGATACAAGGTCTCCATTCCAGGAGTCGGTCTGCTCCTCAGGCCATCGGTCCTTCAACAAACATGGCCAGCCCACTGCGATTTGAGCTAGCTTACTCTACAAGCTATTGCGGTAATTTCGGTTTTTTTCCGCATAATTTCATTTCTGATTTTATCCTTCAAAGAAACTACGAGCATACCCCGCTCCATTCTTCGAGTCTTCGCAACGGATTTTGACACAATTTTCACTATCTGTCAAGCGCTGCTAATGAGACACAATTGATTTTTTATTGTTTCGTCGCCGATCGGCGAACCGCGCCGCTTGACCGGTTAAGGGAACGTATTCCGGGAGGTTTATGTGTATTAATACATTCATATTATGTCACTTAATTATTATTAGGGGGAGGCCGGGAGGCCTATGTCCAGCAGTGGGCGTCATTCTGCTAAAATAATGATGAAGATATAATTAAGAAATTCGATATTTTCGACGGCGGGTCGCTAGTAAAGATTACATAAACAAACAATGTTGCTAAGGCCTGCTTCCAGTTGAAGCTTGTGTCATGAAAGCTCAACTCAATCCACAAGTGAAACTATGCGCGTATACTTCACTCAATGACTATACACTTTGGCTTCACTCAACCCGAAGTCTTAGCCTGTGGTTTGAATCCGAGTGAGATAACTGTGTGGTCGTCCGTCAGGTTTAATATTAGTTAAGTTACAGTAAGATAAGGAACGTACGTACAATGCAGCAGATATATTGTAGAATCCGCGGTTTTACATAGCCGCTAGCTGTTTTACAAAACAGCTCCGTTATGTAAAACCGCATCCAGTCTGTTCTAGATACCTTTTTTCTTAAACATCCTTCAGCTGTTTAAAATAATGAAGATGTTTTACAAAACAGCTAGCGGTTATGTAAAACAGCGGATTCGACAATCCATCTGCGACATATACAGGGTTACTTGTAATTCGATCAGGAGCTGATAGGGGAACCAAAATGCAACAAATTGAACCCCCCATATGTATGGCCAAAATTCAATAGTTTGAAACATTTTTGAAGCGTAAAATTAAAATATTGGGAAGATATTAAATCGCTCATCATTTTAATTATTTTGTTGAATTAAGTACTTTAAATTATGTTCATAGCTTAATTGAAGTGCCAGCTACAATATCATTTTGCAATGGTACTCATTCAATATGTAGTTATTTTTACCGACTTCACAAAAAGGAGGAGGTACTATGTTCGGCTGTTTGTATGTTTTTTATCATCATTATTATTTTTATTTTGTATGTTTGTTCATCGAATACTCCGCCAATTGTCGATGGATTTTCAAAATTATTTTTTTGTTCGAAAGTAGATAGTTCTGAGGTGGTCCCATTGTTACCAAGTTAGGATCTGATGATGGGATCTTAGAGAAATCGAGGGCAACCCTCAAATTTTATAGGCTCACTTATTGTTTTTCGCATATTTTATGAAGTATCTTGTGTATTTGCGTATGGTTCTCACCATCTCAGGTAGCTGGGCTGATGATGGAAGGTACAACTCCTTAACAGTAAGAAGTTACTCAAACAGGCAAGGACTGTTTTAGTAAATTGTTTTGATGTTTGATAGGGCATTTGTCACATTTGGTCTCATGATCATCAAGTCATGACCTGATGCTGCAGTCAGGATAGTCTGCAGAGTACCTAACTCCTCGACAACTAACAGCAGATATATCATGTTTAGGCTCATTGAAAAGGGCTCGATGTGTGGATAAACGTACTGTTAATGAGGAACACCGAAGTACATAGAGACCTGATGCTGAAGCCAGGAGCATCAGAAAAAAGTACAAACCTTGAAATAACAGCACCGTAGTCGTGTTTGGGCTCATTTTAAACAGGACTAAATTTTAAGTTCAATGCAATGTTGACATAAGTCTGGCCTGATGCTGCAGCCAGGATTATCAGCTTTTAGTCTAAAAACATCAGGTCAGGATTTGATGATGAGATCCTGGAGAAATCGAAGGAACTCTTCAAATATTATAGGCACACCTATAGCGATTTGGGTATTTTTTATAGTAACTCGTGCACTTGCTCTCGGAAAGCACCATTTGGTGAAGTGGAGCTGATGATGAAGACCACAGATGGCCACCGGAACTATTCAATAATATCTAAGTATTTCACGGGTTGCGATTCGATTACTTTAATATGGTTGCTAAGCAATTCATGCTCGTCACAATGTGAATAGTGATATGGAGCTGATGGTGGACCTGGAGAACTCCTCAACAATTAACTTCCCTGCATCGGGAAAAGCAATATTTTGTTTGTAAAAGGCGATGATCACTAGGCTATTGTAACTTAGATAAATTATAAGCAGACCCACTAAAAAGCGTGAAATAAAAACTTTTTAAGAAAAAAAAAACCGACTTCCAAAAAAACACTACAAAGTGAAAAATAACTTTAATTTCGGAAGTCGGTGGCAAAAAACTAAAATACAGATCCAAAGACACCGACTTCCGAAATTAAAGTTATTTTTCACTTTGTAGTGTTTTTTTGGAAGTCGGTTTTTTTTTTCTTAAAAAGTTTTTTCTTCGTCTTTTGAACGGATATTTCAAGTAATTAGACTACCTGCGGACGTTGACGCAAAAAACAAAACAATTTTGTTTTTGTTTTATCATTTTTAGATATCGATACGATAGCCATCAAGTCTGCTCAGTTTCGCTAGCTAATTAAATAAGACCTTCTCCATATATGTAGATGTACGTCCATTACTTATTGCTTAACAAGCACTCGTGCCCGGCGTTGGTATTTCACTTCGGGAAAAATGCCGCAAGCACTCTTGTCCTCAAGAATCGACAGTTAAAGATTACAGCGCGCGTAGCATGACCGCCGTAGAAACGGGTTTTGTAGACGGGAGAATAGACAAAATGATAGATTGTAGAAATATTTCAAACTCAAAACTCAAACTCAAAGCATTTATTTCAATTAAACCAATTACAGGCACTTTTGAATTGTCAAGGGGTCGGTCAGTCAGAAAGATGAAGCTAGTTGCCCATTCCAAAGAGTAGGTACCTATGGAGAAGAACGGGCAAGAAACTCCATGGACACTCTTTTAAATCAAAATAATATGGTTACAAAGTCTTGGTTTCATCATTCATGTTAAAAATTATACATGTGAGAACGATGCAGAACGTTAAAAGCGTCCATAATGAGAAGATGAGAAAAAAACAATTCAAATATTAAATTAAAATAAGCCGTGGCAGTGCAGCAAAGAGATGACCAGTCCCTACTGACGGCGCCCGTTCACGAACATGACATTTGTACGCATTCTACTTGTCTAAGCATGGCAATGTGTCATTTTGTCTATTCTTCCGTTGACAAAACGTCGTCATGCTACGCGTGCTGTTAACCTAGATTCAGCTTTCAGAAGTAAATTTTTAACCGAAGAAATCTGCATTTTATGGGGAGAAATCGCAGACGCTTGCAGCGATCATGGCTATTTTATTCCTTTTCTATAATTTTATGCAAAGAGAAGAGCCCTTTGCATAATTTGCTTGCAGGAAGACGATTGCGGTGGTCTTGTTGAAAATCTATACTTACTCTATACAAATAAATAAAATTGGATTGTCTGTTTGTAATATTAAAATAACCGCTTTTTACTAAATGCATATGGATGTATACTATACACGGTACATATACCAAAATAACATTTTTTACAATTTTTGTCTGTGTGTCTGTTTGTTCCGGCTAATCTCTGAAACGGCTGAACCGATTTTGACAGGACTTCCACTTGCAGATAGCTAATGTAATAAGGAGTAACTTAGGCTACATTTATTTTAGAAAAAAAAAACTTTTTTGTTAAATTCCACGCGGATGAAGTCGCGGATAACAGTTAGTTATATCATATAAGTAACTTGCTGCTGCTCGCGGCTTCGCCCGCGTGGATGTCGGAAGTTATCTCACAGGAACGTATAGGTAATTTTGTATCCATTTGTATTTTTTTTTTGCATTAAATTTCCTTTCACAACACATAATAGATGAAAAACCTGGGTCGTTTATGGCAATTGAACACGTGATTTTATTGAGCAGTAATTGGACTAACTATCAGAGAGGCTCGTGGCTTATTGATATCAGCAGCACTGATCGATCGAAGGTTAAGCTACGCTCTCCGCGGTCGATTCCTGGATGGTGACGATACATTACATCTCGAGACCCTTCCGTGCCTCGGAAAGCACGATAAGCCGTTGGTCCCGGCTGTCATTCGTAGATCTTTGACAGTCGTTACGGGTAGTCAGAAGTCCCGAAATTCTGACAGCCAGTGTTAGCAAGGGGTATCGTGTTACCCAAGTCCAATATACAGTCGCTCCATGTAAAATACTAGTCCACAAAAATAGTCAGGAAAAAGGCTAGCTAGATTGAATTGGACTCATTATGCAGCTGTAACTGCCGTCTATTCTACGGATTTAACGGGCAAATTAACAGACAGTTAAGCCAGCACTTTATTAGGATTAGTAACCCTTTTTAAGGGATTCTACAAAATCTACTTAGCAGTTAAGTTTTACTTATCGGCTAATAGGCTAGATTGTTATGTAATAATGGTGATACTTTATAAAGGAAAAAAATAATAACTTTGCACAGCGTGAACAAAGAACCAAGCGCTGAATTCAACTGAATTTGAAGTGAAAAGGTCGCGTAACTGTCTGAAAAACATCCATCCATACTAAAATCCATACTAATATTATAAATTCGAAAGTAACTCTGTCTGTCTGTCTCTCTGTCTGTCTGTATGTTACCTTTTCACACCTAAACCGCTGAACCGATTTAGATGAAATTTGGTATAGAGATAGCTTGAGTCCCGGGAAAGGACATAGGATAGTTTTTATCCTGATATTCCCACGGGATCGATACTTATACGGGTGAAACCGCGGGGCGCTGCTAGTATTATATAAATACGTATGCAGAAGGCACACATTTGTGTATAATATGACTGAAACTCGAAGCATTTATTTCAATTAAATCAATTACAGGCGCTTTTGAATTCTCGAGGAGTCAGTCAGAAAGATGAGGCTAGTTGCCCATCCCAAAGCGTATTAGGTTCCCATGGAGAAGAACGACCAAGAAACTTCATGTACACTCTTTTTAATCAAATTATTGTTACAAAATATTGGTCACGTAATTGCTCCTTACAACTTGTCCACACTCTTTCCGTCGTACCGCGCTGTTCGCCTGGTGTTTTTTATGTTTTGTCTAGCCGAGTTCGGTCGCAGTGGACACATGATATCGCCGTCACCAAGAGGTCATGTTCTGTTTAAATAATTTCTTTTCCCAGTGACGACGTCCGGGAGACGGCGGATCTATATCTATACTAATAATAAAGCTGAATGAAGTGTTTATTTAGATAACATTACCGTGATTACGTCATTCATGTTGAAATTACGGCTGCAGTTCACGAACATGACGTATGGACCAGCACTATTCAGTTTAACTATTTTAAAGGGAACTACATGATCCAACACACACGTCACACCATCAGGGAGACATTTGTATATCACATCACACTAATATCACACTTAATATTATAAAGGCGAAAGTTTGTGAGTGTGTGTGTGTGTGTGTGTTTATATGTTTGTTACTTCTTCACGCCTAAACCACTGAACCGATTTAGATGAAATTTGGTATAGAGATAGTTTGAGTCCCGGAAAAGGACATAGGATAGTTTTTATCCCCATATTCCCACGGGATCGACATTTACGCGGGTGAAACCGCGGGGCGCAGCTAGTTAGGTATAAAGGCGAAAGTTTGTGAGTGTGTGTGTTTATATGTTTGTTACTTCTTCACGCTCAAACGGCTGGACCAACATTAATAAAATTTTGTATGGAGGTAGCTGACACCCTGGATTAACATATAGGCTACTTTTTATCCCGATATTCCCACGGGATCGACATTTACGCGGTTAAAACCGCGGGGCGCAGCTAGTAGTTTATACAAATGGATGTATAACTTATTTAAAAATGTCTCCTTGATGGTGGCATCACGTAACATTTAGGCGTGAGCACCATGTGTCTATCACATAATTGATTTATTGGTGATTTTTTTACCTATTGTCGTATAGTAATTTTATTCCACGTGCATCGTCTTTACATATATACACCAATGAATGTATACAATTTTTTAAAAGAGTAACGGTGATGAGTTATTTGAAATAAATGGTTTGGCTTTGACTTTATCGTCTGGTTTTAAAAAACTGGTATAAGTGGACATTCTGCATATGCTATTTTGCTGTGTGACCCTCAGTATTCTTTCCTATCTCTTGTTTGATAATATGACTCCATTATATTTTGACTCCAAACCTCATACGGTTCATATTTATTTGACGTTTGAATAAATTGGAAACGTCCTTTGTGTGTGATTACAATGCGATGATTTATTGTTTGTGGCTTCGCCCGGTTGTGATCTTTTTCGGGATATTAAGCTTGTGTGGATTGAATAGAACCGGATACAAAATGTCACATGCATACGGGTAGATCCTGTGAGGTTGAACGTCGTTTTAATCTGTCAAGCTCCGCTAATGAGACACAATTGATTTTCTATTGTTTCGTCGCCGATCGGCGAACCGCGACGCTTGACCGGTTAAACAAAAGTCAAAGCAATTATTTCAAATAAACCAATTACAGGCACTTTTGAATTGACTTTTGTGGTCGGTCAGTCAGAAAGATGAGGCTAGTTGCCCATTCCAAAGCGTAGTAGGTACAGTCAACAAAAGAGATAAGTATGCAGAATCGTCGGATACAGTTGAAGTTTAGTAAGAATCCGATGGATGTTCTCGAATAAAATTTTATTTTATTAATAGAAAACAAATAGCGCATTTATCAAATTAAATTTCAGTCGAAAACACCCATCGGTTTCTTACTAAACTTAAACTATAGCCGACGATCCTGCACACTGATCTCTTTTGTTGACTGTACCTATGGAGAAGAAATGGCAAGAAACTCCATGGACACTTTTTAAAATCAAAATAATATGGTTATAAAACATATTGGTTACATCATTCATGTTGAAATTATGCATGTGAGAACGATGCAAAACGTTAAAAGCGTCACTATTGAAAAGATTAAAAAAAAAACAATTCAAATACTTATTAAATTAAAATAAGCCGTGGCAGCTAAGAGATTACGTCCCTACTGCCGGCGCCAGTTCACGAACATTACGAATTAATTAGCACCATTCAGCTCTTTTTTATTGTCTGGTAACTGAGGCCTAAAGATTACAAAATACTAAACTAATACATACCTAACCCAAACATTACTACTAATCTTTTCACCACAGTATTTTTTATCTCACGTAGCGTTGCGCGCTTTGCTTGTTATTACCAAGCGTACAAACTAGCTATGAATGTGTGTGTACGCAGGGGCTCTCGGCACAGAATATACAGGGTGAAATTAAATTCATGGGCATCCTTTTTAGGGGTCATTGTACTCATCATTATGAACAACTTTTACTATGGGACCAAACCTGAAATCGCGAAAAAAATCAGCTGTTTCTTGCATTTATGTTCACATAACTCGTCAAAATGTAGGGAAGAGCTGATTTTTTTTTGCGATTTCAGGTTTGGTCCCATAGTAAAAATTGTTCATAATGATGAGTACAATGACCCCTTCAAAGGATGCCCATGAATTCAATTTCACCCTGTATAATAGTACCGTCCGAGACAAGGGCGAAGTCGGAACTGTGTGTGTGTCCGTGTGCGTGTGTGTGTTATTTGTTGACCCTACTCGTATCCACGCTCACACACAGCGTGTTTGTACACTTGGTAACCACAAGTAAAGCGCGCGACGTTCCTTCGTGAGGTAAATATACTGTACAAGGATAATTATTTTGGACGACATTGACAGAAGGCCGTTACTGGTTTTTTTTTTTTTGTAATGTGTCACTGAAATTATATTGACAAAACAAGATGGCGCCATCAGTTCCGATTTTTGCCACGGCCCTACATAACCACAAGTAAAGCGCACGTCGCTTCGTGAGATAAAAATACTGTAACTGCCGTTGGGTCGGCGACGTAAGCACAAAGAAAATACAATAAAAGTAAATTAACACTTTACTGTAGATGTCTACAGTCTGTACACCTCTATCAACCGCTGTGGGAATGTCGGCGTGATATCATGTTATGAAACACTACAATTTTTCCTGTGTAGGTACCTATTTATTTATTAAATGCAAAAGAAGGTGGTAGTCGCACACACACACACACACTCGTATACATATAATAGAAAAGAACACAGAAAAAGAAACTGTGAATTTAATACGCGTTTTTATTAACAGAGCCATCTAGTACAAGTTCTTAGAAGTTCCCAAAAAGTTGTCACCATCTTGAATTTTCATGTTGACCTCGCTATGGGCTTTAGCACCCTCGAAAACTATGAAAATAACACCAATGATGAAGGATTTGAATTTTTTTAAACCGCCATCCTTGATTTCATTTTGCTGCCCTCTCTCAATAGAAGACGTTCGTTGCGGTCAACATTAATTTGTTTGTAAGAGAATACGTGTGAAGCGTATCAATGGCCTGTCTTCCACAAGTTCTAAATTAATTAAATACGATACTCTGGCAGCACTCCCACAAGATTTCATTTCTAGAAATCTTTGAAACTGATCCATTTATAATTGCAATTTCAGAATTTAATACTTATATTTGCATCAGAATAATATCCTCAACTTAACCGGTCAAGCGTCGCGGTTCGCCGATCGGCGACGAAACAATAGAAAATCACTTGTGTCTCATTAGCGGCGCTTTACAAATTAATTTATAAATATCTTACGAGAGCTATGTAATGCATATTATTATACAGGGTGGTGTTACGGAAAGGGTATATCAATACAAACGGGTTGAAAAGTGTATCAGCCCCCTTATTCACAAACACTCGATATGCTTCCGTATTGTATCGAACATTAATCATTGTTATCGTAGGAGTCTTCTCAATGCTGTTCACAAGTCCAAAACTCGAAAATTTTGTCAGTTTAAATCAAATAGACGCCCGCTATTCTTTCAACAGCTATTTGCTGTTGAGGGGAAGTCAAATTAGGTCATCGAAATGTCAAGTTTTCGATACGATAGCCTGTCGTATGTTTGTGAATCAGGGCTCTGGTCTAGAATCTCTGTACAAAATTTCAGCTCAAAAGCAGTAACTTTGAAAATGCTTAATATTTTTTTATTTCGATAGTTTATTAAATTGAAATCATAACAAACGTGTCACCGCACTACGAGGGTCATTATCCATTATCTGTAGTGTGTCTGTGCGCCTAGCATACGCACATCACGCCGCCGCGCGCCAGTGCAGCGCCGTGATGTCGAAATAAAAAAATATTAAGCATTTTCAAAGTTAATGCTTTTGAGCTGAAATTTTGTACAAAGATTCTAGACCAGATACACTCTTCAACCCGTTTGTATTATTATGTTCCCTGTATAGTATATTATTATGCATAGCTCATACATACATCCTATGCATATTAATAATAGAGCTTAAGAGGTTGTTTGATTTCTTGTTTGAACGCGCAAATCTCTGGAACTACACGCCGGATTTGTTTTTTTTTTTTTTCTATTTGATAGCCCAATCTTTAGGCTATTCAACATCTCGGGACACAAGACCCTTAGGAGCCGAGAAAAACAAAACAAAATACAGAAAGAACGCCAAGCGTAAACGAAACGTAATGGCGCGGACAGGTGATGCGATGCGACCGGGTGGGTCGGGTGAACACGACATTTCACGCGGACAAAGTCGCGGGCAAAAGCTGAGAAAGAAGATAAGAAAAAAGAAAGAGAGAGAGAGAGAGGGGAGGAGGGGGAGAGAGGTAAGATATAAAAGGTAGGTATTCTTTTTAGGTCACACTAACGTTTTACGTAGGTAATAGATATGGAGGATGAAAATATAATGACGTATCTTATGGAAGTTACTTTGTAGTAAACTATGTGAACGCTGTGTTTAACAATACTCTTATTAGCACTCTTTTTTTACTAAGATGTGAGTTTGTTTAAAGGGGTTAATCATCGGAACTACTGATTCCGAAAATTCTTTCACTAATGGGAAGCTAACGGTATTGCCGACTGTCGTAGGATATTTTATGTTGAAGGGGCCTGTTAGGGCCGACGCCTACCGGGGTAGCGGGATTGTCCGAAAGGGTTACCGCTACCCCGGAACACAAAGGGCTAAGGAAGGAACACGGATGGGTTTTAGTCAGAAAGAGTCTGACACTCCCTTCCGCTCCACCCAGAGCGGGAGGGGGTCATTTGATGATTTCCCATCCAAAAAAAAAAGGATATTTTATGATAAATTGAGAATTTTCACGGAGACGAAGCAGAAGCAATAGTGAAGGTGTGTACCAATAAATCACACTAAAATTTTAATGTGAAAGTTTCTATGTTTAGATGTTTGTTATTCAATCAGGCAAAAACGACTGCACAAATTTGGATGAAATTTGGCACACAAGCAGTTTATAACCTGGAAAACACAAAGGATACTTTTTATCCCGGTAGCAAGTTTCTGTGGGATAATTTGCAACATACACGCGAGGGAAGCCGCTGGTAAAAGCTAGTTCAATAAATAAACAACTATCATGATTAATGGTGGTTCCTTCTCCATAGGAAGTTTTCTTCCCCGCAGTAAGAAAACATCAAAAGGAATCACGGCGAGACGTGACAGTATTAAAACGAGGGCACTGATTGAGGGGAGTACGTGAGCGAATTACTATAAAGTGACTGCGGAAAATATCTGGTGCGTGTTTTGGAAAGTACTTAGGTACATAATCTTCATCTTAAGCGGCTGTGTCTAAGGGTGTGCACAGACCTGAGTTAAGGCGGATCAAACTACAACGCGCCACGCGACGGGGCGCCGACAACGCGTCCCGAGCGTGATTTTTTACATACAAACTTAATTAAATCTTTTGAAATTCTAATTTTAAATCGACACAAGGACATTTTTCATTTGACAATGGAGGTTAGTTTAATGAGTTATTCCAGTCTGACCCCCTGAACGCCTCCTCCAACCCCCTCCTCGATCACCTTCTAGTTCGTCTTCTGTTTTAAACTCTGTCTTATCCATCACCTCATTTTTCGTCCATGATTTTACATTAGGAGAGGGGCCCGTCGCTAAATAATAACAACCGCACAGGTCAATCGATCAGGTTAAGCTACCGAAAGTCTGACAACCAGTCTTACCAAGGGGTATCGTATTACCCAGTTACTGGGTTGTGGAGGTCAGATAGGCAGTCGCTCCATGTAAAATACTGGTATTCAGCTGCATCCGGTTAGACTGGAAGCCGACCCCAACATGTTTGGGAAAAGGCCAGGCATATATGATGATGATGATGATTTTTCATTTAGAGTCTAATGTTATTGAAACAATATTTGAATCACAAAACGGTAAAGGAAACCGGCATGTCCTAGAACCACAAATTCGAAGACATGTGAATGTGACATCTACCAACCCGCAATGGGCGTGCGTAGTAGATTACTAGCAACTCCCTCTCACAGAGGAGGCCTGTGTCCCAGCAGTGGGAACATTATAGGCTGAGTATGCATAGGGATAAACAATATTTGTAGTGAGATATACTAAACAGTCGAAACCTTCTAAATACAGATACATTTGTTACCCTTTGGTGAGCGATTGCGTACTTTAACTTGAAGAGGGTCCCCGTCATTTGATACAAAAGGATCGGCTGAAAGTGTAAGCAAACCCTCTTCAGAACAGAACAGACATTAGTATTCTTACTCTGAAAAACTTTATCTTATAAAAAAAACAACCCACTTCCAACAAAAACACTGCAAAGTAAAAAATAACTTTAATTTCGGAAGTCGGTGTCTTTGGTTTTGTATTTTCGTATTTTTCATCGACTTCCGAAATTAAAGTTATTTTGGAAGTCTGTTGTTTTTTTTTTAAGTGAAAACTTTAGGCGCGTTGGGCATTGAATTCGCGCCACTGTTACCGTAACGACACCGCTTCGGATTTGTTCGGTTGTCCTCGGGATGTACTCGGTTTTAATGTATCTGATAATTGTCAGTGAGTGAAGGCAAAGTATTCTGTTTGTGTTTTTTTATCACTTCTATCGGCACTCCCGGAGTGCCACTGTTATTTTTCTTTGTTGTGTCACCTACCCCACACAAATTCGTATACCTTCACTTGATACATGACAGTGACAGGAAGTTATTATAACATCATCAACATACCTAAGTCCTAAGTTATAATCATCATTATATATCTATGTGGAATAAAATACGTATTATTGAAGCTAACTCAAAAACCACTCATCAGAACTTGACCATATACCCGAAACTGTCAAATTTTCCCAATCAACTTTGAACTTAATACTTTAGCGATAAAGTTGAAAATCTATTAAAGAAATTTGACAGATTGTAGTAGCTTGATGTGGGACAACCTTATACGTATACCCTTTCAAAAACAAGAAGAGTTTTTAGATCGGTTTATGTAAGAGGAAGTTCTGAGGTTACAAACATAAAAAATAAAACCGAATTGAGAACCTCCTTTTTTTAAAGTCGGTTAAAACGGTTTTGATACAAGACAAATCTACGTTGTCTAGGATGGGGGTGGGAATTCTGTCTCTTATAGACAAAATGGCTTTGACTCGAGTGTGTGCTCCGTCTGCCCCTCGCGCGAACGATAGTCAGCTCAACTTACTCCAATCTGGTAACCCTTAACTTTAGTAATGAAGTATAACCCTGTTAACTTACTAGTATTAACTTAGTTTGAGAGGATTTCTGGAAAGCCAATAACTGAAACTTTGGCAAAGGAAAACAAACTGAATCTTAAAAACATTCGGAATTAAGATTGTTGTCAGAGGGACAGTCCCCGTATTTTTAAGGACATTGGCATTCTGAGGGCCAATCCTCATAATTTTAAGCACGTTCACAAGCTGATCTCAGTCTCAATCTGTCAAAAATACCTCGCATATCTACATTTTTGATAAGTCTTTGACATTGATTGTTGCTGAGATGAGACTGCGACTAGATTTTGAATGTTTTTAGTTAGGGGGCCTTCTGAAGTTGCAGTTGTATTGAGTTTTATAAATTGTTCTTTTTTTTCATTCATATAATTCTTAACGTTAAAACTCGAATTTAATAGGTAATTTTTTTTATTAATTTGTGTATTCATGTTTAACATCCATTAAATATTTGCATCACAGTAAGGCGGCATGTGTCTCTGCACTAAATGTATGTAACATCTTTTGTACCTACCACATTTTATGCAAATAAACGACTTTGATTCGATTGGATTTTGATTTGAGTCTAAAAGAAATTTATGTGTATTGGCTTATCTGTTTATTCTAATTCTTGCGTGTAGACAGCCATCTAAAACAGACCAGTGTTCGTTACAAATAGTCATTACAGCTACAATATTATTACAAAAAGTACACACAAGTGCGATTTGCAAAGTAATTAGCCTCGATTGCCTGTCAGCAACAAAGTCGTTACAGTTATTTATCATGTCCATTAAAAAATGTTTTAATAAAAGTTTCATAAAAACATCGCATTTTTATTTTCAACAACACATTATTTACAGCCACGCCGACTTCAATATTGACCATTAAAAATAACAACATACCTAGACATACTCGTAAAACAAGACTTTTTCATTAAAATACCAAATTGGAAACTATTCATTCCTAATTGACTAAATTTGCATGAATTATGAGATTCGTGTAATTTATAATAAAATATAGTACAATAAAATATCTAGTAACGTCTGACGTCCGTGACTAAATAATAACAGCCGCACAGGTCGATCGATCAGGTTAAGCTACGCTTTCCGCGGTTGGTCTGTCGATGGGTGACCATCTTTACATACCGAGACCCCTCCGTGCCTCGGAAAGCATCCCGCCTCTCATTCGTGGATCTTTGACAGTCGTTAGGGGTAGTCTGACAACCAGTCTTGAGTCTTACCAAGGGGTAACGTATTACCCAGCAACAGGGTTGTGGAGGTCAGATAGGCAGTCGCTCCATGTAAAATACTGGTATTCAGCTGCATCTGGTTAGACTGGAAGCCGACCCTAACATAGTTGAGAAAAGACTAGGCAGATGATGAAAATATCTAGTAACCAAGGTAATCGACATCACCCGAAGAATTACCAAGTAGCGGTGGGCAGAGCACATTGCCCGCAGAACAGATGGCCGATCGGCCCGAAACACGTAGCGTTGGAAGGCCTCACACCAGGTGAACCGATGACCTTATGAAGGCCGCAGGAATCAGCTGGATGCGAGAGTCACAGGACTGGTTGAAGTGGCGATGTTTGGCGTATGTGCAGCAGTGGACGTCTTTCGGCTGTACTTATGATGATGAATTTCAAACTTAAAATAAAGTGCCATAAGCTACCAATGTTTTAAAGGAATCGATTGAGCTGTGCCAAAACCACGCAATTAGGAACTTGTTCACCTTGCAACAACCTTAATTGAATGCGCAAAAAAAAAAAATAATGAACTCTAAATGAAAAAAATTGTTGTTAGTGAGTACCTATGTAATGGCCGACTTTTCGTCCACTATACCTACCCTCATTTGGAAAGTAGTACCTACTAGTACATGTTCAACTAGAGCTACAAGATGTTGTAAAATAATGGACAACATGACTCTCGTTAGCTGGATTTATTTTATTGTCTTTAGCAGAATTATGGAACTGATCCTGTAAAAACTTATTGCCATAATGATATACTTACTTACCCTTTTTGAATAAATGAACCTCTAAAAAAAATTGAGCTTCTAACGATGCACACTTTTTTAAAATAAATAACAGTTGGTCGCAGTAACTAACCTAGGGTACCCCGACCAAACGGGTTAGGCTAGAACTGTGATCAACTACGCACGAGCTGAATTAGCCGCATTAACTAGCTAATTAACCCTAAAAAAATGGGTTAGGTTAGACCTCGAAATACGAATTATCTGAGAATATAATAGAATAGAATATTCTTTATTATATACGCCATATAAATAAAAGATATAATTGTAGAAATTTTACGAAGGATAACACAATTCAATTCAATTTTTTCAATTCAATCTTTAATTCGGAAATTATCCATATTGTATTAGTTAGTATTAGAACTTACAAACTATGTTAGTGTTAAAACAAAACTTAAAATCAAAATTCAATCAAATATTAACTCAAAATTAAATTTAAATCAAATCAAAATTAAATCACATTCAATTCAATTAAATCAGAATTACATTAAAACAAATTAAATTAAAAATAAACTAAAACATGTCCATGACCTATCCTCTACATAAAACATTAATTTAAATATCTTTCCTCAGCACCCGGCCCGCAGCTATGTCTACGGGACCAGTGCATCAGAAAAGGGCAGTCTGGCCTCTCTTCAATAACCTTCAGGATGCTATTGGGGCTTCCACGTATCCCACGCATTAGGGATGCCGTTCTTTTGCGCATGATAGCCTCAAAACTATCTATGCCTGGCTCGGCAAACATGCCCGACGCACTACAGAACCGCGGAAGGCCCAGCAACACCCGAAAAGCATTATTGCACTACACACGGATGGCGGTTTAGGCTCTCTGCATATACCTGACCCACAGGCTGCAGGCGTAAAACGTCTAGCAGTATGCCTTAAACAGCGACACAATGGGCGGTCTTATTGCTAAGAGCGAAAAAAAGCGCAATCATTATATTTGATTGTTAAATAATATTTTTAGGAGCGCAAAATGGGAATTATTCGAGGTTCGATTAAATACATATGCTCAGAATTATAAGTCTGACATTTACACTCAGCTATTGTGACAAAAAGTAATAGGATCAGAGTACACCTAAGAGTCCTCTTGACCGAATTTCAGCTATGGCAGATAATCTCAATGACGACTAGCCATCTACGCGGGAGATATTGTACTGTGTGCGCAGACACAGGTGCACTCCCTCTTCCCTCACTCTCATAGTCCGATGGAACGGCAATCCGACACGACCGGAGAGCTGGAGTCCGCTGATGCGCCAACAACGGCTCAACGTGTTTTCCGAGGCATAGGGGTATCGCACTGCCAACTTCCAAACTCCGGGCCGTTACTCAGAAATTCCTAATGGAGAAACCCAAAGTTTGCCCGACCTGGGACTAAAACCTAGGATCTTACGCTCAGCAGTCGCGCTTGCGACCACGAGACCAACGAAGCAGTTTACACCGACGTAGTTCCGCTAATCGTATAAAAATCTCGAAATTATTATATAAGGATCTGTCAAAAGTATATTTTTAGACATAAATAAATTTGCGATATTTATGCTCGCAAATCCAACAGCGTAATATTCTGCGAAATTAAAAGTTATAATAATTTTTCAAGTGTCGAGCTACGACTACGAGTACCTCTCTGCCGAATTTAATCAAATTCAAGTGATCATGGGTACTGCCCCAAATCTCTTATCCTTTTCAATTAAAGACATTATTTATGGTTATTTAAATTAAACCTTTTTTTTATTATTGCTGAATGGGCCCGCTCTTGACCTCGATCACGCCTGATGGAAAGTGACGGACGAGGTATATGATGAACGAGTGTGCCCAGAAGGTGCCTAAGGCACTGAAACTCCCGCACATCGACGAAACACAGCAGGCTGCTTGACGCCAGACTCCGGTGGGAGGGTGGTCGCAAACCAGGCGGGCGTTAGCCCTACCACCGCAAGGGAAGAATTGGCCAGTCAAATAAGGCTGTGACTGTCCAGGATGCGCCGAGCGCTCGGTTCAGTTGAGTAACTGGCGGAACAAACTGCGCTACACGAGGAGGCTTCTTCATGCATCTCAAACCTATTTATTTCAGTTTGTTCTTACAGACTTTGGACGTCTATCTATATTTATTTTTATTGCTAGGGCTCCGTGCTCAAAGGGTGGAAAATGGGAACCTATTGCTCCTTATTGTGTCGATGGCAATCTAAATGGACTCGGCCCAGAATATGGCTACGTGTTTGGCGCCATCACTGGCGTACATCAGTTTCTGTACCGTCCACATGACAGGCCACGCAGGACACGTATAAAGCAAGAATAAAATCAAGCTTCACCCGCGCAACCCTTGCCTTTACCTCTCTCATCAAACACGACTAAAACAAAACACAATCCCTTCCCGCCAGCAGAAACTTTTCGCCCGGCGTATAGTATTTGAATTTGAATCTTCTGGTAGTAAGTATGATCGCTGTGTACAAGTAGGTATATTATTCAATATTATTGTATGTGCGTGAATCTGTTACCGATGCTGGTGGGCTACTATTTACCTGAACATAATTTTTATTTATATTCCGATGTTTATTTGTCAGTTAAATATAAGCATTGATTAAAAAAAATCCTATCATTTACGGAACAGCACCACATTTACTCTCCAAGGAGGAGTCGTCGCTATATATTGCTAAGCCTGTAACAGTCCTGTATATTCTTAACCGTAATAGGTAGCAGATTGTTTTCAGAAACTCCATCGGTCACTAAAATTGTGTTCTTAATTATTGTAATTGGTTTGAACGATTTCAATTGAAATTGTGGGAAGAGATGCATCCACCACCGCCCGACTTCGTTACACCCCAGGACCATTTGCCTCCCGGGTGTGATCTGCAATGACCTATAAATGAAAAGCTCTCAATCAATTTCGTACCCAAGCAGGCCGCTGCAGACACAATTTGTCGAAGTGGAGGATTACTGACCCATCCAACACTCAGCACGTGCGGTGCTTCCGATCAGACCATGCTCTACTTGCTGGAGTGGTCCTAAATGCCCGTTCACCTGCACCTCGGATGACCTAAAGAATGCCACTGATGCCGCAATTAATGTGGCCACCTACTACACTCAAAGTATATAAAAAAAAAACGATGAAGAGTACCATCGACACGAAAAGAAGAAGACCCATTTTAATTACAGTAAGTAAATATTCTTTTACTTACTATAGCGTAGCCACTATCAAGTCATGACGAATAAAGGGTTGTAAACTTGAATGGTTGTGGTGGTACACTAGGCTGCGAGCCCGGCTGGCACTTACCGGGTTTCTTTCTTTAGCTAACTTTTACCTAGTTCTGTTTTCTTTACGGAGTATATATGAATGAGGGTGTGTACGATAATATGCTATGTCCTCCAGTGCCTCTTCAAATCAATATGAAACCCGAGAACATCAGTTTTGTATTATTATGTTCAATGTTGTCGGGTTACTATTAGATATAGACGTTAAAAGAATTTTTCTGACAATGTTTTTGAGTGATGATAGTAATATTTTGCTTTCAAGATAGATAAGAAACACAGGAAGAAGATCGAAAGGAATGTCAATTACATATTACTGTTGTTATTGTTTTGTTTATGTACAAAATTATCAGAAAGGCGAGTATTTTGAAAGGGTTTTTCACAGCTTTGTAAAGCTAGGGTAACAAAGCAAAGCTTCCCCGTGTGTTGCCTTCTCCGAACAATCATATCGAGTTGTCACGATATTCAAATCACAACTGACATTCGTTGACAGTTGTATGAACTGGCTGATGTATGAATTGAGGGCTCAGGAGTTTGTGATGTAACAGGTATTTTTACTAAAGATTTTTAGGGTTCCGTACCTCGAAAGGAAAAAACGGAACCCTTATAGGATCACTTTGTTGTCCGTCCGTCTGTCTGTCTGACACGATCCTTTTTTTCGGGAACGCGTAGAGGTATCAAACTGGAATTTATATCACATACTCAAGTCTGCTGTCCCTTGAAGCTGTGAAAAAATCAAACTTCTAAGCCAACGCAATCAAAAGATACAGCCGTTTATGCTGCAAATTTCCGCAAATTTTTGACACTCGCAGGGGAATCAAAACTTACAGGGTACTTCCGTCAACTCAGAATCTTGAAATTTGGTACGAAGCAACGACTTATCGCACAGATAAAGGAAAAATTGCAAAAACCGTAAATTTTTAGTTACATCATATAATAAAAATATTTTAAACAGGTTTGTACGGGACCCTTGGTGCTCGAGTCCGTCTCGCACTTGGCCGGTTTTTTTATTCTATTATAGACGACTTCTTGTATACCTGCTATAGGTACAGTCAAAGTCATAAAGATTTTAACATCGACAAGAATTTATTTATTCCCTACAATCTTTGTTTCATAATATTGTATCAATATGTAGTCGCAAAACTTATTACACAGTGGGTACTTAACGGAGAGCAGTGGTGGCCCAGCGGTAACGGCCGTGACTTACGAATTGTAGGTAGTGGGTTCGAACCCAAGCAGGGAATTTAAAACAACAACAACATAATCAGCCTATAATGTTCCTACTGCTGGGACACAGGCCTCCTCTCAGTGAGAGGGAAATTTAGTTTGTGTAAATTATTTAATCACCACTGCTCTCAAAATAGTGAAGGAAAACATCGTGAGAAAACCATGTCTTAGAACCAAAAATTCGAAGACATGACATCCACCAACCCACCCGTACAGGGCCCACATAACGTATTACGACCTTACGTTATAGGCTGATTATGCTAATAGGTACAGAAACAGTATTGAAACAGTATTATGGAACACAACCCTCGGGCCGTGGGGTCCGCAGTGCTCATGGTCTTTTTAAGGAAATTTCAAAACGGTTGGTTGACACTTCCCGTGACCCAAGGGCTGGCTTTTATTTTGACTAAAAACTATGTATTGCCATACAACGTGGTAATGCCGCCAGTCTCTTGGGTACATTACCAGTCGACAGCGATGCGGATGAGTTTTTCGACGCTATATTTTACTTTGTGTATAATTTTAGTTAAGTTAGGTTTTAATTTTGTTATATTTATTAATTCATTAATTAGGTATTTGTTACCACAAATTGTAGATAATCAATTGAATTACTTTTGAGGCAGACTATATTTTATATGAATTCTTAAATGTCCAAAAAAATGGCGTTGTTATAAATCTCTATGAATCGTACTGGTATTCTTACGAATATTTTAATTTAGAACTTACTTTCAAATGAATAATTATTTTATAACAATAAAGATTTTGGAACAATAAGGGAATTTAATATAAGCATTGTTTTCTCAGAATGTGCTGATTGCGAATTATTCAGAGTTTCAAAGTTAATGAAGATTAATGACGTCGATTTATGACGTAAAATATAAATAATTATTCTTATTAACTGAATGTTTATTGTTTTGGGAATTAGATAATAAAATATCATGAAGAAAAAGTAATTTTTGAAGTAAGACTAGATTCTTATTTAAAAAATGACTATTTAAATATGTTATTTTTCACATGGTGACTTGATGCCTGTACCTTGCTTATGTTTAAAACTGCCGACACGATACTAAACGAAACTGGCTGAAAATAATGCTACTCGCGCCAAAGATTAGCGCTAAACATTTAAACCACAATAATATTTCAAGATCGAAAAAAAATCTCGTGTAAGGAGACGTTAGTCACAAAAGATCCCACTCACCAAAAAGCAGCAACAGCAGGTCGCTCAACGCCAAACTGAACAAATAGTAGTTCGTCGCGGTGTGCATGGCGGGGTGCTTCACTATGACCACGCACACCGCCACGTTGCCCACCACGCCGGTCAGGAAGATCACCAGGAGGAGCACGGAGATGGGCACTATCTTCTGCAGCGGCAGCGTCCGCGGACCCATCATCAGCCATAGCATCTCTTCTTCAGAGCAGTCGAAGTAAGAAAGGTTGGTGCAGCGCTGGAAGAACTGACTAGACGTCTCGTTGGCGCGAAAGAATTCCGCCATTTTTTTTATAGTTTTTTTTTTGTTCTTGAATATTTGAAAATAGATTTATGGTGCTCTCATTTTTTTTTAGTTTTTTGATGTGTCACTGTGTAGTTGAACTTTCAGTAATTATATTGATTCATATTATCTTAAGTTCTATGATTATTTGTAATTTTTTTTTATATTACACTTAACTTAAAATTTCCTAAGTTAACTTTCCATTAATAATTTTATTTAGACGATTATTATTTTAATCAGCTATAATTATATCATACACTAATAAACAAACTTTACACTAAACTCCACCTTGACGAAATAACTTCAAAAGTTGATGTGTACGCGATCGTAGCGCTACGCTGCTACGCGGCTACGCGGCTACGACCGTAGCGCGCGGTGGCATGCACGGTACTGGCGGTTCAACTTGATGCAACTCTGAAAGGCTTTTACTCAAATTCTAAAAGCTTCGTAATGCGAAGTTTTCTTAACATTTCTTAAATGCAGTTAATAAAAGCTTTGAGTGAATAACTGTAAGAGATTTTTATGAGTTCATTTTAAAATAGAAAAAAGTAAATTAGACGTGTTTTCAACACATAACTTAGATATAAATGGTGAGATGACAGCCGATTGATATTGCATGGAAAAAGAAGAGGCTACTCCGACGCCTAAACATATAGAACAAGGACGGGATGATGCTGATGTGAATAAATAACTGAAGATAAGTTTCAGTCATCTTCATTTATAGAAAGAAGATTTCGTCTAAAAAGAAATTAAATGGTATAAAAAAGGTATAAAACGAATTTAGAAGAAATTCAAAGGAACTAAAAGAAAAGAAAAAAACTTTAATTTCTTCAAGCCAAACCATTAAATCTTCGTCGAGTGCTGCGGGTGTCCAATTAATTAATTCAATTAAGATTTTCATTGAGAATCACTTTAAACGGTAATAACATCATTATTTAAAAGAATCGTGCGATTCTTACAATTTTGCCAATCTTTATTAAAAAACGGATACTAAACTTCTTTTAATATTGAAGTGATTAAGGCTCACGCAAATTAGGGCGAGCCGCACGAGTCAAAGTTAAACAATATCTTTCAAATAGGCACATAAAAGGCATTTTTGAACGTCAAAATTTACAAGAAAATAGAATTGATTCTAGTCTTCCCTTCTAAAAGGCAGTTTTATATAGAGAAGAAAGGGCAAGAAAGAAAGAAAGAAAGAACTAAGAAAATACATTTATTTAGCACAGTACACAATACACCAGAAGGCCAATTCTCGTAATTTAAAATGTTCAAAATCTAGTCGCAGTCTCATCTCAGCGACAAACAAATGTCAAAAACTTGTCAAAATGTAGGAAAATTAGAGGCATTTTTGACAGATTGAGACTGAGATCAGAGGGGCAATTCTCGTAATTTTAAGAACGTTCACAGTCTGATCTCAGTCTCAATCTGTCAAAAAAACCTCTAATTTCCTTACATTTTTGACAAGTTTTTGACATTTGTTTGTCGCCGAGATGAGACTGCGAGTAGATTTTGAAAGTTTTAAATTACGAGAATTGGCCTTCTGACTGTGAATATTCTTAAAATTACGAGAATTGCCCCTCTGATACATTTAAGAAACTCCACTATTTAAAGATGTTTTACAATATTTTATTTACATAAGTACATTAATTCTACAATTTCACCTCAACGCAACGCATCATGTTTTATCACTTTCGTATATTTTCTATGAACTAACACACACTACCGGCTGGGTGCATCGCACTTTTTGTATGAAAATGCGTTGCGCTGTGGCCTGTTGCTGCTGTAATGTGCGCGTGGCTTAAGGGGATTCGACTACGTGAACTAAAGCGCGGTCACTGTCGGACTGCATAGAAAAGAAAGAGAAGCGCGATGACACAACGCAGGTAATTTATTGCAAAATATGAAGCAATTATCTATTTACAAAAAATCTGTTGTTTGGACTAAAAAATTAAAATACTAGTGCTTTAGTATGTTGCTCGTAGAATAATCTGACAAAAAATCAGTATGTATATTAGTATGGTTTTTATTTAAAAAATAATGTTTTTAGAGATACCTTCATGGTTTTTTTTCTATCGTATCAAATCAGTTGTATTATGTTTTCAACACACTATCTACGTAGCATAATATATATTCTGAAGAATATCATATATTTTTCTGATTTTGTTTACTGCAGTAGTCGATCATATACTTTTAGGCATTATAAAACTTGCGTTTTTTGCGTTTAGGTCCTGTAATCCCCTTAATAGCCCAATGGCTAAGTTGTCGGGCTGGCGATTCAAAAGGTCGTGAGTACAATCCCTACTCTCTGGTCTCTCTACACGTGTATGTACACAAACAATTATTTGGTTGTATTCCGTTCAGTTGCCATTCAGCGCTTTTTACGTAAGGAGCAGTGGTGGCCCAGTGGTATCGAACGCGACTTACGAGTTGCAAGTCGTAGGTTCGAACCCAGACAGGCGCTTTACTTAGTGAAAATTATTCCATCACCGCTGCTCTCAAAACGGTGAAGGAAAATATTGTGAGGAAATCGGTACCAATAATTCGAAGACATGTGACATCTAACAACCCGCACTGGGCCCGCGTGGTAGATTACAGCTCACTCCCTCTCACCGAGAGGAGGTCTGTGTCTGTCTCAGCAGTGGAACATTATAAGCTGATTATGCATTTTACGTTATTCTGAAATGTGCTTTTTGCAGATAACCCAATTTATAAGGAAAGTTGTGGGCTACATCACGCTACGATCCTTTGGAGCCGATCAAAAAGAAAAAGTCAAAAGAACGCTAAGCGCAGGCGGACGATGCGATGCGACGCGGTGGGTCGGAGGAACAAGAAATTTCACACGGTCCAAGTCGCGGGCAGAAGCTAGTCAATTTATAATTATTGTCAGCTATACAGAGTTGATATGAAAGAGGGGATTTTAAATTACAGTACGTAACTATAGGTGTTTAGTATTAATTCAATACGGTCTAAAAATAAAAAGCGCCAAAAACTAGAATTTGTTTTTTTCAAACAAACTAAATAGCTTACAAATTAGAGTAAAACGCAACAGCCTTTGTAAATGAAGTTTACTGAACTTAGATACCTGGGTAACAAAAGTGGCAACGTCGCGTCCGACGCCGGCAGTGGCGCGGTAGGCGGCTTTTATGTTAGGTAAGGTTTTGAAGTACGCGCAAAACAACAATCACAACAAAAACACTAAATTTTTAAATTCTCGATGTGTCCTCCATTCACATTAATGCACAAATCATACCGACGGAGAAGATTGTTATTTATTTTTCTAATTAAATCACTGTCCGTCGCTAAGAATGCTAAAATAATCCTATTTTTTAGTTCAAATACTGTCTTAAACTTATAATTTAGTGTCCTATCACAATAACTAAACAAAATCACAATAATAATTGTCAGCGCGCGAGTTCGACAAAACAAAAGTAGCGCAGAGCTTCCGTGTTACATAACGCACCGCACGTTCCGGAAGGGTGGCGTCGGCGCACTGAAAAAACATGTTTTTTAGAGGTCGGGAAGCCCCACTTATCGATCGCAAGGATCTAGGATGCAATAGCAACACACTGACCTATTTCTATTTCTTTTACGCGCGGGATGTTTTGCTATGATTGTCACTCTCGTAATGAAAGAGCAAGTATGTGTATTTATTGCTTCCTTGTTTGCATTGCCAACTTTTTTGTGAAATATTTGGTTGTACTTGTGACTTGCGTCAGAGCGGCAACAACGTATTGTAGTTTATACTCAGATTTATCGTTTTAAGGTGCATGACCTATGCGTTAGACATACTCAGCTGTTACGAAAGATACATCGTGTTCAAACGGGGTAAAAACTTAAAAAATCATTTGCGACTAAACTACTGCTGCTATTTAATTGATTTTTGGTACAGAGCTTGGAAATGGTACCTAGTATAGGCAGTTTAAAGGAAAGCCCCTCTGTCGTATCAACTCTGTATAAATAAAATCTTTATTGCACACCAAATAAAGGTAAACAAATGAATGGTATCAGATGGTAAAGTCAGAGAAAGTAATTGTGAAGCAAATTGACTGCCAACCTTATATTTAAATCACAACTGTAATTTTTGATAGTTGAATATAATGACAATAACACACCAATTTGCTTAGCAATTAATTTCCCTGACTGTATGTCGGACTGTTGGTTACTATGAAATAAAATAAGTTTAAAAACTACAGAAAATTAAAAATGAACTGAACAGTACGAAACAAGAAAATATTTCAGATATAACTCAAGACGAGTCTGGTCTGATCCCCTGAACCCCCCTCCACCCTCCCCCCCTCCTCGATCCCCTGCTAGTTGGTCTTCTGTATTAAACTTTTTCTTATCCACTATAAACTTTTTCATTCCGGTCTTATCCACATAAGTACAAAAAAAATGGTCAAGATAAAGCCGTGGTCGCATGCCCGTACCTACCATGTGGGTGCCAGGATCACCAAAAAATTATAATGGCATGCGACCACGGCTTTATCTTGACCATTTTATATAAGCCTATATGTCACCCGGACTATGATTACAATAGATTCGTAATAATAATAATTAATAATAATAATAATAATTTATTTAATAAAAATGTTTACAAAAAGGTGTAAATTTAGCCAAAAGTAGCAAATTGTCCATACAATTATAGTGTCTAAAAATAAACTAAACTAAAATATGTTTTATTATAGTTGCAAGTAGTGATGGTTCGGAATTATTGTGTTAGGTAGCGACCCGCCCGAACTAGGTTTATTCAAACCTGTGTTTCAGGCCATCACTTTACATTTTAATTAAATTGGAGCGTTCATTTTTAAACGAAACTGATATAAAAATAATTCATTAACAATTCTGAGAAAAAGCACATTGGTACATTAATACTAAATCTAATACTAAGTCTATGTAAACATACAAAAGTAAATACTTACAAGGGAATAAAATTATGATCATGACAAAATTTCTAGAAGTTTTTCTGTGTCTGTGTAATTGAGTATCGCTAAGTATTCTGATAACATTGTACTACATCTTTTATAGCTTACACTATAGAAGCTTAGTACCTTGTTGAGTCTATTATACAGAAATGGCCCTAAGAACACATAAAAACGATTAGCAAACGCATGTTTTGTTTGAGGCTTTATGCAAACCAAGTCTTTCCTTCTCTTGTCGGGAGGTACTGGGTCAAAAGGAAGTGCAGTGTGCTGATGTTGTACTATGCTTAGAATAAATAATTGCCTTACTGTTAGTACCTTACATGCTATGTAGAGTTGGTGCGTAGGAAATCTAAAAGGGCGAAAAGTAGCAACCTTTAAAATTGCTCTTTGAGCGCGTTCTAGAGGAAGTAAAATAGTTTTTGCAGCACCCCCCCAGGAAGTTATGCAATAGGTAAGTATGGATTGACACAAAGCTAAATAAACCTGTTTTATTAACTTATAGTCAGCTATGTTCCGTAAGTTCTTAAAAACATATATTAATTTGCGCACTCTGGTACAAAGTAAATCGATATGTTTACGGAAATTTAGATTGCAGTCAATAGTGACACCTAAGTATTTCACATGATCGGCCTTAGCTAAAGTGGGGCAAGAACATGCAGAGTCAGCGGCAGCGTACGTGCTACAATTGTGTGCATAAATATTCAGATTAGTAAGCGGTATGTTAGTATTTCTCATTGTAAATAAAATGTATTTTGTTTTATCTGCATTTAATGTTAGGAGATTATTATGGAGCCAATTAGAGACAATGTTAAAACCATTTTGAGCATATTCATAGACTTCAGCTCTTGATTTAGCTGAGAACAATAGAGCAGTGTCATCCGCATAAGACATAATGACTCCATTTTGGAGTGGCAAGCTGCATAGTTCATTTATGTAGATTAAAAATAACGTGGGGCCCAAAATGCTGCCTTGCGGAATTCCAAAACAACTATTTTTAAGTTCAGAACTTGTACACTGCCCTATTTTTATACACTGATGTCGATCGCTGAGATAATCCGCAAATAGCAGATGTTGTGCTCCTCTTATCCCAAGTGTTTCAAGCTTGTGCAAAAGTAAAGTACATGAAATAGTGTCGAAGGCCTTGGCAAGGTCTAGAAAGATCCCAATTGTGTGCATACCATAATCTAGATCGGTAGTAATATAATTAGTTAATTTGTGTACTGCTTGACTAGTTGACCTATTGCGCCTAAAGCCAAATTGATTATCTGAAAGTAGTCTGTTATCTTCCAAATATTTTATCAATCTACTGTTAATAATTTTTTCCAAAATTTTTGAGAGGCCTGTTAGTACTGAGATGGGTCTGTAGTTATTCACAGAGTTTTTGTCTCCAGACTTGAATACAGGTGTGACCACAGCTTTTTTTAGCAATTTGGGGAATATTCCTTGAGACAAACATAGCTGAAAAATATGGGTTAGTGGAGGGGCAAGTAGGTGTTTAAATCTTTTAAGTATATTATTAGGTATGTCATCCCACCCAGTAGCACATGCATCCTTTAACCCGCCTATTAATCTTACTACTTCGTTAACGTCGATATCTAATAAAACAAAGGAATTTACTGTACAGGATGCCGTAGTCGGGTTTTGAGGGGAAAAATTGGTAGAATTTAATGATTTTTCAGCCAAGTTTTTACCAACATTAGCAAAAATATTGTTTACTTTATTCACTGCTTCTGATGGATTTATATCTATACATAGTAAATCAAGCGGAGGTTCGGGATTTTTTGATCTAAATGTATTAGTTTTTATAAATTTCCAAACAAGTTTACTATTTTTCCCCGCCTTCTGTAATTCATTTTTATCATACTGATTTTTGAGTTTTTTCAAAAGATTATTACAGAAGTTACGATACCTTTTATATGTCACAGAAAGTATGTCGTTATCAGGTGCGCGTTTCAATTTTAGGTGAAGTCTGTCTCTATGTCTTATACAACGAACGAGGCCGGGTGTGATCCAGGGTTTGATACAACTATACTTTCTGGGCAATGTTTTAGTAAATGTGTTTTTCCTTATTACAAATTGTAGCGAGATTATGAAATACTTTAGAGAATTATTTGCATCGTTTGAATTGTAAACTGGGTCAAAATTAATATCGCGTATGTCATTTTCGAGGTTTGTCATATTCACTTTAGTGTAGCTACGCATGCAATTAATTCTAGGTGAACTTATTTGTAATGTTAGTAAAACAGCTTGATGATCGGTAAGCGAAGAATTAGTAACTAATGTTTTGGATGGATTTTTAGATTTTAAAATGATATGGTCTAAGCATGAGCCGCTCTGATGCGTGGGGTGATAGTGAGCTGGTAATAGTCCATGAAATGAGCAAATATTCAGATAATTATGTGCATGGGTATCGGTTTTCCCGGAAGCAATGTTAATGTTAATATCGCCCACAAGTATTATGTTTTTAAAAGATGATAAGTTTTTTAAGTTTGTGTCAAGTGATTCTAAAAATCTGTCCATATTTTGAGAAGGAGGCCTGTAAATAGCCATGACTACTGTATCGGGAAAATGTTTAATTATTAAGCAATTACTATCTTGGGATACCGGTTCTTCTTTAATTGTACGTAGATTATTTTTTATATAAACCACTAATCCATCGTTTTGGTTTATATTTCTCTCAGTTTTGTATGAATAATAACCCTCAAGAGATGGTAAGTTGACTGTCTGTTTTGATAACCAACATTCAGTAAGGACAATAATATCACAGCATAAGTCAAGATTCTGTAATAGGACTTCAAACCCGGTCATGTTTCGATTTATGCTGCGAATATTCTGTGTGAGCAAGGTGAACGTTTTGTCACCAGAAGGGAGGATATGTTTACAGTCCTCAACATTACAGATTTTAGATTCAGATACAGAAAAACTATCCAGATCATAAATTAGCTGATTTGTCATGATTGTTACAAACTAAATGGAAATACAAATAGAAGATTTAAAACTACCTGTTTTTGTGCTTACTAAATAAAAATAATTGTGGCGCTCTTAGGCGCCTTCATAATCTATTGAGTTAATATAGTTCATCTCTGCATATTTGCGCGCCGGGCAACTAACATCTCCAGTTGGATGGTCACATTTCCTCTTGAAGCGTTTGCACGTCGCACATTGAGGCGGAGAAGATTTGCTGCTGCATTCCTTGAAGGAGTGTCCAGTCTCTCCACAATGGTTGCAAGTAGGACTAGTTTCTCGGCAAAATTTGGCTGCATGTCCGAACTGCTGGCAATTGAAGCACCTGGTGACGATCGTGAAATCTCTCACAGGGCATGATGTCCAATTAATAAAAATTCGGCTTTGGTTTATTATAATTTTACGTATGCTAGCGGGTAGTTCCAAAATGTAGTTACACGTAGGAAGGTCTTTTTTGCCAGATTTATGGCTCAATTTGATACTCTCAAGGAAGGACTCACGAGTTATATTCGGCAACTTGTCTGAGAGGTTTTGCTCGTAAATACAGTCCAATACCTCCTTCTCGGTAAGGGCTACGGGGACACCAATGACAGCGACCCTCGGCCGGCGTTTAGTAGGTTCTTCTATTGTAAGGCCAGATGATGCTAATTTTTCCGATTTCTTAAGTTTGTCAATATCGCCTTTATTTTCGGTGCTAATCAGAACGCCTCCATTTTTCACTTTTCTCAGGCCACGGACATGAAGCTTAAGTTGTTCGGGAGAGATTATCTTTTGGACAAGTGACTTGGTGTCGTCACTTGTTAGGGTCTTATCGCTGGGATAGATGGCGACTGATCTCAAGTTTGCAGGACGGACGAAGTTATCGGATCCTTTCTTCACCATGCTAGCATAGGAAGAATTTTCTGAGGGACTCAACTTAGTTTCTACGACCTCTTTGAATTGCTGAAGAGAGTCCACAACGTTCTGGTGAACCTGAAGGTGCTGGATTGTAGTATGGGCTAAAATAGTTTTCTGCTTCAGCGATTGGTATAAGATGGCCATCTGAGAAGTCCCACTTGAGACCCTTCTGCAAAGAGTGGAGACACGAAGTTTCTGGTCCGAGTTCATTTTTCCTTCACCAACAATACTGCAAACTTCGTTTAATAGGGCATCAATAGATCCTAGCCACTTCTGGATCTCCGGCGTACTGATGACTTCACTCGGCAATTCATTCTCCGCGGGTGCTGGTGGATTTGGGTCGCTCGGGGGTAATGGTTCGGTGGGCGTCGGTGGGGGACTTCTCGGTAGTAATTGGCTACGACCAAATGGGCTTGACACTGGGTTAGACATACTACCAGAAACACTTTACTTATTGTTTATAAAAGTTATTTAGATCATCTTGTATATGAAAAGTTGGTAAAAACGTACAAGTCACGCGCGACACACTTTACTTTTATACTGACGGCGCAAATAATTATATTTATTTGTCGATTTGTCGTAATTATTTATTTCATTATAATCAATACAAAACACACGTCCGCTTTGTCTCGCGTCACGTAAAGCATAGCAATAATGGTCCGAATGACATCTTGTTGTTATGGTGTTGATACCTCATTCATCAAAATTGGTTCAGTAGTTTAGGCGCTATGGTTGAACACACGTAGGTAATTACAAACATATACAGGGTGTCCCTGGAAGTATGGATCAAATCGAATAGGGGCGTGGGCAAGGTCATTTCCAAACTTTTTAACCCTGAGAATGTCAGCGAATTTTTTTACGGTTCAAAAGTTATGACCGATTTTTTTAGGGTTCCGTAGCCAAATGGCAAAAAACGGAACCCTTATGGATTCGTCATGTCTGTCTGTCTGTCTGTCTGTCCGTCCGTCCGTAGGTATGTCACAGCCACTTTTTTCCGAAACTATAAGAACTATACTATTGAAACTTGGTAAGTAGATGTATTCTGTGAACCGCAGTAAGATTTTTACACAAAAATAGAAAAAAAACAATAAATTTTGGGGTTCCCCATACTTACAACTGAAACTACAAAAATTTTTTTTCATCAAACCTGTACGTGTGGGGTATCTATGGATAGGTCTTCAAAAATGATATTGAGGTTTCTAATATCATTTTTTTCTGAACTGAATAGTTAAAATCAAAATCAAAATCAAAAGTCATTTATTCAAACTAGGCTGAGAATCAGCACTTTTCGAACGTCAAAATTACAAAAGACAGTCCCCCAAAACGCCCGCCCTTCGCCACTTCCTAGTGCTTTCGCTGGGGAGAAGAAGTGGCGGAACAAACTCCCCAGCAGCACAGCTGTCTGTTCAGTTAGAAAAGAATTAATTTTATACAATACTATGTATGCAAAGTAATTAACATTACAGGACACAGAACCTTAAATTAAATTATTTGCCATAGGTTAACTAGCCACGCCAATATACCAACAAATACAATAAACACTATACGTACTCAAGCAAAAAAAAAATTAAAAATATAACCAAAAAAAAAAAAAACTTACTGACCAAATAAAAGCCTCCAGGTATAAAGGGCGTGACAGCTTACATATATATGCAATGCTGGGTTCTGTTTACATAGCTGTCACTTGAAGTCACAAATGATAAACTAGGACCATCGAAGAAAAATAAATAAACAAGTTATTACTACTAATAACAACAATAAAACCATGGTCAGCAAGACGACCAGTCACCACAAGCAGCACCCGTTCACGAGCATAACGCAAAGATCCGCCATTACCCCCCTCGCCATATTTGAGGGAAGGAGGCAACCCGACCCCCGACGCTACCGCAAGCAATGACATCTAAGGGAGCATGACGAACTTGCTGCCGGTTGCTCAAGCAAGAATAATAATATGATCATTCGTAGAGGTCGCTAGCTAACCACATATTGCAATCAACTCATTAAAAGACATTGAAATGAGTAGATTATGTCAATAATAAATTACAATAAAATTAAACCGAATTGACTAAAACTCTCAACTAAAAAAAAACTAAAAAAATAAAAATAAAATAAAAACAATTATATAAACTCATATAACCTGTCAGTAAGCTAATTCTGGAGAAAGAACATAATAATTGTCTTGAGTTAATCAGGGCGACCAACTATTCTTATCATTTAAGTAGTCGTTGATGGAATAGTATGCTTTTGAACAAAGGTTGGATTTTACTTGAGCTTTAAATCTATTAAAAGGCAAATCTAGCAAGGAAGAAGGTAGCTTGTTATAAAAGGTTATACCAAGCCCAACAAATGAGTTATGAACCTTATGAAGCCGGTGAAAGGGAGCACGTAGTTTGTCCTTATTTCTAGTGTTAACATTGTGAGTATCACTGTTTTTAGTGTACAAGTGTATATTTTGCCTAACATATAAGATATTGGCAAAGATCTTGCTTGGCAAAGAAATTGCAACCGTGAGAATACCAATATCTTTAAAAAAATCTCTTAGAGAAAATCTGGCGCCTAGCTGGTAAATCGCTCGAACAGCTCGTTTTTGCAGGACAAATATATTTTGTATATCAGCGGCTTTGCCCCACAGCAGAATACCGTAGGACATAACGCTGTGAAAATAACTAAAATAGACTAAACGAGCTGTATCAACGTCAGTGTATTGTCTTACTTTCCTGACGGCATAGGCAGCCGAACTGAGCCTTCCTGCTAGGCTTGATATATGTGGTCCCCACTGAAGTTTGGCATCTACTGTTATTCCCAGAAAAACTGCCGAGCCCACTGTTTCAAGCACCACTTTATCTAAGACGATGTTGGGTCCTAGATTTCTAACATTTGGTAAGGCAAACTTTACACATTTCGTTTTCTTGGCATTGAGGACTAGGTTATTTGACGTAAACCAATCCGTAACTATTGATAGTGCACTGTTTACGTCGTCAAAATCTTGTCTATTCCTGTCAACTTTAAAAATAAGAGATGTATCGTCTGCAAACAGTACAACGTCACAGATGCCCTTTAAATGGAATGGTAAATCATTGATATATACTAAGAACAAGAATGGACCCAGTATTGAGCCTTGTGGTACACCTAACTGAACTGGTAGCCCGGAAGATTTTACACCATTAACATCTACACATTGGAACCTATTATGTAAATAAGAATTTATCACGTTGAGAGCTTCGTTTTGGACACCGTAATGACGTAGTTTACGTAAAAGCGTGTCATGGTGCGCTGAGTTAGCGCGAGAGACACTTCCAAAGTGGTAAAATGTGTGTCCCCCTCCCTCTAACTTCTAAAATAAGTGAATGATAAAATTAAAAAAATATATATAATGTTCATTACCATGTAAACTTCCACCGAAAATTGGTTTGAACGAGATCTAGTAAGTAGCTTTTTTTTTAATACGTCATAAATCGAAAACCGCAATTTACCTTTCACAAAGTTACAACGAACTACAAGAACTTTTATATTATGTTACTTGCTGCTACGGAACCCTTCATGGGCGAGTCCGACTCGCACTTGGCCGGTTTTTTTCAATCACTTCGCTTATTGCTCAAAGAACATAATCATAAAAAGATACTATCAGGGCTACCTAAAAAAAATAAATTGATAGCCCTGATAGTTTTCACGAATTCGATTTGTCTTCACTTTTTTATTAGTATTTTTTTTTTTTTAGTTTTTCTTTTAGTTTTTTTTTTTTTTTTTTGCTAAGACGTTTGGAAATGACCTTGCCCACGTCCCTATTCGATTTGATCCATACTTCCAGGGACACCCTGTATACATACATATACTGCTAAAATCATAACCCTTCCTTTTGCCTTTGCAGTATTCGTGTAATAAGAAAAAGTTGTCAATTTTACAGGAACTGTATAATATGTTGGTGCCAGGAAATGTGTTCGACAGATTTCTTTTAAACTGAAAATTAGTTTTCTCAAATTCTAGAAATTCAATTTACGAACTGAAAAGTTGAACACATATCGACGCCCCACGCAATAAGTCGGTAATCGTATAACTCTTTTACAGGAGAAATGTGTTTCTGTTGGAGAACGTATAGGAGCTAATGGCACAGAAACTTTTTTTTTTTCACAAAATATATAATAAAGTCTGTGGAGGGGCCCGTGGCTAAATAATAACAGCCGCACAGGTCGATCGATCAGGTTAAGCTACGCTTGCCGCGGTTGGTCTGTGGATGGGTGACCATCTTTACATACCTACCGAGACCCCTCCGTGCCTCGGAAAGCACGTTAAGCCGTTGGTCCCGGTTGTCATTCGCGGATCTTTGACAGTCGTTACGGGTAGTCAGAAGCCCGAGAGCCTGATAACCAGTCTTACCAAGGGGTATCGTATTACCCAGTAACTGGGTTGTGGAGGTCAGACAGGCAATCGCTTCATGTAAAATACTGGTATTCAGCTGCATCCGGCTAGACTGGAAGCCGACCCCAACATAGTTGGGAAAAGGCTAGGTAGATGATGATATAATAAAGTCAGTTTTTTTTACATTGAATTCTTTGGGTGTAGCCGGCCGATGGCTTCAATCAAAGGATTGAATGTCGCTACAAACTCATTGATAATTTCCGCGCGTAGAGAAGGGTGCCTTTAAGAATTTATTCCGGTGTGATCCCCTGAACCCCCCCCCCCTCCACCGGAGGCAGTTTGAGTAATTTACGCGGCCTACCCAAGTGTCCTTTCTTTGCTATTGTTCGTCGAATCGTTGTGTTCCTCAAGTTCTGAGTTGAGCTGCACGATTTTTGACTAATGCGTGCACTGATTGGACAGGTCCGCTCAATCTGTGTGATTCTTTCCTCAAAAGACCATTTCATACACCAATCTACATGGTCTTTACATGATCTGACCAAGATTTTGTATGAACTTTAACCTCTCGTCTGTCGGAACGTAGATCTACGCGAGACACAATGGCTTTTTAATTGTGTCTGTAATTACGACATTCAATGGGTTAAAAGAGACTGTGACCTCTGAGTTTGTTTCGGCCTTTCTTCTCTAGTCAGATAGAAAAAGCCGACCGCATCTAGCTTAAAAAAAATATGATTGACGTGTAAAAGTGTTTGTATAAACCTACTGACAGAAAATAAATCATTTATCATTTACTCCCCCCTCGATCCCCCGCTAGTTCGTCTTCTGTTTTAAACTCGTTCTTATCCACATTATCTAGGTTACGCTTTTTGACAGTTGGTTTTTTATATTATATGTCGATCTGTCTGACCTCTGCGGTGCTATTCTGTAAACAGATCACCTTGATAACTCAGGTGAAGTGAGCTTAAAGTGAGCTGTCATTTCACCTGATGCTAGGGGACACTATGATAATTTAGTGAGTTTCTTTATTGTGGGGCACACACACTAAAATGTAATTGACAGGCTTATGTTGATATATCGAGGTAGGCACTGCTTATATGCCTATATGCAATGCACGACACTGCTTTAAGCTCACTGCACCTAGGTTTTCACGGTGACATTTTTACAGAAGAGCATTACTGTTTTTCTACTAGGTACTTCATTTACCTTTTATACCCTGTTTTTGTCCAGACAATAAAAATAAACAAGAAAGTTCTTATTGATTCTGTCAGTCGCAGTCCAATGAAATAATATTGAACTCTCCGCAAATAAAGTGGTAGGTAATGTTAGGAGACTTACAAAAAAAACTTAATATTTCTCACTGAAATATAATTAAATTCTAAACAGTTCATCGACAGCTTTTCGTAATTTTGTTACTGAAATGTGTCAGACTAGTACCTAAGCATTTCGTCTGGGAAATTGCAAATGGCCGAATTCATAGGTCCGCTTTCAGACGAAAATATACTATTATAATAATGAGAGTTTATCTTGAACGTTACTGACATCGTGAGGAATACTTAATATTATAAATTCCAAAGTAACTCTGTCTGTCTGTCTGTATGTTACCTTTTCAGGCCTAAACCGCTGAACCGATTTAGGTGAAATTTAGTGTAGAAATAGTTTGAGTCCCGGGAAAGGACATAGGATACTTTTTATTCCGATATTCCCACGGGATCGTGACTTATGCGGGTGAAACCGCGGGGCGCAGCTAGTAGTTAATATAAGTTTGAAATCGCCAACCCGTTTTGAGCAAGCGTGGTGAGCAATACTCGTGCCTTCTCTGTATACATGATCGGACTATAACGTTCCCACTGCTGGGACATAGGCCTCCTCTCGGTGAGAGGGCTGTAATGTAATGTGCAGGTAGGTAGATGTCCTGTGTCTTCGAATTTTTGGTTCTAGGAGATGCCGGTTCCCTAACGATGTTTTCCTTCACCGTTTCGCAGCAGTGATGAAATTATTTACACAAAGTAAACTGCCAGCCTGGATTTGAACTCACGATCTACAACCCGTAAGTCGGGGTGGTTACCACTGGGCCACCACTGCTTTCATCTCTTTAACTTATTTACAAGAAAACTCAAACCTCACCGATATCGTCCGCATATTCTAATACATGACCCATAAAAGTTCCATTCACAAAAAATAAAGTGAAAACAATACACAAACAGAATACTTTGCCATCACTCACTGACATATCGGATATACATGAAAACCGAGTACATCCCGAGGACAGCCGAACACATCCGAAGCGGTGTCGGTTACGGTAACAGTGGCGCGAATTCAATGGTTTTTCCCAACTCAAAAAATGCCAAACGTGCCTAAAGAAGTCTTCTCTTCAAAAATACAGAGTGTAAAACTGTCAATGTATTAAATGTCGTGTCCCATTTCCCACAGCATCTAACATAATAAATTGACTTAACCCTTCAAACCAGCCACATAATGACTACCTTAACACGTGTCAGTTGTAGGACGGAGGCTGTTCGAGCATGAATGGAGCTCCGACCATTGAAGATGACTGGCATTCGATTAGCAAGGTGAGAAGGATAATGCTACTGAATCATAGGGTTACAGGTATTACAAGTTGCGGTATGAAAGGGTTGACTTATAATGAAATGAGTATATTCCATCATACGGTCGAACAAGCTATTTGGTATACAGGCAGCTATCTTTTAACTACTTTTAATCTGTCAAGCTCCGCTAATGAGACACAAACGATTTTCTATTGGTTCGTCGCCGATCGGCGAACCGCGCCGCTTGACCGGTTAAAAACGTTCAAAATCTAGTCACAATCAGCAGGTATTTTTGACAGATTGAGACTGAGAACGTTTTTAAAATTACGAGAATTGCCCCCTGTTTTCACTACAACATATAAATGAACACCAGTTCTAAACAAAAGCTCGTAAAAATAGATTGGACCCAAATCGAGCACGTCCAACGTCGAGCGAATGTACAGAGCAACTATTCACTCGCCGGTGACGTCCTTTTCACAAAGTGAATGAGCGAACGAGCAAACGTTCGCCGAGTCCAACCGAGCATCAAACTCAAAGTATGTATTTATTTCAATTAAACCATTTACAGGCACTTTTGAATTGTCAAGAAGTCAGTCAGTCAGAAAATATGAAGCTAGTTGCCCATTCCAAAGCGTAGGTACCTATGCAGAAGAACGGGCAAGAAACTCCATGGACACTCTTTTAAATTATATTTTTACGTAAATATTAGTTATATAATTTATGTTGAGTTTATAATTATATGTGAGAACGATGTAAAAATAAAACGACGTACGCGTTAAAAGCGTCCAGAGTACAGCAAATTGTAAAAAAAAAACAACAATCCAAAAATAAAATAGTTAAAAAGAAGCCGAGGCAGCTAAGTGATGATTCCTACTGAGGGCGCCCGTTCACGAACATGACGCATAGATCAGCACCATTCAGCTCAACCATTTTGAACACACACATCACAACAACCATCACTGAACATACATGCTCGCTCGCTCAAGTGTTTTCATTTACCGCGCGAACAAACGTTTGCTCGCTCAGACCAGCACCCTAATTGCGTAACATACTATCAATCACAATCTGAATCATTTTGAAGGATATTACTAATCCACTGCTTCATATGTTGTAAAAAATTTGTTGTTCAACAACGTAAATAGCGCAATGAATGTTGTTAAACTGTCAAAATGAAAGCCATTCCTACCGTTAGTGTGTATCGTAATTACCCTGATCTATTCAGAACGCTAAGTGAAAACGCACCTTTACAAGAATTATCACAAAAACTGATATTTCTAAGCAAAAAGCGATCTAGGTATACGTCATATTTTATCCACACAAGTGTTTGTTTGAGAAAAAATCATCTGCGACGTTTTCCTATTCTTCTCCGTGTATTGCTAAGTTGATTGATGTCCGTACTTGCCTGTAACAGATGTCTGTGTAATGGTCTTCAGCTCAAAGGAGGTCTACAACGTAGGGCGGCCATTTTTATGTTAAAACTAACGAGTCTACAACTTTTGAAATTACTTTTAAGTACTTATTTGAGTTTTATAGTTTGATATTTATACGAAACTAGCTGCTGCCCGCGACGTCGTCTGCCTGAAGGCTCTACAGCACCAAAAATACCTAAGATGCCAGTGTCGCTATAGCATTATAAGTAAACAACTTTTAAAATAGCATTAAAATATAAGTTTTTTTTGCAAGCGAAGCAAGTGAAGAGAGTTATATGGGAGTCCTGCTGAGTTCAGTGTGGTGTGGGGGATGTGACTGAAGGAAATAGAGAAAACAATGCAGGAATACATTCCAGGACACAAAAGAGTAAAAATACGTACAAAGGCATCATACCTTAAAACACTTCCCTATAAACAACGTTGGTAGTTATGCTGCCAGGAGCCAAAATGTAAAGAGAGTCAGGACTGGTGACGCGGGAGCAAGCGACGTACAGTTGTCCGTGTGAGAAGCAACTCGTCCTGAGGTCGACACCTGCTGCCCTCAGTGTCTGCCTCTATTGATGGTTATCGCGAAGCAAACACTCACGGGGAACTGTACGCGCTTGAACTGGAACGGGAAGATATGAGGTATGAGGGGAATGCGTGGTATAAATACTGCCTCGCCAACGCCACAACCCGTAAGAATTTCCGCCTCAATGGTGTGTCTGTAGAGCGAGATGACTTTAGGGTGGGTCCCGTTACACAACTTCAGAGGAGATAGGTTCCGAAGAAGCATAATCGGGACACCGACCTTCAGCTTGATGGCATGCGCTGGAAGTCCACTTGCTGACAGGGAGTTCAGAAATTCCACGGGATAATGTGTGGCGTCATCTTGCTCGACAACAGTGTTTATCGAGGTGTAGACCACTTCATTCCCATCAATTTCCGAGAGAATGCATTCGTTAATTGCTGCAGCCTGATCATTTTTGGACGTCAAAATGGCCCGCTCACACACCCAAGAATTCTGCAGGTGCAGTATACGACTGATGTCCCCGTACACACAGCAAATGAGTTCTTCTAAGCTGGATACCACTCTACCGAGAGACTCTGGAAGCACCACCTGTCCACCTCTCTCTTCTGGTAGAGTGCCTTCGCCAAGATTTAGAAGGACATTGGAGAATTCTGGAGCACGTGCATTGCCGCCGAGCCTAGCTCTCATATTAATGGTCAAGCGCAGCGTACGAACTCGTGACCACAACGAAGATAGTTTCAACGAAGCATTCACCTCGTCAGTCACCACGGGAAGCGTTTGCCGGAAATCGCCACTGAACAGAACAGCTGTGATACGACGCATCAAATGTTCGTTCCTGCGGATGTCCTGCAGGGTTCCGTCCACGGCCTCAACTGCCTTCCTATTGGCCATCGTACACTCATCCCATACGATCAAAGAGCAATCCTTGAGCACGTGTCCCTTATCGCTGTTACGTGACACACCACAAACAGGCGTTTCGGCGCTCTCTAAATCGATAGGAATTTTAAACATGGCATGTGCTGTCTTGCCACTCAGAAGCAGTGTGGCAGCGATTCCCGACGACGCTACAGCAATAACAATTTTGCCTTGCCTGCTGACCTCTGCAAGTATGCAAGTGGTAACAAATGATTTTCTTGTTCCACCAGACGCATTCCAAGAAAAACATTTGACCCTGGTTTTTTCCCAACGCTTTCAAGGACGGTGTCATAAATTTGTTTTTGCTCTGAAGAGAACAAAGCGACATGGTCATTTCGCCCGGATCGTAATTTGTCTCAGCGTTATACTCCCGATTTACACGGTCTTGATGCGGTGATGATTGGGGAGCTGGTAACCCATATTCGATCAGTGGATTGCCGCCGATAGAAATGACCACATCTTGAAGTGAACTGAGACAGGTGTTCAGCACGCGTTCATCAGTTACTCGGACTTCGTCTCTAGTAGAAACACAACTTTTTTGTAATACTTAACACCGCATTTTTTTTTTTATTGTCGTCCTCAACTCTGTTCAAGATTTTAAGGGTTTTGTTGGAACTTGAATTTGTCAAAACGAACTATACGATACAACTTTTATGAAGAAAATGCACATTGCCATCTATGAATTTTAAGAATAACTAACTACTAACCTCGCCAACATGATCAAATTTAAATTATTAATTTCCAAAAAGTGTCAACATGTAACTTGATTTGATTTTTATGAAATCTCATAGATGGCGCTGCTTCAAAATTTTCTTTATACTACTAAAATTCATTAAACTATGTTTTTTCTGCCCAAGTTACTTAAATGGCGTAGTTTTTACAGTGTAAAGCTAGATAATAGCATGGCTTACTGAAAAACAACATTTAAATATGCGTCGTTAGATTACACGCTGTCACAGAATGCGTAAGAAAAATAAAGATTCACAGCTCCTCCCCCATAGGTGATAGCGTGATAATATGTAGCCTATATGTTGACCCGACCTCTTAATAATATTCATGCAAAATTTGAAGTAAATCCATGCAGTACTTTTTGAGTTTATCCCGGACATACAGACAAACAGACAAACAGACAAAAATTCTAAAAACTATATTTTTGGCTTCGATATCGATTGTAGATCACGCCCCAAGTATTCTTTAAAAAAAATATTCAATGTACCGTTTTGACTTTCCTACGATTTTATTATATGTATAATATAGATGGTTATTAGAATAGTTTTGAGTAATTTTATTAGGGTAGTCGGGTTTAATAAATAGTTTTAGTAGGGTGAAGATAATTGAAATTGTAGATGAAGTTTGTCTGTGTCTTAATATTATGTTGATTGAGTAAAACTAAACAGCAAGCTAAGAAACGTTGATTTTAAGTTTAAAATATGATCGATTAAAAGTTTGAGTTGAATAGTAGAATCAGAAACATTTGTTAACATTTTTAAAATTGAAATGAAAATTAACTTTTAATCGTAAGAATGTAAATTTCTAACTTTCGATAAAAAAAAAATTGTAATTTGTACTAATGTTAGGAAGATATGTTTTTTTATACATGAAAGAGTATTTCATAATAGTCCCATAGCAAAAAACATAAAAAAGGCTTGTCGAAAAAAGCTATAAATTTTTACAAGATGTCCCCAAAAATTAAAAAAAATATTCATATCTCCGAAACTATCAAAAATCGCGGAACATACATGGGGTATGTACGGATACCCCTAGGTATGAGGAATGTAATTTTTTTTTATTAACGTCACTATTTGGACCACCCTGTATAAGTATTTACACATGCCTGCGAACGTCCAACTGTGCAGGACCTTCTCACATAGAGGTGAGTATTCTGTATCAAAACCACATGCTTACTGCATGTTGACAATTTAGACCTGGACTATTGGAACAAAAAATATCCTATCCTAATTCAGATATGGTCTACCCATGTGTAATCCGTTCAGCCGTTTTAGCGTGAATGCGTAACAAACAAACAAACATACAAAAACTCAAAAAATTTCTTTCAATTTTTTTTTATTGTAATATTAGTTTAGATATAGAAGAGTACTCAAAGGATAATTATTTTGACGCCTGGATGACATTGACAGGGGGGCGTCGTTGGTTCGTTAACATTCGGGTCCCATTCTGCTTGGGAATGCTTGGCCATACTAGTTAGAAGATTAGACCTACTTTAGCACATTTAAGTACTTAAATCTAATGTTTCTGGAACACCTGTGAACACGAATAATAATAGGTTTCTTGAACACGAATAACAATTCGTGTTCAAGAAACCTAGGTGCCATAAAAATATTCTTTATTGCATAATTTTTATAACTTATTTCAGTCAATCAATATCCTCTCAATTAAATCATTGAGGTTAATAAAATTACCCAATTAACTACACAGATTTCGTTTTAACGCTCTGTGTAATTTAGTTTTAATTAGGAGCTGTCATTTTTAATCACCGGCTTGAAATATTCAAAACAGCAATTTAATAAGAACTAGATAGTTGTGCCCGCGACTTCTTTCACGTGCATGTTGGATAACATACTGGATTTCATGGTTTTTTTTTTTTTTTGCGCGGAACAGATTCTTTTTTTTTTAATAAAACTAGCCTAAGTTACTCCTTATAACATCAGCTATCTGCCAGTAACCGTCAAAATCATTGCAGCCATTTTTAAGATTAGCCGGAACAAACATACAGACAGAAAAAAAAATTAAAAAAGCTTTTTTGTTATACAGGGTGAAATTGAAAACATGTGACAAATCGAAATGAGAGATTGTACTCATCATTATGAACAACTTTTACTATGGGACCAAACCTGAAGTTGCGAAAAAAAAATCAGCTGCTCCCTACATTTTGACCAGTTATGCGACCATAAATGTAGGGAACAGCAGATTTTTTTTCGCGATTTCAGGTTTGGTCCCATAGTAAAAGTTGTTCATAATGATGAGTACAATTTCCTATTTCGATTTGTCACATGTTTTCAATTTCAACCTGTATATACCCTATATACTTTCATATGCATTTAGTAAAAAAACTGTTATTTTAACATTACAAAAATACACTTCAATTTTATTTATTTGTATAGATATACAGATTATCTACCACAAAGCTGATATACTTTCTCTTAAGCTACAACTTTCTTTGATACTTATTTCAAATAAGTAAGTTCTAAACTTGTTGCCTCCCACTTTGAAAGTTGCTCTATCTGGGACAGTGCGATGAAGTAACGAGATTTAGAACGTTTTTACAGACTATCCTGATTTGTTAGTTTGTTCGAAGTGAATCTGTTACTTTTCCTTCAGGATTAAAGTATTTCAGTAAGTATAAAGATGAAAGCCCGTTCCTGAAGTTTTATTTACCATTCGTAATCATACGAAATAAGTATTACATTTCAATATTTAAACGTTAACTAAAAACATTTCTAAACGAGTGAAAATTAATAGCTAGATAAGTTTGCGTGAGTTTTGCGTGGATGTGACGCATTTTTCCCCCTACCTTTTTATTTTTTGTGTTCATGTATTTTTTTGCATCATTTTCACCGCAAATAAACGTATTTTCATTCTAAGTATTATCCATACGTAATATTATAAATTCGAAAGTAACTCTGTCTGTCTTTCTGTATGTTACCTTTTCACGACTAAACTACTGAACCGATTTAGATGAAATTTGGTATAAAGATAGTTTGAGTCCCGGGGAAGAACATGGAATAGTTTTTATACCGATATTCCCACGGGATCAACACTTATGCGAGTGAAACCGCGGGGCGCTGCAAGTGTATAATATAAATACCCGGCTGTCATTCGTAGATCGTTGACAGTGACTGACAACCAGTCTTACCATGGGGTATCGTATAACCCAGTAACTGTGTTGTGAAGGTCAGATAGGCAGTCGCTCCATAAATAAAATCAAATACTGGTATTCAGCTGCATCCTGTTTAGACTGGAAGCCGACCCCAACATTAGTTGGGAAAAGTCTAGGTAGGTTGTTTGATAATTATTATTAACACAACAAGGAAAGATCGGCAATGTGAAGTTAGCTGACCTGTCAAAATCAACTGACAGATCGAACATAACATTGTTGGACACTCACTTTTGCTCGACAGCTCCGCAGACGGGCGCATAACTTACGTATATAGTGTGCATTTTTTGTGTTTTTTTTTAAGACCGAAATCAATAATTTTTGTAATAAAGTTTTAGTTTAATAATTTTTAATATTTTTATAAAGTAAATTGTTTTATTTGCTTTTATACTCAATTCTTTATTGCATTCCACAATGTAGGCTTAGGTGGTAAATATTTGCCAAAAGAAACAATCATGGACCCTGTCGGGCATAGCAAAAGAAAGATATATGGAGAAGAGGACTTATCATCTACGTAGGTATCTTATAATCTTACTTATTCTTAACACACTTTTACAAAATAATTAACTTATAATAATAATACTTTACCATTTTGCTTATTTACGTATGTGTTTCAAGGATTTATCGTTTAAATATTCGTTGACAGTATAATAACACTTGCTTATTAAGTAAAAGCTTATTTAATTTGTTTGTGAATAGATGGAGTTTTTTCTTCTGTTCTAATATATTCGGGTAACATATTGTAAATTTTTATTGACATAACTAGGGGGCTTGTTGAGTGTATTTTTAAGCGGGATGTTGGTATGTTGAATCGTGTTTTTAATACATTATTCTGGGTTAATCTCATCTGCTTTATACATTAAAAAATGTATTATTACAAATTCTCAGCTAATTCTTTAGACTGGATTAATTTACTGCCACAAACCTAGGTCTTAGTTAGGTAGCTTATTAGCATACTGTAACGCCAAGCCAAGACAAAGCTTGTTGTTGTGATATAACAGCCGTGGTCTAGCATAGTAACTAACGAGGTAGGTTGCGGACAGCATTCAATGTTGGAGCTATTGTTGAGCTTAAGCGGATCTCGCACTACAACGCGCCACGTGACGGGGCGCGGGAGACGGAGCTAAATACCCCGCGGGCTTGTCATCCACGGCCCTTCTCAAAATAACGTTAATCGGCAATATCAATTGGTTTTTTGATAGACTATTTTATATTCTGTTAATGTGAGAACGTTGTAGACCTTGTAGACTGTAGATTTGTAGACCATTTTCTATTTTATTATTAATATTTATATTAATAATTATAATAGCCAATTATACAGGGTGAAATTAAATTCATTGGCATCCTTTTAAGGGGTCATTGTACTCATCATTATGAACAACTTTTACTATGGGACTAAACCTAAAATCACAAAAAAAAATCAGCTGTTTCTTACATTTGTGTTCACATCAAAATGTAGGGAAGAGCTGATTTTTTTTGTGTTTTCAGGTTTGGTCCCATAGTAAGTGTTGTTCATAATGACGATTACAATGACTCCCTAAAAGGATGCCTATGAATTCAATTTCACCCTGTAGGTATTTAAAAGACTGACCGTAAAGTTTCTTACCAGCTCGTCTCCATAGGAAACGACTTCATATATCTATGGGAAACGACCAATTGGAACCGTGCACCTAGCTTCTGACGTCTCATAAGTGCCCATGTAAAAATATTTTGATTTTGAACGCGATACAAACTCATAGCCAGAATGTCACCGCACTAGTATGTATTTCAATGGCAGCACGTAAACGACGCGACTTTCTAACTCGTAATAACTAGTTTGTGATTTGTTGCGTCGTGTGCGGACCGCCATTGATTATACTTTTGAGTAGCTAAGTGGACGGTGGGCCTTATGCCGAAGCTATACAGCTAGGAGCTTCATTGAGTGAGTCGCGTAGCTCGCACGAGTGACAAATCATACACAATAGCACCAAGCGTCAATGGGACTACTGGCTATTTGCAATAGTAAAACCATGTATAGATTCGCATCGGCCTATAGTGTTCCCACTGCTGGGACACACGCCTTCCCTCTTCGAGAGGGAGTGGGCTATGCTATAAGCTATAATCCACCAGTGGGCGACCACCTCTTACCACCTCTTGTCCCTACAGCTAAGCCAGCACGTATTATATTATTATCCACCATTCACACTCGCAGCAACTAGAACAAATCCAATTTATGAAGTGTACTCTAGCTATGGAAACTTGTTCCATTCTCGCTAGGTAAGTATATGAAATTTACAAACGTGTCTCTGCACTACGAGGGTCATTATCCATTATCTGTAGTGTCTGTGCGCCTAGTACACGCACATCACGCCGCCGCGCGCCAGTGCAGCGCCGTGATGTCGAAATAAAAAAATATTAAGCATTTTCAAAGTTAATGATTTTGAGCTGAAATTTTGTACAGAGATTCTAGACCAGATACACTCTTCAACCCGTTTGTATTGATATACCCTTTCTGTAACACCCTGTATTTCGTTAATCAGAATCTGTTTATGTACCTACGGGTTGTTAAAGGGGAAATATTTAACTGATCCTCTAAAAACTTATTGACCTTCTAATAATGGACACTTTTTTAAAATTAATAAACCTAAACTTTTTGCGCTTTTAAGATACACACTTTTTAAAATAATTGAGCCTCTTTTTAACTTTCTGGTCTTTTCTGACAGTTGGTCGCAGTAACTAAGCTAGGGCATCCTGACCAAATGGGCGTAGTAAGGTTAGAACTGTGACAAACCGCGCACGAGCCGAGTAAGCGAAGCGAGCGGTGCTACAGCAGCGACCGGCGAGCGAGCGTTACATCCAAGTTGGTCGCAGTTACTTGGCTATTTAGTATTTTTAGGTTCCTAAAATGTGAATTATTTGAGGTTCACAAATAGAGCCGAAATTATTGTATTAGAGTATTCAATCATATTAATTTTAGGAGCGCAAAAATGGAAATCATTAGAGGTTCAATGAAATACATGCCCTATTGAAGTGATGAAGTGGGTACCTAGTCATGTATTTACGGCACCTAAGGTGTTTGCCGTAATTTTCCGATAACTCAATTCACTTAGTAGTGTGGATGGCGTTATCCTATACAGGATGTAGGCACCCCGTACGTGCGCCTGGCGCTAGACAGGCTGTTCGTTTGCATATTTTGCCCAGATTGGCATAGGTGCGTTTTTCCCGTGCTGATTTTTTTTGCGCACTGAATTGTCAACGCACTGCTAGCGCCGAGAATTGAAAATCTAACGGTGTGTTATTTTTTGGTGTGCTAGGAAACGTTCTGTTCGATTCGAGCGACTGTAGCGTGAGTACGCTATCGACGCAATCGTTTGTATGAATTATGACGTAATAACGTGGCTTGATTGGTCGTGCAGTCGCGCGTGTACCTACGTCATATTCATATAAAAAAGCGTGGCGATCGCTTTCGGTTAGGACACGGCCTTAGTGACAGGGTGGCCCAGTGGTAACGGCCCCCACTAATGATTTATACCTATGTACAGTCAAAAAAAGAGATAAGTATGCAGGATCGTCGGACATAGTTGAAGTTTAGTAAGAAACCGATGGATGTTGTCGACTGAAATTTAATTTGATGAAAGAGCTGTTTGTGTTCTATTAATAAAATTCAATTTTATCCGAGAACATCCATCGGTTTCTTACTAAACTTCAACTATATTCGATGATCCTGCATACTTTTCTCTTTTGTTGACTGTAAATAGGTCGTGGGTTCGAACCCAGACAGGCACTATGGTAGGTATGTATTTTATTTCATCACTACTGCGCTAAATGGTGAAGAAAAATATCGTGAGGAAACCAGCATGTCTTGCAATAAAAAAATCGAAGACATGGGACATCTAGCAACCCGCCCTGGGCCCGCGCGGCAGATTACAGCCGACTCATTCTCGAAGAGAGGAGGCCTGTGTCCCAGCAGTGGGAATATTATAGGCTAATAATACTTACTGATGGACTTGCTGAAGAAAAAACACCAAATACCCAATTAGAAGCCTTTATTAATAACTAAAAACCCTCAAAGACCTTATTGATAGAGTTGAGGTAGAAGCTGGCATTCTTGCCCAGCTCCTTGATGTCCGGGTTGTGCTTCCTCATGACGCGGGGATTCCGGCGGACTTGTATAGCGTTAGCCTCACCTGAACTGTCGCTCGAAGAATCCGACGTTTCTGCGTTTAGTTCCGCAGTCAATGCTGAAGCAAGAACAGTTTGTCATACCTGAATAGAATTCATTACGTATGTAGTTTAACCTAACTATACTTTAAAGAGGTAAAATTTCGTTGTTTGTTTGTATGTAGGGGGTATATCTCTGGAACCAGTCGTATTTGAAAAAATCTTTTTACATTTGATAGCCTAATTCTTGAGGAACCTGGCTATTTAACATCACGTTATGACCCTTAGGTCGAGCAAAAAAAAAAATCAGAAAGGACGCTAATCGAAAACGAAGATTTCGCGGGCAGGTAATGCGATGCGACGCGGTGGGTCGCGGGAACAATAAATTTCAGGCGGACGAAGTCGCGGGCAGAAACTAGTATTTGATAAATGGATCTTGTTCTTGACCTTGATTTTGTCAGGTGGAAAACGATGAGTGAGGTTGTGACGGTACCTACAACGCCACATACGAACTACACACACTGACGTCACGTAAGGGTCAGTTCACAACGCGACGCGACGCGGCGCGCAGTTTTCAAGATACAATTATAGACCTTATCTACTACACAAAAAGGTACACAATTAAGGGTATACATCAGTGAGGAGGGCCGCGCGGCGTAGCTCGACGTAGTAGGCACACAGAATTGTGTACCTTTTTGTGTAGAAAGTAAGGTCTATAAATGTATTGCTATCTTGAAAACTGCGCGCCGCGTCGCGTCGCGGTGTGAACTGACCCTAAAATCGTGCATCGCGCAATCAAAGTTATCCGCGCTCGCACATCTGCAACATCCCGACATCACACACTCATTCATCTTTAGGTACGTTTACTTCTGGTTTCTGTTCAATATTACCTTTTTCGTCAGGTATCCAGACTTCTACATTATCAGTTTTCGCATCTGAAGTAGATTGACAATATTATTATAAAAAACATTATTATACAGGGTGTCCCTGGAAGTATGGATCAAATCGAATAGGGGCGTGGAAAAGGTCATTTCCAAACGTTTTAGCAAAAAAAAACTAAAAAAAGAGAAGAGAAATCGAATCGTTTTAAAAAAAAACTATCAGGGCTTTTTAGATAGCCCTGATAGTATTTTTTTTATGATTATTTTCTTTGAGCACTATGCGAAGTGATTGAAAATAAATAAAAATCGGTCATAACTTTTGAACCGTAAAAAAATTCACTGACATTCTCAGGGTTAAAAAGTTTGGAGAAGACCTTGCCCACGCCCCTATTCGATTTGATCCATACTTCCAGGGACACTCTGTATACCTATTATTATAAAGGGGGACATCGACGGGCAAACTGAAACCATGAATGCAGCTCAAGATTCTAGACCCCTGCTCCCCTAGCGTAGAATTTATTTATCGGTTATCAAAAAAAAATCCGCTGTTTCACAGTAAAGTGCAATACCTACGCGGTCAATGTATGAAACCGCAATTGACAATAAGTTTCAACGCAGTGCCTTCAGAATAATGTATGTACTGAATGCATGGTGACTGGTTGCGCATGCGCGTTGATATCCCTGCCAGCCTGTATGGCAAAGATTGTAGGCTCATATTCCAAAACGATGATCAATAACGAATCGCAGTGGACATCAATCGCAATATAGAAAGCCACAGGGCTTTTTTTACCAACCTGCGAAAATCGCCAGTTTATCTACAGAGTTGGACTGGCGATCTTCGCAGGTTGGTATTCTATGAAGGAGAGTAGCGGAAGATGGAAATCAGTGGCAATTGAAGAGGCTTGGAGACTGATGGTTATACAGACATGATAGGACACGTCTTAGGGTCAGTTCACACCGCGACGCGACGCGGCGCGCAGTTTTCAAGGTTGCAATACAATTATAGACCTTTTTAACTACACAAAACGGTACACATCAGTGAGGAGGGCCGCGCGGCGCCGCGCTGTGCCCCGCGGCGTAGCTCGACGTAGTAGGCACACAGAATTGTGTTCCTTTTTGTGTAGAAGGTAAGGTCTATAATTGTATTGCTATCTTGAAAACTGCGCACCGCGTCGCGTCGCGGTGTGAACTGACCCTTAATATCGTGCCCTGCGTGTCCTGTTGTCTGCAAGTTACAGGAACTGGAACGCTATATTGAAAAAAATTACATATTCAGCCTACAATGTTCCCACTGCTGGGACACAGGCCTCCTCTCTGTGAGAGGGAATGGGCCGTAATCCACCACGCGGGCCCAGTGCGGGTTGGTAGATGTCACATGTATTCGAATTTTTGGTTCTAGGACATGCCGATTTCCTCACGATGTTTTCCTTCACCGTTTTGAGAGCAGTGATGATGAAATAATTTACACAAAGTAAAGCGCCTGTCAGGGTTCGAACCCACGACCTATCTCGTAAGTCGTGTTCGTTGCCACTGGGCCACCACTGCTGAAAAAAATTATTTCTAGCGATTTTATTAAGACTTGCTGACTTTATAGGTACAGTAAGAAGAAATGTTTGTTAAACAGTAAAAGACAAAAACAGTAACTTTTAATGATTGATAAATTATACTGAAAATAACAACAATAAAAAAAGGAAAACCAAATGGTTCGACCGATATCACCAAATGGATAAAACAGTTAATTTTGTGACCTTTTAGCTACTTAAAACGTTAAAGTTTACCGTCATGACGGTAACATTTTTCCTTAACTGTTTTCGGATCAGTAAACAATACTGTTTTGTACGTTAGGCTCATATGGAACTGTCTAAGCAGTTCAGATCAATGTTATTTTATTTTAATTTACTGCTTATTTCTTTCCGTAGCCGAAGTCTGGGCCTACTCTATTTGGATTGCCAATACGCTAAGAAGAAAGACCTAATTCTAGAACACGATGCAATCTATACATACCAGTTCCTTTTATCGGTTGTTGTCCCTCTGTTGGGTTTGGCTGACTTTTATCAGTTGCTTCTAGCTGTTTTTGTCCCCCGTTTGTTGCAGGCCGACCCTCATCCATTTTGGGGTCAGATCGCATTTGTGCCTTGTTTTCCGAGTCATACCTCTCCTGGTGCTCGTTGAAGATGGAGGAGGCGCGGCGGACGATCTCTTGGAGCTGGTTGGCCACCGGGGAATAAGCTAGCTGTTTGAGTAAGGAGTGCACATCATCCAGGTTCGCAGTCAGCAGGATGTAGGAGTGTGCTGAGTGGAGCGAGAGCAGCACGGCTGTGAGATAATAAAGGAGGTTTTTCGTGAGTAGTAAGTACCTTTTCCTAAAACTCCGTGTTGTGTTTACTTTTAACATAAAAAACTTTTTTACAAAAAAAAAAAAAACAACCGACTTCAAAAAACAAAACACTACACAAAGTGATAAATAACTTTAATTTCGGAAGTCGGTGTTGTTGGTTCCGCGTTTTCGTTTTTTGACACCGACTTCCGAAATTAAAGTTATTTATCACTTTTTAGTGTTTTTTTTTTGAAGTCGGTTGTTTTTTTTTTTTTAAAAGATTTTACTTTGTATGTGTACCTACGTATACATTTTACCGAGGGGCCCGTGGCTAAATAATAACAGCCGCACAGGTCGTTCGACCAGGTTAAGCTACGCTTGCCGCGGTTGGTCTGTGGATGGGTGACCATCTTTACATACCGAGACCCCTCCGTGCCTCGAAAAGCACGTTAAGCCATTGGTCCCGGTTGTCATTCGTGGATCTTTGACAGTCGTTACGGGTAGTCAGAAGCCCGAAAGTCTGATAACCAGTCTTAGGTACCAAGGGGTATCGTATTACCCAGTAACTGGGTTGTGGAGGTCATATAGGCAGTCGCTCTATATAAAATACTGGTACCTATTCAGCTGCATCCGGTTAGACTGGAAGCCGACCCCAACATAGCTGGGAAAAGGCTAGGCAGATGTTGATGCAGATGATGATGTATACATTTTACCTTACGGTTTTTTTTTTATGGATGAGCAATCATCAAATGACCCCTCCCTCTGGGTGGAGTGGAAGGGAGTGTCAGACTCTCACTGACTAAAACCCATCCGTGTTCCTTCCTTAGCCCTTTATGTTCCGGGGTAGCGGTAACCCTTTCCGACAGTCCCGCACCCTTCGGACAGTCCCGCACCCTACCTTACGGTATGCAAATAACAATGATATTAAATTAAGATTTTGCAAAATAAGTAGTAAGAGTTAAGTTTGCTATTTTACAATAAGTAAGGTCGAGACTTTTATAAAGCCAATTATTTTAAAAGCCATTCCCCCAAACAACAAACGACAGATACCTACGAATGACCCCGAATCGCGTGTTTTCTTTGAAAACAAACATTATTCGTAAATGGTTTGCAAGGAAGTAACACAGGAAGTCGGCAGTGAAAGATCAACAAAGAGATGTACCTACTTGTTAGCTTTGTCAATTTCAACAGTAAAATGGATCACAAACACGAAAATATTATGAGTGGTCGAATTTAATAACACCGGAATTTGACATTCTCTTTTTGCAAAAGACAAAAGATTTTGCAAGTGAATATAACCGTTTGCTTACCTATTATTTCTTTTTTTTACCTTAGCCTACATCGCGCTCAGACTTGAATAGCAATTCCTTATCTTAACTAGATTTTTATTTAGATTTTAGACTTTACACAAAGTAATTACTTACACAAAGTATATTATGTTACGAAGAGGTCTGAAAGTAATTAAAGAAACTTTGAACAGTCAGTTATCATGTTGTTTTAAACTTTGTGATGGTTCGTCACTCTTCCCTCGTATAATTTTACTTATTAAATAGGTAGATACATTTTGTAATTATGATAAAAACATTGTAGACAGTGTGGTTTTCCAAAACTCTACCAGAATTTTGATAAGGTTGCTTGGTATACAAATACATACATAATCTAATATATATATTATATAAAACAAAGTCGGGTTAGTTACACCATTTATAACTCAAGAACGGCTGGACCGATTTTTAGGATCTTTTATTTTTTGGATATGTCGTTGCCCCGAATAGCAGAATAATTATTAAAAAATATGGGAAAAACAACAAAAAAATATCTGAGGCGGTACGAAGTCCGCTGGGTCAGCTAAATATACATAAGTCTATTCAAACTTATATTTCAAATTAATAATATTTCAAGTTAAACAAATATCAAGTTGATTTCAGAGTGAGTATGACTAGCACTATTGAAAAAGTTATATAAAAGTTTGAAGTTGTAGGTAGCGTAAACTGAACTTTATTATGTAGAATTTAAAGTTGTTTTTCCATGAACTCATATTTGTTTACATTTTTGGCAAATAAATCGCGAATCCAGATCAGCTGTACCTACATAAACTCACGTACTTTCCATGAGAGTAGGCAGAAACTACAGAGCGCCACCTGCTGCGACCCTTACATACTCCTTGTGCCTCGTTTACGTTCATACATCTGGTCATACACGCACGTCGGGCGCGAGTACTACGCACAAGACCTTTCTGAAGAACATCACAATACTTATACCTATCAAGAGATATATCAAGGTAGGCAGATATATTTTACTGCAGCCTGATGATGTTCACAGAAGTAGCATTGAAGTGCATTGAAAATGTTGAGTAGTGATTTTAATTGTATTTGTAATTACATTTTAAATTGTATTCTTAATTGTATTTTAAATTGTGTTCTTAATTGTATTTTAAATTTTGTATTTTTTATCGTATTTTAAATTGTTTTTTTTTTTAATTGTATTTTTGGGTACCTACTACCTACTTAATGTAATTTAGATGTATCTTTGTAGTAGTAACATTGCATTGGCGTTATAGCTTTTAAGGTGTTATTTACGAAATTTTGAATAAATACTCGGCGCTTCTCCTCCACTTTTATTATGCGCACAGCCAAAGTGTGGAACTCTCTGCCGGCATCTGTGTTCCCTCCCACATTTAACCCGTCTGCCTTCAAATCAAGAGTGAACAGGCATCTTCTGGGCACGCTCGATCCATCATAGACCTCATCTATCGCTTTCCATCAGGCGTGATCGGGGTCAAGAGTGCGCCCATTTAGCAATAAAAAAAAAAAAAAAAAAATAAATAAATCACCAATGAGGTCACTATTTATGTCTTCCTAGGGCGTCCCCTCCTGGTGGCTTTTCTTTCACTCTAATCTGCCTTGTAAATACCTTTTGTTAATCGCCTTTCATTCATCCTCTACATGACCAAACCATCCAAGCATGCACTTTTCAATTTTTGTCACATTACTCCTCAATCTACGAGTATCATTCATAGTATAAACCTACTCAAATTACGCAGGTGATAATGGCGATTAGATCTAGGTAGGTACTACCTACATACAAAAATTACTTTTCTGATTAAATGGTTAATAAAAAGGTACCTGTCGGAGACAGAAAGATATCGTGAGTAATAAGATTTTGTTCGGAATTCGTCAAATATTTTTATGAAAGACCCCCAATATCGCTCCAATTTTGTGCCCTAAGTAATAAATGGATGTCTGAGCAAATTCCTTTGATCGGTGACAATTCTTAAAACGATTATTTTGGGAGTTTTCCGGCAAAAAGGCGAGAGGGAGGGTGAGTGAATTCAAATCAAATATAATTTAATTTATTGACACCTCGCGAGCCATCAAAGGTGAAGAGTGTCGTACTTATTTAATCCCAAAATGATTACAATAAAAGCTTGAAAATGGACTAAGTATCTAACATTATTATGTAGGTACCTAGGTATGTACCAATAATAAATAAGGAAAGTGATTTGACGATATAATACGAGTACAAATATGATACTACAATCTGTCAAATTTCTTTAATAGATTTTCAACTTTATCGCTAAATTATAACGTTCAAAGTTGATTGGGAGTGTTTGTTCGCTGTAACCTGCATTAATTATTTATTTTATCTCATCTCATATACCTGCCGCATTTTTCGGCAAAAGTGTGCTAGGTATGGTCCCAAAAATATAATATAATAGTATACCAGCAGCTATTAGAAATAAAGAGTGTCTCGGATCTTTAGAGGTCTTTATTTAAATTCCTTTTAGTTAGATGTTCTACTCCATCACTGAGTTTACTACTGATAAACAGAGGTATGACGATTTAACCTTGCTAATTAAACACTTATGATTTTATTTATTGATTAAGTATGAATGTGTCATTTATCTAAAATTGTAATGACTTACCTAACTGACATATTTGAAGTTGATTTTTTAATGTTATCACCTTAATTGTACTTGCTTGCCAATGTTAATTTTGTACGCCATATATTGGCAAAACATAGTGCACATAATATTTTTAGACAATATACTATACATATGTAACCATATGTATGTTTAACAAAATAAGTGAATAATTGATTGATTGACTTTTGTAAAAAAGTTATAGTACTGTGGGGCACTCTGTCACTCATTAGTTTTTCAGTCTCTAAAACTCAATTTGTCATATTGTGCCCCGATACTGTTGCTGGGCCATTAATGGCGCCCAAGTGGGACCATATTTATATGGAAATGTAAGGTGAATAGAATGGTGATACTCTATGAGACATGGCAACACTGACCGGATCTATGGGAGAACGGCGACTTGACGATTGTGCGTGCGGTGTGTCTTACGTTAAACTAACTTTAAAATTGTACCTTATGCAATTACATTCAAATTAATCCACATAAATTGGCTGTATACTTTGCCTTCGATCCCACAAATTGGGACATTGTCTGGGATAGAAATAAAAACAAGGTGCACTACGACGCGACCGCGTTCTCGACGAGGTTAGCCGTACCGGTAAAATCCTTTTTCCTGGAATAAAAGACGAAAGACAACTATGACGCAGTACGCCACGACGATACCAGGAAGAATCTAAATCACCATGGCGAACACAATTACTACCACACATTTATGACATAGTAAACTCAGGAATAGGCAAACATGAGAACTACAACAAATCAACGTCATCTCTACCATGTAAAGATGACGTTGATTACCTACATCAATAATAATTAAAATACCAAAACACTGTTCAAATGTTTACCCCTGTTACGTCTCCTAATAACTACTCCGTACTTAGTTAGGCTCCTGTCCTACCGCGTACGATTAGCGACAAGCGAGTAAAGCTAGCAACTAGAAACAACTCGGTTAGCAACGAGTAGCGAGTGAGTATTTCGGATAGGTTTTTCCACACCCCGGACACTCCATACAACGCTCGCAAAATACTTACCTATTACTACCACGTAACTAAATGACGTTTGTGTGCGTGAAATCTAGTAGGGTTGGCTGTCGTGTGTAGCGTAATAAATGGCGCGGAAAGCGATTTGTGTCGGGGAACCGAACGACGACGGCGCTGCCCGAACGTGTGCATTATTATGAAGTGACCTTGTATTTCAATTGTTTATTTATATACCTAGTCGGTTTCGTAATAAAATAAAAACACTAAAATAGTTTAGTTTAAATGGCTTATCTCTAAATAATCGGTTATTAAATCGCATGGTTTTAAAAATGCGAAATCTTACAAACAGTTTATGTAAATACGAATTCGGAAAAGCATCACAATATCCAACCATCGTGATTAAAACTCAAATAAAACTTTCAAATCGCAAAATTGTGTGTTCGTGTCAGCAATACAGCGCTGCGGTTCGCGAGCGCCCTTGCTAAAGAGTCGGCGACGAATACCTCGAAGTGCGGAGTGAGGTGCGGTATCTGATATGAGCGCGGGGAAGGGTGTCCTTTCTGTACGCAGTACTATTAAGTATTCTGTGGTTTTTCGCTGGGCTATCAGCAAATGCGCGAGTGCGACGAGTACAATGACTGCCCAGTCTCTTGCTAGTAGGTAGGTATGCGTATAGTGCCAAGCGAGACTCTCTCAACGTGTGTTCTGCCCGCACAAGCGAGCGTCGTTGAGCCATTATTTTCTTTGATAACTCTTATTGCTTCAACAAACTTGTGGATTGAGATTTCTTGCCGGCAGTGTGAACAGTCAGCGATCAACTATTAATACAACATAGGTAGGTACCCCGGAATTAACACGCACCACCAAACACCCTTAATTAGAATATTATGTTATGATCATAATACGTACAGTGCCACACTGAATGGTGCTCCCTCATCGGGAGCATTCGCCTGTAATGTAACGTTACAGATTCGAGCATTACATCAGTGAGGGAGGAAAATCGAGCATTACAGCGCGCACCTTGTAATGATACAATATGTACCTAACACCTTGATACAACTTGTAACATCAATGCGCTCCACTTGTAAAAAGTCAAACCTGTAATGTTACATTACACGCGAATGTTCGTCAGTCAGGGAGGTAGTATTGTAATGTAACGCTCAAAGTCGAATCTATAATGTTACATTACACGCGAATGCTCCTGGTGAGGGAGCACCTTTATGTATAAACCATTGATTATTTATTAAATTAGTTATATTGGTTATAGGAAACGATTGTGGTCACATTATAAATCTACGCACGCACACAGATGCACACGTAGGTAAAGGGTTTAGCGTAGTAGGTATTGATTTGTTTTGACTGAATCTACAGTGGAAGTGTGACTGTAATTGCCGTAGTTTTAATTATTTTAGGGAAAATAAGTAGTCGATATAGCTAGTAGCTTCACTTCGGCGGTGGAGCTGGTGCCTTAGGTACAGACGCCAGCTCATCAACCTACCCGAAACTGTCACATTTTCGCAATCAACTTTGAACCTTATACTTTAGTGACAAAGTTGAAAATCTATTAAAGAAATTTGACAGATTGTAGTAGGTTGATGTGCTGGCGTCTGTACAACATGTTTGCTATTAATTTTATACTTTATGCGGCCTATTTAGATTATTCCCCAATATCTATTGACATTGATGAATTTCACATAAACAATAACATGAATACCTACTTTGTAAGATATTAAGTACCTACTTATATTACTGAAATAAAATAATATCATCATACAAGTACCTATTTATTGACGTAGAAAATAACAAGCAAAGAGATTTAAGATAGGTACAAATAATGTAATGTTCTTGATAACAATTGTACCTAACAACCTATGACAATCACAACCATGAGCCATCAGCCAGGTATATATGTCGTGGCCAGATCATTAGAATTGATCATTTCATGAAGTGTTCGGCCATTTCATGAAATGGTTGTGTATGGTTGTGTATTTCATGAAATGGCCAGCTAAGATGGACCATAATCGTTTAAAATGATATATCATTCGACGTTTGGCCATATCATGAATTTAGGGTTCGCATAAAACCTACTAAACGACGTCAGGGGCACCCCGAGGTTCGGTTTGGTTAGGTTCCTTTAAACCCTGCAGACAAAAATAGGAGCCCCGCGCAGCGGGGCTCCATCGACCTGACGTCGTTAGAAATAAAACGAGCATGTATAATTAGGAGAAAAAAAAAGTATGCCAGTTACCTATATTAGGTCTTAAAATTTTATGCAACCGGCGGATATTCTAATTATTTTACGATATGATCGCTAATGTTTGGCCACATCATGGTGTTCATATCGTCAAACGTTGCGTAATCATTGATCTGGCCAGACCACATCATGATGTGGCCAATAGACAGTGAAACATTTCATGAAATGCGACCATTTCATGAAATTCTCGAGCATTTCATGAAGTGAGCAAATCTACGACATGGCCACGACATATATATCAATTACCTACTTAGGTAGGTACTTTATGAATGTGAAGACTATGTGGGTAATTTTTTTTATTATCTTATTCTCAGTTAGTTTTATTTTAATCACGGTCTGGCAGATTAAGTAATTTACGCGGCCTACCCAAATCTCCTTTCTTTGGTATTGTTCGACGAATCGTTGAGTTCCTTAAGTTCGGACTTGAGCTACCTACATGATTAGTGACAAATGCGTGCACTGACTGGACAGGTCCACTCAATTGTATGATTCCTTCCTCAAAATACCATTTCAGACATCAATCTACTGCATGGTCTTCAGATGATCTGACTAAGATTGTGTCTGGACTGAACTTACAGAAATAAAATCCTTAGAGTTCACACCGCGTGCCTTCTAAAATATGAATGAATCAATGCGTAAGTACTTAAGCAGGTACCTTTTATTTTTTTGATGCGCGTTTAAAATCCTCATGGACTTCCTCCATCGTGGGGGTGACAGAGGGGCATGCCGGACTTTCACCGCGGTGTTCCACCTCTACCTATAGCCGGGGGTGCGGGATTCGCATAAACATTGACCGCTCTCCGACAGGCCTCGACCCGCTGTTCCTCAGCTGGTCCCACCTCCCTATTTGCCATGGATTTCCTAGGTTTGTTCTACGACCTAGATAGGTACTTAGGTAGGTAGGATTTATTAAAAACTTACTCGCCAAACAGATCTTGCTAGTAAACATGATTCTACTGAAACTGTTATTTTATTGCATTAGGAAATTAATATTAGCCTAGTAGGTAATAACATTGAATTATCGAGTTTTATTGAGTGTGGTATAAACAGAGTGCGTTTATTGGCAGTAAATTATGAATATTTTATAGCAGCACTTACATACCTACAACTTCTATGCATACCTTCTGTCATAAAGGTATCTATGAGTCTGGCAGGGAGTATTGCACCGCCAACTTCCAAAGTCCGGATTGTTACTATGAAATTCCTAATGGAAAAACCCAATAACACTTTGACTGAAACCTGAGAATCGAACCCAGGACCAGTCGAGGTCGCGGTTGCGACCACGACACCAACGGAGCAGTCAGGCATAAGTACATACATACATAAACTCACGCCATAAATTTCTGTACCTATAAGATTTTACAATTAACGAACGAATTCACAAGTAAACATGAATGAAGTAGGTACTCGTACATACATAGAGTAGCTACCTATCAAGTTACATAGGCTAGTTGCCCATTCCAAAGCGTACCTATTAGATTCATATGGAGAAGAACGGGCAAGAAACTCCTGAAACTTAATAAGTCTTTAATTTCGTGACCATTTATAAAATGGTCTGAGCTCCTGCTCAAAATGATGAATGAATGATTATGGCACCATACTAAAACTCTTCGCCTTTTTCCTATTCGGATAGGTAAAACTAGAAACTACTTTTCTAACATAAACAAAGGTAGGCATTAAAATTGTAGCAGGTAGCGCTGTGGCTTTAAAATTATAAATTCATTTTGACTTGCCCCCACCGGCAACTATCGCTGTCCACCCGACTGGCAGGGTCGCCATGCTATGTAGGGGGAAGGAGGGGTTAAGTAAACAACATGATGTGTAGTTCTCCAAGAGTCAACTGACAACTGACTGCCCTTGTTCCTTCAATTGATAACGTATATATATAGCTCGTATGTGACAATATGCAAATACTAAGACTACGAACACAGCATATCTATCTTAACTTAAACTATGTGCTATACGTGATGTGACTTCACACCACATAGATAAAGATTAATTTTAATTCCTTTCTCCATGATTATAGGAATAAATCTATTGCTTTATTTGAATCAATAACAATATCTCTACTTGAATCGAACAAGCCCATAAGCCCGATCGTTATCTGTCCCAGCTGTGCAGCTGTCAATGTCAGGCTGTCAGCTGTCACAGCAGAACTGAACTGAATTTCGTGAAAAATAGTTGGTGTTTTTGCGAATCATTCTGTTTAATTCTTTGTTTGTGTATTTCAAAATGGAGAATAATCTCCAACACGAGGATTTGTTGATAAAACTGCGTGCTAAATTGAACGAGGAGAAGGTGAAATTGTGGGAACCGCCTTATATCACACCAGAAAATGAAATTACCCAAAATTTCAAGGTATGTAAAAAATAAGACGCTATTCCATTGTTGATGCCGGTTTTTGAGTTATTTTAAGAACAAGTATTATGTCTAAATTTATTAATTAAGTATAATACGAAGGAGTTTAATTTTTACATTTGGGCGAGGCTCATTCAAAGAAAGTACATTTGTATAAAATATTATTATTTCCCGTTGTTTTCATCGTAGGTAAGGAGTTACCGTTCTGCTTATATTAGGTATGTTTTGTTGTTGAAGTCAAATATAATCGTAGGTACAGGCACAGGCCACGATTCACCAGTTTTCAAAAGATAGTTAAGACGACCCGCTGACCCTATTTCAAATGTTGTATTTTTATTATTTGAACAAGATTTACGAAAAATATGTAGTACCTATTTTAACTCATGGTGATGACTCACTTACAATGTCACTTCTTTATTGAATGCATGACAACACACCTGTTTTTCTGAATAGTTAAGCAGAAGTGAAGACATAGTCATAGTCCATTTATTTGTCAGAATATTGTTACAGAGTTGTTACATACTTTTAAATGTTCATAATAATATTCTGTAGTTTCTGGCGTACAAATACATTTTCAGGGTTTTGGTTATTTTGTTAGATATTACATTGAATTAAATAAATTAGAATAACATTCACATTGCAAATTAGTCTAATATTAAGAATGGAAATGTCAAAAAGATTTAATTAAGTCAAAGTAAATAATCAAAAAATAAATAAAATCATTCTCGAGTAATAGCATTTACATAAGAGATAATTGAATAATTTAGATTTAAGTGTCCTAAAGTTAAGAGTTTTAAAACAGTCTGGTAGTTTATAATAAACTTTGGTCACCATACAAAATACATTATTAGAAAATTGTTTATTGTTTCGTCTAGGTACACGAAGCATGTGGACTTTGCGGCTAGGTCTAGATACAAGATCATTATGCAGATTAAATTCATGCTTATTTTGGTACACAAAAGTACAAATTTCAAAAATATATAGTGCTGGGAGTGGTAATATTTTTAATTTTTTGAATAATTGAACGCAGCTGTCCAGTGGGTGCGCTCCACATATTGAGTGAATGCATTTCTTTTGAGCTCGAAACAGTCTGTTAAGTTTTTCAGAATTACCCCAAATTATAATGCCGTAATGCAAAATTGATGAGACATAGCCATGATATGCACATAGTGCCGCATCAACACTAGCCACGCGTGTTAATCTGTATAGAATGAATACGAATCTATCTACCTTTGTCCAGAGTTCATTGATATGAGCTTTCCAGTTGCAGTGTTTGTCTATTGTTATCCCTAGTTATGTTAAAGTCTGGGGCAAGCCTATTGCCATCAACTGGACAAAGAGTCAGACCCTCGGCTGCTACTAAATGCAGGAATGATTATTACGAGCAATTCCATAGCTTTAGTTCCAGTTTCTGAAGTAGTAATCATGCCAATGGTTCGATAAGACAGCCTAATTCCTCTTACAGGATGTTGTTGCAAAGTACGCAAAAGATCTCTCACTGGACAATGAGGTAATGTTTCAAGCATTGCGTGAACTTCAACTGCACTCCCTAGAGAGATCTAAGGACAATGTGGAGTTCCAGGAGACCGGGTTTGCGACCTTCAGGGTCAAAGCAACAATACCGGGGGAGAAACCCAGGATGATGAAGATGCAGAAAAAGTTGGAGGCTATGGGAGATGAGCTGATTGCTGCTGTTGCTGGAGAGATTGGGGTGGCTGAGAATAGGTAAGAATAAAAAGAAAGAGGGAAAATACATTTGTTTAGCTCAGACTAAGGGCACGTACACATAGCAATCCGTTTTACAGGTCCGTTATTTGATGGCGTATGTAGTTGTATGAGCGAGTTCACACACAAAACAGTATTCCGGATTCAGTAGTCACTCCGGCCAATTCTGATCCGTGAAAACGGATCTAGTAAAATCGGACCTATATGTGTACGAGCCCTAAAAGGCACACAACACATCCTGAAGTTCTTCTTTATTTGTTTGATTTCAAATCTTAATGCCTATTTATTTTATTTATTTTATTACTTTTAAGAAAACTTACAGCTAATACATTCGAGTGAGCAGAGGTAATATGTAGAAGAAAGCCAATTACAAGTTTCCACTTATATAAACTTATGTGTTAAATAGACAAAACGGTACAAACAGCGTGAGAGTTAAACATAAAGACAACTGAAGAGAATAAACAAAAATAAAATACATAATATTACAAATTTACACTTCAAAGAAAAAGTTGTTTAACATTTTTTTTAATTTCTGGACACTATTTGTGAATAAATCAAGCTCAACATCCCGGCATACCATATTGAACGTTCGACATGCTCTTAAAATATATGTATTTTGCCTATAGATGGTTTTCACAATAGGTACATGAAGGAGATGACGTCTCCGGAGAAACACAGACGGTACACGAAGTCCAATCTTGGCCACCAGCTCAGGGACGTCAGTAGACCCGTTCATTATACCAAATAGGAAAGCAAGATCTGCAATTTTTCTTCGCTCGTGTAAAGGAAGAATATGAAATTTCTTACACCGACTAGTATAGTCAGGAAGAAAAGTATTTGAACGATATTGAATGTACCTTAAAAATCGCCTTTGTATACCTTCAAGGCGATTAATATAAACATTGTAATTTGGATTCCAAATTTGAGATGCATATTCGAGATGGCTTAAAGGTTTAAAAATAATAAATAATACTATTGTTTAAATGAGAGATCTCTGTTGTAGTTATGCACAAGTTTAAAATACATTTTTTTTGCTGCAAATCCATTAATCCAACTCTTCATGATCGCATATAATGTAGACCCAGACCCAGGTTGGCCGAACCAGGGAAAACTTGTACAGGTGGAGATTCATAGACGATTCCGCCTTGGAGTGTAAATGTGGTGCTGTTCCATAAACAATGGGTGTCCAGTGTGTCCTGTCAGCTGCACATTACAGGGCCTGATGCGCGCAAGTGATGGCGCCAAACATGTAGCCGAATTCTGGGCCAAGTCCATTAAATTGCATTCGACACGCTGAGAAGAAGATCCCAACATGTTGCCATTCTAATAACACTAATTTCATTTCTTTCAGGTTGAAATTAATATTCAATGGCAAAGTCATAAAACCTACCCCAAGCTTAGAGGAGCAGGGCTTGAAGAATGGTGCCACACTGATGGCACTTGTCATGGCAGGTGCGTATTGTGTAATATCTACATAAAAACAAAATTTTAAACCAGGGTTTAAGAAAAAAATCAGCTGTTCCCTACGTTTATGTGTGCATAACTCGTCAAAATGTAGGTACTTAACTGCAGATTTTTTTTTTTGCGTTTTTAGGTTTGGTCCCATAGTAAAAGATGTTCATAATGATGAGTTATGGGATATAAAAAAAAAAAACACGTTGTATATAGATTTATCATCGATAATGTGACATTCTCAATAGAATCCCCTGAGGAGGTGAAGAAAGAGGACACCATGTACATGGAGATGAAGACGGTGCGTGATGATGCCACGCTGCTGTCTGAGTATGTGGATGAGCTCGCTGACGATGATGAGTATATGCAGGTAGCTTATTAATTACTCCATTAATTCTTGCAGCCTGAAAGTTTCTGTTGAATTAAACAAGTCTTTTGATTACATACTCACACAGTCACACACTACACTACACACGCAATCCTACAATAAGATGCACCTTACATTACACTTCACAATTAATAATTATTATACCACCTTTATTCTAGATTTAAGTACCTCTCTATAAAGTGTGTTCTAATAGTAATAATGCGTATAATCTGAATCAAGATGCCGTTAAATATGCTAAATGTTTAAAGGGGTGTGAGCTCGCAGATCTGTCATACAGGTCCCGAACCTAGTTCAGACTCCAGCTCTCACAAAGTTTCTAGCATAACTAAGGCAAAATTGTATATACACACTACTGTAACAATGTACCTACCTTTATGAGAGAAATAAATAATTAAAAAAAAAACACACACACATAGACTCACGCCTTCTGTTGGGGTACTCAGAAACTACAGAACGCAACTTGCTGTAATCCTCCTCGTATTTTATTAAAAACTGTATAATAATAAACAGTGTGAAAATTCCATGAGCAACTGTGAACTATAAAAAACTAAAATATAGGGGGCGACAGAGTCACCATGCCACAGAGAAACAGTGGCAAATAATGACAAGCAACAGGAAAGCTACAGTTTAAAAAATATAACAGTTCCGTATGATTGTTTGTGCCCAGATGCTATTGCGATTATGTATTACTTGTTTCTGCCCGCGACTTCGTCAGAAAGTCAGAAAGAACGCTAAGCGAAAACGAAATAAAAGAGCGGGCGGGCGCGCGGGCGGTGTGACGCGGTTGATCGAGGAAACAAGAAATTTCACGCGGACGAAGTCGTTGGCAGAAGATAGTAATTAATAAAAGATGTTGGAAAACAGGCTTATAACGAGGTAGAAATTATAGACCCTATAAGGTTGAGGCCAAACGAGCGTAATTTTTTGAGCTGTGAGTCGCGTATTTTGAGTATCGCAATTTACGTTCAACTGAAATTCGGATAGGCTGCCAGACGGACGGACGTAACTTAAGTCGCATTCTGTAACATAACTGACGCTTGCTTCGCTAACCTCCCTCACCCCGAGCGCAATTCGGTGGAAATAATGCGCGTGAGTCAGCAGACAACTCATTTTGCGTCGCCGGGTGGTACAAACAGGACTTTAGTATGAAACCGATTGTAGCTTAAATTCCGCGACTCATTTTACGTGACTCACAGCTCAAAAAATTACGCTCGTTTGGCCTCGGCCTTAAGGCTCGGCAACAGAAAGAAAAAAAAATTAAAACTATTAGTAATTTAAAAAGAATGGGTTAAAAAATATCAATGCCAAAATGATCACCGTAGACCCATTGCTCACAGCTAGAAGACCAGTCGGGCAAGGCGGTGGAGCTGCCGCCCGCAGAGCGGCGCTCGCTGCTGGTGGGGCTGGCGCTGCACGAGCGCGGCCGGGCTGCGGCCAAGCAGCACCACTACCCGCTGGCGCTGGTGCTGCTACTTGAAGCTGATAGGCAGCTCAGGTCAGTTGATAGGGCGTTTAAACCAGCCTGTGTAATTGTGTATACATGTTGCGCGTCGGTGTCCCCAGTCCCTGCCACCCTGTATATAACCGTACACCTCTTCGAGAGGGCGAAGCTGCAGGATGACCCACGCCACTCAATGCACAACATTAATTCAATGCCACAGAGGCTTAAAAGCTGCAAAAAATTTCTTGGGTACGTGATTCCAGCCAAAGGTAACCCCTCGACGGCAAGATGTGATCTTTGGAGAGTACAGCTTAAACTTCCTGATCTCTTTATAAAACTACCAGACAGTCTCTCATCTGTCCTTTTCTTTGGAGTATGAGTGAACTTTACACCCTGTTCCTCATACCTCTATAATGTTAATGCTAATTAGCTGATGCGTGTGTATCAAATAGCTTGGAGATATATAATCGGTCCAGTCGGTTCTTGAAGCAGTTCAGCGTGGGAGCTGTCACACAATTTCCATGAAATGTATTCCCAAAACATTGGTCCCCCCGCAGCGAGTGCAGGTCGTCCATCCTGAAGACCGTGGACAACTGGGCCGTGCTGCAGCTGGACGTGTCGTGGTGCTACCTGTGCCTGCGCAGCCTGCCGCACGCGGGCGACGCGGGCGCGCGGCTCGCGGCCGCCGAGGGCGCCTTCAAGCGCACGTACGGGGACGACCTGCAGCGCCTCATCGCGCTCAAGGGGAGTGCTGGTCAGTTGCCTCAACTAATGTTTTACTAGCGTATTGGATGTGGATAACGTAGTCTTTGTCACACATATTCGCGAACGGTACCCAAATTAAATGCATAGCAAAATCCTCCACCTCGAGTAAATCTTGAATTAGTGTGATAATAAATTATATAAAACTAGGAATATTATATTCATATTCATATTTATTTATTTGCGTAAAACATGGTATAAAAAGGTGTTACATGAGTTAAGGATAAGATCATACATGTTTTGCTTAAGACTAAAGCATTCAAATTGGTTAACATAACTTATGTTCAAAGTATTCCTTATTGCTATTATGAGTATTTCCTTACAGCCAACGAGCGAGTGCTACTGATGCGCCTGTACTTGCTGCAAGGCATTGTGGCGTACCATCAGAACAAGCGGAACGAAGCCAAGGCGTTACTCATGAAAGCTGAGACAGAGCTCAATGCTTTGAGGGTGAGTTTTGTTCATTACTGTTTGGTAGGCAGGGTCTAGAATAATAATTACTAATATTATTAATATTAATTTACTCGCTGACATGAATATTATTGGGTGATGCAGTAGCAGGTTACTGGTATTCATCATCATCAGCAATCCACTGCTGGACATAGGCATCTCCTATTGCATGCCATTCAACTCGATTTACCAATTCGCGGTCTCAAGAACACGTCTACCCCAACGGTTATCGATTCTACGGCTAATATGGCCGGCCCATTGCCACTTCAGCTTGCTTATTCTGTGAGCTATGTCAGAAATTTTGGTTCTTTGCCGGATCACCTCGTTGCGAATTCGATCCCTCAGAGAGGCTCCAAACATAGCCCGTTCCATAATTCGCTGAGCGAACTTGAATTTATGGACCAGCCGTACCGTGAGTGTTCACGTTTCGGCTCCGTAAGTGCTGGCAGGACTCACTGGTTGAAGACCTTAGTCTTTAGGCTCTGTGGAATACGCGACGAGAAGACTCGAAGAAGCTTTCCAAAAGCTGCTGAATTCTTCTGTTAGTCTCCCTCTCAAAGTTGTTTTTACCAAACTGCAGAGTTTGCCCGAGGTAAACGTATTCTTGAAGAACCTTGAGATCACCGCTATTGACAGCAATCGGTCCCGGGGTAACGTATTCATTGAACATTACTTGGGGTTTGCCCAAGTTCATCCGGAAACCAATGCGTACAGAAGAATCAACGAGGCCTGTGGCGTTGTAGATACCGCTACAGGCTCATTACTCGGTCGACATGCGGCAAACGTGTCCGGCCCAGTCGCACTTAAGCTTGGCTGCTTTTTGGGTGACGTCGGCGATTTGTGTTTTGGAGCACAGCACTGTGTTTCTAACACGCCACGGTTATGTGTGGTATTAATAATGTTCATGGGATTACAACAGAAGCTATAGTGGAACTATAATGGGAAATATGATTACATAATATTCATTCTCATTTATAAAACTTTATTGTGGGAAAGAAAAGTAAAAGACGATAATTTGACTGACGTGGATCGGTCGTCTCCAATCAAATTGTCTAGGATAAACTGTCAATAGACGGGCAATATAAGGGACTCTCGCCTTCGTTAAGCGTCTGTTTACACCCGTTATGTATGTGTGGGTGCAGGTGGACGAGAACTCGGTGCTGACGCTGATGGAGCTGGGCTGGTCGCGTGCGGCGGCGCGCTCGGGGCTGCGCGCCGCCGCCGGCAACGCCGAGCGCGCGCACCACTACCTGGCCGAGCGCAGGGCCCAGCGCGAGCGCGCGCGGGAGGCGCATCGGGTGGAGAGGTATGCATGACACTGTTCACTTCAGCGCGAGCGCGCGCACCACTACCTGGCCGAGCGCAGGGCCCAGCGCGAGCGCGCGCGGGAGGCGCATCGGGTGGAGAGGTATGCATGACACTGTTCACTTCAGCGCGAGCGCGCGCACCACTACCTGGCCGAGCGCAGGGCCCAGCGCGAGCGCGCGCGGGAGGCGCATCGGGTGGAGAGGTATGCATGACACTGTTCACTTCAGCGCGAGCGCGCGCACCACTACCTGGCCGAGCGCAGGGCCCAGCGCGAGCGCGCGCGGGAGGCGCATCGGGTGGAGAGGTATGCATGACACTGTTCACTTCAGCGCGAGCGCGCGCACCACTACCTGGCCGAGCGCAGGGCCCAGCGCGAGCGCGCGCGGGAGGCGCATCGGGTGGAGAGGTATGCATGACACTGTTCACTTCAGCGCGAGCGCGCGCACCACTACCTGGCCGAGCGCAGGGCCCAGCGCGAGCGCGCGCGGGAGGCGCATCGGGTGGAGAGGTATGCATGACACTGTTCACTTCAGCGCGAGCGCGCGCACCACTACCTGGCCGAGCGCAGGGCCCAGCGCGAGCGCGCGCGGGAGGCGCATCGGGTGGAGAGGTATGCATGACACTGTTCACTTCAGCGCGAGCGCGCGCACCACTACCTGGCCGAGCGCAGGGCCCAGCGCGAGCGCGCGCGGGAGGCGCATCGGGTGGAGAGGTATGCATGACACTGTTCACTTCAGCGCGAGCGCGCGCACCACTACCTGGCCGAGCGCAGGGCCCAGCGCGAGCGCGCGCGGGAGGCGCATCGGGTGGAGAGGTATGCATGACACTGTTCACTTCAGCGCGAGCGCGCGCACCACTACCTGGCCGAGCGCAGGGCCCAGCGCGAGCGCGCGCGGGAGGCGCATCGGGTGGAGAGGTATGCATGACACTGTTCACTTCAGCGCGAGCGCGCGCACCACTACCTGGCCGAGCGCAGGGCCCAGCGCGAGCGCGCGCGGGAGGCGCATCGGGTGGAGAGGTATGCATGACACTGTTCACTTCAGCGCGAGCGCGCGCACCACTACCTGGCCGAGCGCAGGGCCCAGCGCGAGCGCGCGCGGGAGGCGCATCGGGTGGAGAGGTATGCATGACACTGTTCACTTCAGCGCGAGCGCGCGCACCACTACCTGGCCGAGCGCAGGGCCCAGCGCGAGCGCGCGCGGGAGGCGCATCGGGTGGAGAGGTATGCATGACACTGTTCACTTCAGCGCGAGCGCGCGCACCACTACCTGGCCGAGCGCAGGGCCCAGCGCGAGCGCGCGCGGGAGGCGCATCGGGTGGAGAGGTATGCATGACACTGTTCACTTCAGCGCGAGCGCGCGCACCACTACCTGGCCGAGCGCAGGGCCCAGCGCGAGCGCGCGCGGGAGGCGCATCGGGTGGAGAGGTATGCATGACACTGTTCACTTCAGCGCGAGCGCGCGCACCACTACCTGGCCGAGCGCAGGGCCCAGCGCGAGCGCGCGCGGGAGGCGCATCGGGTGGAGAGGTATGCATGACACTGTTCACTTCAGCGCGAGCGCGCGCACCACTACCTGGCCGAGCGCAGGGCCCAGCGCGAGCGCGCGCGGGAGGCGCATCGGGTGGAGAGGTATGCATGACACTGTTCACTTCAGCGCGAGCGCGCGCACCACTACCTGGCCGAGCGCAGGGCCCAGCGCGAGCGCGCGCGGGAGGCGCATCGGGTGGAGAGGTATGCATGACACTGTTCACTTCAGCGCGAGCGCGCGCACCACTACCTGGCCGAGCGCAGGGCCCAGCGCGAGCGCGCGCGGGAGGCGCATCGGGTGGAGAGGTATGCATGACACTGTTCACTTCAGCGCGAGCGCGCGCACCACTACCTGGCCGAGCGCAGGGCCCAGCGCGAGCGCGCGCGGGAGGCGCATCGGGTGGAGAGGTATGCATGACACTGTTCACTTCAGCGCGAGCGCGCGCACCACTACCTGGCCGAGCGCAGGGCCCAGCGCGAGCGCGCGCGGGAGGCGCATCGGGTGGAGAGGTATGCATGACACTGTTCACTTCAGCGCGAGCGCGCGCACCACTACCTGGCCGAGCGCAGGGCCCAGCGCGAGCGCGCGCGGGAGGCGCATCGGGTGGAGAGGTATGCATGACACTGTTCACTTCAGCGCGAGCGCGCGCACCACTACCTGGCCGAGCGCAGGGCCCAGCGCGAGCGCGCGCGGGAGGCGCATCGGGTGGAGAGGTATGCATGACACTGTTCACTTCAGCGCGAGCGCGCGCACCACTACCTGGCCGAGCGCAGGGCCCAGCGCGAGCGCGCGCGGGAGGCGCATCGGGTGGAGAGGTATGCATGACACTGTTCACTTCAGCGCGAGCGCGCGCACCACTACCTGGCCGAGCGCAGGGCCCAGCGCGAGCGCGCGCGGGAGGCGCATCGGGTGGAGAGGTATGCATGACACTGTTCACTTCAGCGCGAGCGCGCGCACCACTACCTGGCCGAGCGCAGGGCCCAGCGCGAGCGCGCGCGGGAGGCGCATCGGGTGGAGAGGTATGCATGACACTGTTCACTTCAGCGCGAGCGCGCGCACCACTACCTGGCCGAGCGCAGGGCCCAGCGCGAGCGCGCGCGGGAGGCGCATCGGGTGGAGAGGTATGCATGACACTGTTCACTTCAGCGCGAGCGCGCGCACCACTACCTGGCCGAGCGCAGGGCCCAGCGCGAGCGCGCGCGGGAGGCGCATCGGGTGGAGAGGTATGCATGACACTGTTCACTTCAGCGCGAGCGCGCGCACCACTACCTGGCCGAGCGCAGGGCCCAGCGCGAGCGCGCGCGGGAGGCGCATCGGGTGGAGAGGTATGCATGACACTGTTCACTTCAGCGCGAGCGCGCGCACCACTACCTGGCCGAGCGCAGGGCCCAGCGCGAGCGCGCGCGGGAGGCGCATCGGGTGGAGAGGTATGCATGACACTGTTCACTTCAGCGCGAGCGCGCGCACCACTACCTGGCCGAGCGCAGGGCCCAGCGCGAGCGCGCGCGGGAGGCGCATCGGGTGGAGAGGTATGCATGACACTGTTCACTTCAGCGCGAGCGCGCGCACCACTACCTGGCCGAGCGCAGGGCCCAGCGCGAGCGCGCGCGGGAGGCGCATCGGGTGGAGAGGTATGCATGACACTGTTCACTTCAGCGCGAGCGCGCGCACCACTACCTGGCCGAGCGCAGGGCCCAGCGCGAGCGCGCGCGGGAGGCGCATCGGGTGGAGAGGTATGCATGACACTGTTCACTTCAGCGCGAGCGCGCGCACCACTACCTGGCCGAGCGCAGGGCCCAGCGCGAGCGCGCGCGGGAGGCGCATCGGGTGGAGAGGTATGCATGACACTGTTCACTTCAGCGCGAGCGCGCGCACCACTACCTGGCCGAGCGCAGGGCCCAGCGCGAGCGCGCGCGGGAGGCGCATCGGGTGGAGAGGTATGCATATTAAATATTAAACGCTACTGCCATTTTCTCTCCTACCATTGCAGTTTATTTTTAATTCCTCTCTTGAAGAATGAATCTTCCCTGAGGTATGGAAAAGCTAAAACAAAAAGATAAAACAATGGTGCCACTTGAACCGCATGAAGCTTAACCTTTTAACCGCTTACGCCGGATTAATCCGACAAATATTTTCGTGTCCATTTCGCCAAGGTCGTATATTTACGACCAAAAGCCACAGCTCGTTGTATTTAAGTAGGCTGTATTCTATCAGGTATTTATTTTTCGATTCACTGTGCCGGGTGCTGGGGGCACGACAACTGATATGAAGTCGGTCGGTTAAAAGGTTAACGTACAAAAATGTAGCCACATTCGATTTAGTAGGAAAAGACAATCCAGCGCTGTCTCATACAATATACAAGGAACATTATTAGAGTCTGTAAATGGAGTTCGAGATCTTGGTGTCATCATGGATGACAAAGTTAACTTCAGAAGTCATATTGATAGCATCGTCACGAAATCAGCAAGGCTACTTGAATTTCTTAAGAGAAGCACTAAAGGCTTCAATCTGGCTTGAATTAAAATAGTATTATACATATAATGCCTTAGTTCGGAGCAACCTTGAGTTTGCGAGCGTAGTGTGGAACCCGCACTATGCTGTGCACTCACAAAGAGTCGAAAGCATTCAGAGGGCCATCACGAAACACCAAGCGTATATACCTTCGGTAAAATATCTCTCCGGTGTCCATATGCTCAACGTGTTCGAGTGTGCGTGAACCCAGGTAGCGTTAGCAATAAAAACCTAACGTGGATTAAATTATTTATTTTTATTTGAAGAACGAAATAAAAATAAATAAATTTCAATTGTCTTGTTTGTATAAATAAAATAAAAATAAATAAATACATTTCAATTGTCTTGTTTGCAGGCAACGCCGAGCTATAGGCGTGTGCATGGACGGCTCAGTGGTCAGTCAGCAACTAATCGACGCGCTGGTGGGCATGGGCTACACCCGCCGCCTCGCCGCCTTGGCGCTGAGGAACTCCAACAACCACGTCGCTGAAGCTGTCAGGCTCATACAAGAGCAGCCAGAGCTGGTGAGCTTCGTTACCACTCACCTTAGAATCTGATCAGAAAACCAATTCCCGTAAACCGGTCAAGGACCGCGGGACACCGATCGGTGACCAAACAATAGAAAATCAATTGTGTCTCATTAGCGGAGCTTGACAGATTAAAAAACGTTCAAAATGTTGTCGCAATGTCATCTCAGCGACAATCAATGTCAAAAAAAGGAAAGTAAACTACAGTGCGGCCGCGAGAGAATGCGTTCTTGACACCTGTCAGTTTCATACAAACGAATGCGTGTTTTGCGAATTTGATGTTTATTAGCTACTAGAATTGTCGCACTCATAGGTGTCAGAAACGCATTCTCTCGACTGTCGTACTATAGAGATATTTAAGGAAATTGAGACAGAACTTAAATCCGACCGTTATTAAAAATACGGGAATATCCCCTCAGAAGTCCTCTGATGAGGAAAATCTGTTCTAGTAGTGAAATAGTAGAATCTGTTGTTATTATATTAGAAATCATATTTGATTGTTCACCTTTATCTCTGCGCCTGCGATTCATCTGGAAATGTAAATGGATGTTACAGGATGTTACAGAAAGGGTATATCAATACAAACGGGTTGAAGAGTGTATCTGGTCTAGAATATCTGTACAAAATTTCAGCTTAAAAGCAGTTACTTTGAAAATGCTAAATTTTTTTTTATTTCGACGTCAGGGCGCTGCACTGGCGCGCGGCGGCGTGATGTGCGTGTACTAGGCGATAATTTCCTTTCCCGGGACTCAAACTGTCTCTGTACCAAATTTCATCTAAATCGATTCAGCGGTTTAGGGTATCCCCACATTTATCGACGCGGAATCGGCTTAAGCCGAGTGCGTATCACCACACTACTCGACTTTCGCTCGTTTCGCCGTCGGCCGGCGTCGCAACGCGACGTCCGAGCCGAGCCGATGCGAATGGTATTAGTAACACCCTTATTACGTAGACATAAAGGCTTTTTTAAACGGTGTTAGCCGATTCCGCGTCGATAAATGTGGGGAAACACTTAAGTGTGAAGAGGTAACAGACAGACAGACACACTTTCGCATTTATAATATTGGTATGGATATCAGTTATATTTTACTTGCTTGAGAAAAATGTAACTTTAAAAAAAAAGCACAATAACTATATTTTTGATGAAGTATTTTTTTACAGCTAGCAGACAGTGATGAGTCGTCAGACGACACGTCTACACTTAGCTCGGACGACTCCGCGGTCATACCGGACAACAAACTAGTCGCCGAGGTAAGATCACACACACACACACACACACACACACACACGCATACAACTCATGCCTTCTTCCCATGGGGGTGGCACAAACTACAGCACGCCAACTGCTGCGATCCTTACATACTCATAGCACACCCCGGACACTCCATACAACGCTCGCAAAATAATTACCTACTACTACTACATTAAAAAATGACGTTTGTATACGTATGAATGTGTGCGTGAGGTACTTGTGTTTGCGAGCGCTCTTGTTAAAGAACTGCGACGAATACGCCGAAGTGCGGGGTGAGGTGCGGTAACTGATGTTAGTGCGGGGAAGGGAGTGTCCTTTCTGTACGTAGTACTTTAAGTACCTATTCTGTGCTCATAGGTAAGGTCACATCACCATTTATTTTGTAGATAGAAGATGTAACAACTATTTAAGTTGACAAATAAAGCCCTCTTCCTCACTTCTACTTTGCTGTGCCCGACAGGGTCCGCAATAATCATGTCTTTGTAAACCTACAGCCTAAGTCAACATTGTGAAATGCAATAAATATATTGAGTATTGAAATGGTAACCCGCCCTTGCATCGCGTAGATGCATGTACAATCTACTAATAGAACGAAATACTTTTATTTTTAGACACAGTCCATACGGTTAGTTACATGAAAAAACAACGAGATGTCTGTGCTATATCTAAGTTATATATTATTATATAAAGGTGAAACTGACTGACTGACTGACTGACATCAACGCACAGCCGAAACTACTGGGACTAGGAATTTGAAAGGGGTTTGAAGGTTTTGGCCCTAAAATCAGCCGCCATTTTGATTTTTTTTCAGAATCGCGGTGCACAACAAAAGTTATATATTTAGATAGAGTACACTTATACAAACAAAAAATGTCAAGGAACATAATATCCTAAAGCGTCAGGTTTCGGAGTTATTCACCGAAATATAAGTCGAAAACAACAAGGATTTTTTTGTCTTTTTTCCCTCCAGGTAAGCATATTGAACTATTGAGGTAATAGAAACGTTATGAAACCTTTATGGAGAAGAAACAAATGAAGAATAGACATTTTTTAAATAAATATTTAAACACGGCAATTTATAGTTCGTTGTTTTAATCCCAGAGACTAATCTGACAAGTGTATCAAACTTCTATACTAAAAAAAAAACGAAAACACAAAAGACTTAAATGTCAGATTAGTCTCTGGGATTAAAAAACGAACTATAAATACATACATAATACATACATACATAATTAGCCTATAATGTTCCCACTGCTGGGACACAGGCCTCCTCGGTGAGAGGGAGTGGGCCGTAATCCACCATGCGGGCCCAGTGCGGGTTGGCAGATGTCACATGTCTTCGAATTTTTGGTTCTAGGACATGCCGGTTTCCTCACGATGTTTTCCTTCACCGTTTTGAGAGCAGTGGTGATGAAATAATTTACACAAAGTAAAGCGCCTGTCTGGGTTCGAACCTACGACCTACAACTCGTAAGTCGCGGCTGTTACCATTTGGCCACCACTGTTAGCCGTTTTTAATTATTTATTTTAAAAATGTCTTTTCTTCATTTGCTTCTTCTCTATAAAGGTTTCATAACGTTTCTATTACCTCAATAGTTCAATATGCTTACCTGGAGGGAAAAAAGACAAAAAAATCCTTGTTGTTTTCGAATTATATTTCGGTGAATAACTCCGAAACCTGACGCTTTAGGATATTATGTTATATTATATTTTTTGTTTGTATAAGTGTCCTCTATCTAAATATATAACTTTTGTTGTGCACCGCGATTCTGAAAAAAAATCAAAATGGCGACCGACCTTAGGGCCACCCTCCATACAAAAATCTTCTAACCCCTTTGCACACGGTTTCCTTTTATAATGTAGGGGAGCACTAAGAACGAGTTTTTGGAAATTCTTCCTTTAAGGGGGTGAAAAGGGGGGATTTTGTTTGTATGAAAAATATTATTCCTTGAGTTAAGAAAGTTGAAACTTGGCACGAATACTTATCTAAGTAAATTATGAAGTTTGGAATTTTTTGTTTTTCTAAACTACCCCCTAAAGGGGTATTGGGGGGTGCCAAAATTTGTATGGAGGGATTTTAACGCGCGGCCCGATTAACTCGAATCTCAGTATTTATACTTAAGACCAAAAATAAAGAATAACTTGTATCAGGATTTTTCGAAAATCTACCCCCTAACGGGGTGAAAAGGGGTAGTTAATTTTACAGGGGAGGATTTTACTACGCGGCTTGATTAACTCGCAAATTGGTATAAAAAATCTTTATAAATGATAAAGATCTTAAATATACATTTTCTAAACTTTTAGAAGAAAGTACGAAATATGTACATGTGGAGGAAGTCGCGGGCAAAGTGCTAGTTACACGCATAAACCTTCCGGAATAAATTCCCTAAATGATTGTGAAAACCGCATCAAAAATCCATTGTGAAGTTTAAAAGAACAACGCGGTCACTTAGACAAGTCGTGAAAAGCGACTTTGTTTTATACTTTTCGTAGACTATAGATGAATGTGGACTTCTCAATAACTGCTACTTTAATAAAGCTAATTATTTTTTTGTAAATCAAAATCTGCTTTTTCGGTTTTCGTTTTAGATCTATTACTTCCATAATAAACCCGGAGTAATGTTACCCCTATTTGTTAATTTATGTTCTACTAGCTGCGCCCCGCGGTTTCACCTGCATAAGTGTCGATCCCGTAGGAATATCGGGATAAAAAGTAGCCTCCATACTAAATTTTATCAAAATTGGTCCAGCCGTTTGAGCGTGAAGAAGTGACAAACATATAAACTAACACACACACACACACTCACAAACTTTCGCCTTTATAATATTAGTGTGATGTTTATGATGAGGCAAATGTTCATGTTTTAAATATATTCCACAGTTGGAAGCGATGGGCTACGACCCTGAGGAGGCGAAGATAGCGCTGCGCTTGTCCCGGAACCACATCAGCGGCGCTGTCGACAGGCTGGTGGCGGGAGGCGGCAAGATTGTACTCAGTCAGTATACCATACACTAACTCATCTGACTTCATTTGTAAATGTTTCACAAAAATAAATTATGTTTTAAAACTAGATAAGTTCGGAGTTTCCTATCTGACTACTCTGAGAAGAAATACCAAAACAAATTCAAAGGTCTTTTAAAGTCCATACACAATCTTGGTCAGGCCGTATGAGGACCAAGCAGATCAGTGTCTGAGATGGTCTTTAGAGGGACATAACCACTCAGATTTGAATGGATCTATTCAGTCAATGCACGACGTCATTTAGTAATCGTGTAGCTCAACTCAGACTTAAGGAACCATAGATCTCTAGACATTCGTTATGAGTATTTAGTTGAAGTCAGAAAGTTTGACAACCGATCTTACCGAGGGGTATCGTGTCAGCCCAGTTACTGGGTAACTTTGTAACACTTGGTAAGAGAATGAGGAACATTTTTCGTGAGGAAAGGTTTGTGTTAAATGTGGGTAATTATTACTATAGAAGAGGAAGCTCAAAGAACCGATGGAGGGACTTTGTGAAAGATGATATAGCTAGAAAGGGTGTGAATACTGAGACGAAGACTGATAGAAATGTACGGAAGAAGAATATTCGTGATAGCCGCGGTTACAAAACGCGAGAGCAAGACGACACGAGATTTACGCTTTTAAAAAAATCAGTACATAATCAGCCTATAATGTACCTACTGCTGGGACACAAGCTTCCTCTCGGTGAGAGGGAGTGGGCCGTAATCCACCACGCGGGCCCAGTGCGGGTTGGCAGATGTCACATGTCTTCGAATTTTTGGCTCTAGGACATGCCGCTTTCCTCACGTTTTCCTTCACCGTTTTGAGAGTAGTGGTGAAAATAAATAATTTACACAAAGTAATGCGCCTGTCTGGTTTCGAACCTAATACCTACAACTCGCAAGTCGCGGCCGTTACCACTGGGCCACCACTGCTCTAAAAAAATCCAGTACAAAATATTTACTATCCTAGTCGCATGTTTCGTGACCGTGACTGCCACAAGTATTGGCATTTGTCCTCAAATTGAGTGTGGACCCGCTAACTTTCCTGTAATTTTGTTTCATGCTAGACTTCGCCAGGCAACCGCGTAAGTAGTATAATCATAGTGAAACAGCATGGCTGGTCTGAAATGCAATGTAATAATGCATCTTTAATAAAAAAGACCATAAAAAATACGACTGCGAAGGGTAAAGTCGACCGAAATAGTGGTCTTCAACGTTGAAATTCGTTTGCACGTCAGAAAATAATAAAGCCTTTTTTTTTCGCGTTCCTAGCTTGCCTGAACTATACTTTTTATGTGTATTTTATGCATAATGCTACGTTGTGTTTGCTCATTTTTGTTTGGTTTTTTTAAGCTTGATTTTGTGACCATCGCTGGGTTTCCAAAGTGAGTTGTGATATGTAACCTTGTTTCTACTACAGGTGACAACCAAGAGGATCCATCTACGAGTGCTGGAGTGGCCAGCAAGAGGAAGACGAGGAAACACAAGAGAGAACAAAAGTATGTTACTTTACACAACCTTAGTTTTTGTTTCCTTTAAACCATACTGTTCATATAATTCGATAAAATGTATGGAACAGCAGATTTTATTTTATTGTGTTTGGGTACAATACAATACAGCTAACAATACAAAGGTAATATAGTGAGATAATTCCCGACAAGCCATTTACAAGCCTCCACAGTTACCATAGAGTATTTTACAAGTTTTGAAATTGATAAACTATTCTTTAAGAATAATTTAACTAACTAAGTACAACATACAGGTTGAAATTGAAAACATGCGACAAATCGAAATGGGAGATTGTACTCATCATTATGAACAACTTTTACTATGGGACAACCTGAAATCACGAAAAAAAATCAGCTGTTCCCTACATTTATGTTCGCATAACTCGTCAAAATGTAGGGAACAGTTTATTTTTTTTTTCGTGATTTCAGGTTTGGTCCCATAGTAAAAGTTGTTCATAATGATGAGTACAGTCTCCCATTTCGATTTGTCGCATGTTTTCAATTTATAGCTCTCCTGTATGGCTCTATAGTAAAAAAATATAAAAGTACCTCTTTTCAAGTTTAGGGTAAACAAAATGTTTAGGATTTGTTTTTTAGAAGTATCTAAGTATATTGATGTTTAACAATACTTTCGTTTGCACTTGTTGCAATGATTTATTACCGGACGTGCCGCGCGCTCGGTCCGCGCGCGCCGAGTGTGGGCGCGTGTACAACAACTAAGCTTGTATAAGAGCCAGCTGCAAATGTGATACGCTGATTTCTTGCAAAACTCGATGTGCGATATTTACGACCGGCTACTGTAAACAAGATTCAACGTATTCATGTCACAAAAACTGTCAATTAATCTGTAAAGCTCTGCTAATGAGACACAATTGATTTTCTATTGTTTCATCGCCGATCGGCGAACCGCGACGCTTGACCGGTTAATAAGCCGTTAATTAGTACCCATGAAACTTTAAAACTGAAACTCCGGATATATTTGGCTTTTTGGATATGTTTGAGTCTCACTATGTTCTTAATATTTTCAGGCGGAAACAGCGCGAATCAGCTCTGCGTCGCCTGAACGCGGCCATCCGGAGCGAGGAGGACGACTACCTCGACACGTCGCTCGCCGAGGAGGAGGAGTTCCTCGTGCAGTACAAGTCTCTGCTGTAGACTCACGTGCACGAGCACACCACACTTGGACCGGTTTTAAGATGGGGACACATATCGTCAACTAAGTATTCTAAGCTGCCACCTCCATTTTTGGCTTAACTGACTATTTAGTATCAAATGAAAGAGAAAATTCAATTTTTATTCTAAAGATACAGTTAAGCAATGCTATGCAATATCGTTGGCACATATACCTACCCTTCCAGGTGAGTTACGGCAGACATAGGTGAAATTTCTCTTTCATTTGATACTAAATAGTCAGTTAAGCCAAAAATGGAGTTAGCAGCTTAGAATATTTAGCCGACGATATGTGACATGTAACACACGTTGAAACAAATTCGCCTAGTTGTCGTGTTAAAGGAAATTGAAGATTTTTATATGGAGCCTGGCATACAGTTGTCGCGCCATTTTGAAAAAAATCAAAATGGCGGACAACTTAAGCCATGGACCTTTAAAGCCTTTTCATTTTGCGTTGTGGTGACGCATTTATGGTATACTAGCTTCTGCCGGCGATTTCGGCCCCGACCCACCACGTCGCATCCCATCGCCCGCCTATTCTATTAGTTCGTTTTCACTTAGCGTTAATTTGACTATTTTTCTTTTGCTCAGCTCCTAAGGGTCGTAGCGTGATGTTAAATAGCCTATAACCTTCCTCACCTTTCTCTTTCTATAAGAGGCAAAAATATATTTTTTAATCCCACTGGTGGTTCCATAGATTAGCGCGTTCAAACAAACAAGCTGTTCAGATTTATTATTAGTATATGCAAGTATAGATAATATTTATAAGATGGCCGATAGCACAATCTCTTTTTTAGAATGGATTAATGATGGTATTAATACTTCATATTACGGCCCCAGGTAGTGTTACGGCGCGGGGGGTCCGAGTTAACGAACGAAGAATGAACGGAGGCGCTCCGAACACTCGCGTCGTTCGTTCACTCGGTCACTAACTTAAACTGGAAGCGCTAATGTACCCTAAACTTACTCTATGATTGGATGAAGAATTGGCGCGAAAACATCGCATACATTTGGATGGCATGTTCGTTTCAACGTATGTTACATTTCACACATGTGTACCCAGCATTACAGAACGTAACTCGAGACTCAAGCATTACTTACAACTTTAATTTCCGCCTCTATTTTCATGAATTCGCGTCGGCTACAAGCAAACGCTGTCAGTTCAGCGTCCTTCAGCCGAACAAAACTGTTCTTATACCCGGGGCACCTCAATGACCATCAATTAATCATGTGATTATTCTACACTGTGATTTTGAAAGACGAATTCAGCTGATTTTACAACATTTGAGTGAAAGTGTCAAAACACAAATGGCGTGTCAGTTTACGGCACCTGAGAAAGTATTTAAGTAAGTTGAAAGCCATTAGTTGATGAAGGGTGTGCGCTAGGTAGATGGGAAAAGACCTCGTGCCGGTCACCCAATGACTATACAACCTCTTGACTGCTCATACGGGCGACTCAAGCTCACGACGCATAAATGAAATTGCACTTATGTTAGATGAAACTATGAGTGGCCGTTTTAGTTTTGACCAGTTATTGAATCCCTGCACACGCGGTTATTTTGATACTTTTGAAAACATTTTCTGCATAAGTAAAAACAATTATGAGTTACTGTTCAATTAAATGGTGTGGGAAATCGTCTAGAACATCCAGCTATAAAAAAGATGGCATAATTTTTCATAGGTAAGTAATATATATTAACCGCTGTATTTTTTTCGTCCCCCGGCCCGCAGTGGTGAGTCGTGTGCCTAGACGAAATCGGTCTATTGGCTCTCAAGTGGTTTTAATTCTCTTTGCGGTCACCCAACCGCTGGTCAGACCAAGTAACCGCCCTCACTGGACTCTCTGTTACGACCGCCCTGTGAGAAGCTGAGAACCGAACGATGTGGAAGAACATCGTGCATAAAGCCACGAAGGCCTTTCAGGGACACGACCTTCAGTAACGAAGTACATGACCTAGAAGAGAGGAAGCCATTAGTTATTATTAGTTTAACCGGTCAAGCGGCGCGCGTCGCCCATTGGCGATGAAACAATAGAAAATCAATTGTCTCATTAGCGGAGCTTGACAGATTAAAATCACTTCATTGGTTGAAACTAGTTTAAAGTTATTTTCATTGATTGAAACTAGTTTAATTTGAGTCTTCGAGTTAGGTTCTGTAATACCGGTCTATATCTCACACACTAACTTCTTGAGCACTCGGATTTAGCGCAGAATTATTGTACAGGAAATAGACTCGTTGACTTTATGCACAATGTTTGCGCAGTAAATTGGGATATAATCCTTAGCGCAACAGTTTGCGCTACTTGATTAGCGCGTATGGTCTGTTCCAAGAGTATCTAACGAGAGAGTAAACAAATCGTGTTCAGGTTAAATTCTTGCGTAATCATTTATTAAAAGGAATTAGTAACACTAATCCATTGCTTCGTATGTTCGAAAAAATTATCTGCGTAACAACGTAAATTACGCAAGGAATATTGTTGGACTGTCAAAACTCAAAATGAAAGCCATTGCTACTGGTACTGTGTTACGCAATTACCCCGACTATATCCGACGATCCTGCATACTTATCTCTTTTGTTGACTGTACATAATAATATGTACACCGATTTCTCAGTGATACCTTATCTCTTTTGTTGACTGTACATATTTAATGTAATCTATCAATTTCGATGTAATTTGTATATCAATCATGATTGTATGGAATTGTGTAACTTCGATGTGTAGTAACTTCAATCGAGCTTGTTCCTCGTGATATTTTATTATATTATTAGACTAGTTGTAGTGTCGGTCTGTGTAGAACCTTACGCCACATAGTCAGCGGAAAGAGCCCTTGAAGGAGTGCTAAACACATTGTTCGGGTTGGCATAACTCGGTAAAGCTGGGCGGCAAAATCTTTATAAATAAAAACCAGCTAAGTGCGAGTCGGACTCGCAGACGAAGGGTTCCGGACGACAAGACAAAAAACACGTTTCTTATATGGAGACCCCTGTCTGTGAAAATGTCAACAGTCTAGCTATTACGGTTCATGAGATACAGCCCGCTGACAAACAGACGGATGGACAGCGGAGGCTTAGTAATAGGGTCCCGTTGGCACTCTCTGGGTAAGGAACTCTAAAAATGAAGTGCTCTTCGTTGGCGCATCACTTGGGACGGGCTGGACCGATTTGCCTGTTTTGTTTTAAAATGTTCGTAATAGTCCGATTAGGTTTTTTAAAACCAAAAATTTTGAACAATAGTTATCCGGAAAATGTTAAAATTTGAGAAGAACGAGTACTTCTTTCTATTAAATTTTTGTATAAGTTATTGAAAGGGAATTGAAGATTTTTATATGGAGCCTGGCATACGTACAGTCGCGCCATTATGTTTTTTTTCTTTAAAATTGCGGTCATTGCAATTTATATAGACTCCATGCGTGGTCGCCATTTTGAAAAAAAAAAAACAAAATGGCGGATAGGTACGTATGCCATGGATCTTCAAACTCCTTTGGACAGAATAATGTTTGTCGGCTCAGCTAGTCGAATATATATTTTGCGGCCCGGCCTTGCCGACCCGAACAAGCGCGTAAGGGGCGTCGCCCACACGAGCTAGAGTCGAGGCGGCGTCGAGGCGCGGGCGCACGTTTTCTATAGAGGTAAATGGCAGTGCGCTCACATACCTATTTATTCCTATAGAAAACGTGCGCCCGCGCCTCTACGCCGCCTCGACTCCAGCTCGTGTGGGCGACGCCCCTAACACTTCTAACTGGGCATGTATGAACGACTTCAGGGTGGCGAAGCGACGTTTTTACGCGCTCGTATATTCACACATAATTATTATGTATTATATTTGCATTTATTTATTAAAGCGCGCGCATACACGCGCGTGCAGTGTTTTAAGAATCTTTCGGCGCGTTGTTGGTTGCCATTTTTCTAAATTGTTTTGTGAATATTGAAAAACCAAGATGATGTAAATAATTCAGATTCTTGCCACGCGCCAAAAGATATTATATTATATATGAGTCGTTCAGCAATCAATATTTAGTGTTCACATCACCATAGACTCGCATTCTATCAAATAAGATCTCAAATTGTTGAAATACCCTCGAATAAAATAAATAAGTAGTATTCATGTTGTGTCACATTTAATAATAATATTATTCAATTCTTCTGGATGTCTGTACCTATTCAATCTCGCCGTAACGGCTGAACAGTTTTTGATGAAATTCACATAAAGTAGAGAAATATATCCGATAGTTTGTAAGGTCGATTTTCATCCTAGATTACTAAGAACTTATAAACATACAGCCAATGATATTTTAAGTAAAAAGAGTTGGATAGGTTACCTACCCAACATTCGATCTTCAAAAACGCCATAATGTCACATTACTAGATGGCAAGTGGAAGCAGGACGGCATCTTGTAATTATCGGGAGCGAGAAAGAGAAGACGATCCGTAACTAGGCTAATTAGCCAAGTTTTAACGTCCACTTGCGGAGCGCGTGTAACTTTTCTACCTCTTTTTACGTATAGTATCATTGCATACAGCCTGCAGTCAACATTTATACGACCGACGACTGTAAAGTAGTGCCATTTTAAAATTTTAATAATTAGTTTTAAATAATTAAAAATATTATACTACTTAGTTGATGTAATTATTAAAAAAAAATGTCCTGGAAATGTTATAATTGGTCAAAATATTTTTGATTGATTTATCCATGAATTCTATGTAATAAGTATAAAATACTTAGATTGTATTAAATAAAAATATGTATACAGTAAATATAGTTTTATTTAATAATAATTTCATTGTACAATTTAGAGAGAATTTGTTTAAATAGTCTTATATTGTTAGGGGCCGTCTCCACGAGCGAGAAAATCGCGGCGATAGTCTCGCCATGCCATCAAATTTTCGCCGCGATGGTATCGCCGTGTGGAGACAGTGTATAGAAATACATGGCACGACGATAATATCGCCGCGATCGTCTCGCTTGTGGAGACGACCCCTTAGGGTAGAAGAGTTTTCGTAACAACAAATAAACTTTGTATCTGTGTGCGTAAATGCTGTCATGTGATTGGTTAAATCATGTGCCAATCGGGTTAAAAGCGGGAAGTACCAGGGTAGCCAGCGACATTATTTAAAAAATAAGTTTTTTGCATTTTACAGATCAGTGTCTGGTTGTAGGTTATTCAAAATATTATTCTTGACCGTAACATATCGCACCTTCGGTGCAACAGTCACAACAGCTCATTTTTTAATTTTACAGGAGAGGACTTTTAATTTTTTTTTTCGCATTTATTTCCTCGTTTTTTCGCATTTATAACCACAAAGGCACCTGCGCCATCTAGTAGAATTTTGAGATACTTTCGCGGATGATTTGTTGCCCCAAGTATAGGCATAGTTCAGAGACAATTTGGCATACTTACCTACCTCAATTTTGCAGTTTTGGCTTTGTGACTGTTGCACCGAAGGTGCGATATATGTATTCACAGAATTATAATCATTAAAATCATCAATAAAACTCTTTAAGTCACTCGTAAATTGGCCACACAAAAGTGATCCCATGATAATCAATCAATAGGGTAATTTGAATATAGAGTTTAGAAAAAAAAACCCTCCTGATAGCATTCACACATGCGCACAGGCAAAGCTCATGTTTTGTTGTACAAAATTAAAATATTTGCGTGAAAAAAGTATTAGTGTTACTTAGTATCTAGGTATTTTTATAACAACATTTATATCATAATATTCTACATTGACAAACTTATACATGGTATAAACTTACATTCAAATGGTCCCTGTGGAGTGTATATTGTATAAAATTATGTCCATCATGAATCTGTAGACAGTAAATAGGTCTTCGCCGTCAATTACATGGAAGTTTAACGTTACTGATCAAATGTAGGTCTTCTAAACTCTGTCTACCGCTGCCCTTGCAGTAAGTACCTAATCTGCGTTCGCGATTTCAGTTGCCAAACATGTAAAGAAATATCGAGTTTTGCGAAAAATTACTTTAATTCCTACACAATAAAGTTCAGTTTACGCTGCAACTTGAAACATTTTCATACAACTTTTTCAATATTGCTGGTCACTCTGAAATCAACTTAATTACCACTGAAATAAAGTTGATATTTGTTTAACTTGAATAGGAAACAAAATGTATGTACCTGTACGTGAACCTGCTGTTCTAATTAGAATACCTATCGATAAAGAACCGTTACCTTCCTTATCTCTTATCAGCTCAAGCACAGAGGCTAATTAAGCTAAACTCACACATATCATAATATAGATTGTATTGTAGGCTTTACTAGAAACTAGGTACATTTATTAAAAAATTGTCAATTTATTAAAAAACTAGGATTTCGTTGAACAACACAATAAATGTTGTTGAACTGTCAAAATGAAAGCCATTGATAGGTACTGTTAGCCCACGTTCGCACATCGCGGCTTGATTTTATCGCGCATTGGACTTTCAACTGTCGGTGTTGAGCCCAGTATTGAGAATCCAACAGTGCTTCCAGAACGTCAAAATAACACACTGTTGGATTCTCAACTCTCGGGGCTAAGCAGTGAATGAAAATTCAGTGCGCGAAAAAAAAAATTTTCTCGCGACGATTTTTTTTTTTATACATGTGAACCAGCTGTACTATGATTTGCAAGGAAAAGGACCACAAATTCGACGAAAAAGTATCTAAAGCTAACTTACAAAGTAACAAAATCGCCATGAAATGTTAAAGAATTCCATAGACGTTTTTGTTTAAAATAAGAACATTATAATAAGCCTGACGAGCTGTTTTGCAATCCGGATATATTCCAATTTATTTATGCGTCAGAATCAAACGAATTCTATTTCATTTTTTTTTAATTTATCTGATGTCGAGTGGCCATCTTGAAACAACTTTAGTTGTTTGCGCAGCTGGGTTGCGCAAACACGTATACTTTCTGTAACTACCCACCTACCTCACTGATTAACCATAAACTCAACAAACATAACGTCATTCTTGACATACTCGAACTTGTCCAAACTTGTGTGTGGTATGAAGATGTACTGCCTCTTCAGCTGCGTCACGGACTTGTCCAGGGCTTCAGAGGACCTGTTCTTCTCTTCGTCGCCATCGTCGTAATCGTGGCGTTTCGACGATGACTTGCGCCTGAGTTGAAGGGACTTCACTATGTCCATAGCCTGGGAATTGAGTGATGGGTAAAATGTCAGACTCCCTTTCTGTGAGAGGAGGCCTGTGTCCCAGCAGTGGGAACATTACAAGCTGATTATGGTACACGGGTCGATCAAAGGGTTATTCTACGCTTGGCGCAGTCGGTTCGTGGATGGGTGACCATTACATCGAGACCCCTCCGTGCCTCAGAAAGCACGTTAAGCCATTGGTCCCGAGTGCCCGACTATAGATCTTTGACAGTCGTTACGGGTAGTCCCAAAAGCCCAAAAGTCTGACAACCAGTCTTAGTAAGGGTTATGTTATGTGTTAGGTTGTGGAGGTAAGATAAGCAGTCGCTCCATGTAAAGTACTAGTGTTCAGCTGCATCCGGTTAGACAGGAAGCTGACTCCAACATAGTTGGAAAAAAGCTAGGCAAATTGATTTGAGTACAGTGATACGCTCGAATAACGTTAACACAGGGGCGTTATTGGAGAACATTTGTGAAATGTATTAAAAAAAAACATATGGCGTTAGCAAGACCAAAGACATTACTAGTTATGAGAAAAGTTTTTTGCGATTTGTGACTTAGCTAGTAGGTACTCTAACCTAGTACGCAGAGGCGATGAAAGTTTGGAAAAACTGAGTGTGGTTGGGAACACCGAAGGCAAACGATAGCGCGGTCGTTCACCAACACGATGGACCGATCAGGTGAAGGAATCATCGTCCTCTAAATTCTACACGGTGGTAAGAGATGCGCTGGACAGAAACCGGTGGAGGCGGATCATCCGCTTCAGATGCAACTCCGAAGCTGACCACGATCCTCAGACATGAGGGACCGACTACAGAGAGAGACTCTAACAGTTAGCCCAAAAGAGTCTTTGAATCCTTATACGAAACTGCATCGAATGTCATAAAAATAAAATGTAAAGGTATGATTCCGATCTCGGCAGCACGCAGCAGTGCTGTGCTGCCGCGGCAGTGCGGTCGCAGCACTACTGGTCTTCATACATTTTCTATGGGTTCATATGAGATTACATTCCGAGCACGGCAGCAATGCTGCGCGAAATTCCTATAGAGAATATATGGGGACCAGCAGTGCTGCGGCAGCACTGTTGCGTGCTGCCGAGATCGGAATCATACCTTTAGACTTGCCGTATTTCTAGCTGTCTGTATCATTTTTCCAAAACCCAGCTAACGGGTAAGGTGGTTTCCCTAACTGCCTCGTTTCAACTTCCACCCTGTATTACTCCGACCGGACAAGGTATCAAGACAAAGGCCCTTGGAAGCCTTGTACCTTTCTAATGATATATCATTTACTAGCTGCGCCCCGCGGTTTCACCCGCATAAGTGTCGATCCCGTGGGAATATCGGGATAAAAAGTAGCCTATATGTTAATCCAGGGTGTCAGCTACCTCCATACAATTTTTTATCAAGATTGGTCTAGCCATTTGAGCGTGAAGAAGTAACAAACATATAAGCACACACACACTCACAAACTTTCACCTTTATAATATTAGTGTGATTCGTATTTGGACCGGGTACGGTCAGCATCAAAAGTTGATTAACACTTCAGTTTTTTTAATCTTAGTTATTGAGCAAAATATTTGTTCAAAATTGCAGCAGAAGAAATCAGCTGTTCCCTACATTTATGTTCGCATAACTCATCAAAATCTAGGGAACAACTGATTTTTTTTTCGCGATTTCAGGTTTGGTCCCATAGTAAAAGTTGTTCATAATAATGAGTACAATCTCCCATTTCGATTTGTCGCATGTGTTCAATTTCACTGTTTCATTGTTTATTATGTGAAAAGCTAAAAATTAGTTTATTGAAAAAAGTTGTTGTCAATTTAATAATAATGTAAAAACTGGCCAAGAGCGTGTCGGGCCACGCTCAGTGTAGGGTTCCGTAGTTTCCCGTCCGTCACAAAAAGTGTTCCCACGCACAATTCGATAATACCCGACCCAATGTAATAAGTACCTACAGCGCCATCTCTCGGAGAATTGGGTTACTAATTAGTACATAGACGTGCCAGAAGTTTTCGGTGGTAATTTTGGATTGCGAGAACCAATTTTAATCATTCTTTTTTTGTTTGAAAAAAGAGAAACCCTAAAAATGATAGTGTTAATCGACTTTTGATGCTGACTGTACCAGCTTCTATACATTTCATGGTATCGTCCTTTGTCAACGCTATTCAGACTCACTTGACTCCTGTTGTTAGGCTGGTCCTTCAGCACGATGTTGATGTTAATGTCGCAGGGCCACTCCAGCAGTGCGTCGTAGGGCCCCGCCACCAGCCGCACCGTGGACGTTATGTGACGCCCCTTCCACTTGCCTATGCCGTTCAGGTTTAATTCTGCCTGGAAACATCCAATAGAAGTGGGTATTTAAGTAGTATGCTGCACTGGTGATTAATCAATTTAAGCTACACTTGCCGCGGTTGGTTTGTAGATGGGTGACCATCTTCACATACCAAGACCCCTTCGTGCCTCGGAAAGTACGTTAAGCCGTTGGTCCCGGCTGTAATTCGTACTGGATCTTTGACAGTCGTTACGGGTCGTCAGGAGCCCGAAAGTCTGACAACCAGTCTTACCAAGGGGTTTCGTTTCACCCAGTAACTGGGTTGTGGAGGTCAGAAGTCGCTCCATGTAAAATACTGGTATTCAGCTGCATCCGGTTAGACTGGAAGCCGACCCCAACATAGTTGGGAAAAGGCAGATGATGAGACATCGACAGGGCCATCATGTTTACGAAGTTTCACTAGCTAATTTAATTTGACCCTGCAGTAGGTACGGTCAGCATCAAAAGTTGATTAACACTTCAGTTTTTTTAATCTTAGTTATTGAGCAAAATATTTGTTCAAAATTACAGCAGAAGAATTTTTTTTAGAATTATGTGAAAAGCTAAAAATCAGTTTATTGAAAAGTTGTTGTCAATTTAATAACACGTAAAAATGATAGTGTTAATCGACTTTTGATGCTGACTGTACAACTATAAAATACCTTCAAAGTGTATCCATATTTGCTAGTCCTGAACATCGGACTGCTGAGCACTGTGTCATTCTCTTTGGCTTCCTTCATTCGCGCCAGGAAATGGTCTATCCTCCAGATGAAGTGGCCTGGAACATTTAATGAAACTGTGTCAAATCTTAAGATCGAAGGAACTTAGATAGGTACAGTCGATCGATCGCACGCAGTATTTTTGGAATACGGTACCATCGGCCTTGATATGATAACGGTACCAGAGTAGGCCTACCTGTACTATTAGTATTTCCAATCTGTACCGGTACCAAACATTTTTTCCCGTACGTACGGACGTAATAACGACGTACGTAAGGAAACAATACTCGTAGTAAGTAAAAATGATAATTAATAGGAAATTGTTACCAACCATACGAGGTTCCTCCGGTTCCTCGTACAAATATGAGATTTGTGGTACGCGCCGGGTACCTGAATTTGGTGCCGGTACCTACTTGTTAGGTCGAGTACCGGTACCCGACTGGAACCGGTACCGAAATGGGAAGAACCGCTAAGTATCGATACAGAACCTATACTTTAGGTACCGGTTCCAAGCCCTGATCGCGTGACCGCACTTCGTCGGTCTGACATTATAATAATAATTTAACGCGCGACATATTGTCACGGCAGTCGCCGACGCGTCGACGGTTGCCGCCGACACGCGTCGACGGCTGCTTTGCTGTTGACGCGTGTCGTTTGTGTCTATGAACACGTAAGTTATCGAGTTTGAGTTTTCTTGGCTATGGAGAAGGTAGGATGGTATTTATGACAATTAGAACTTAACTAGAATAAATACATTCTAGTAAACACCTTCTGCGAGGCCATACAGGTACCTTCCCTCATCATAGGACACCTCATACGTACCATCATCAGTGCCCATCTCACTCCTATCAAACGTGACCCTAGCCTGGAAGTCAGCGAGCTCGTTCCTCAGCTTGTGGTAAGACTTGGTGAGCGCCCTCAGGTCTCGGAGTACGGCGTCCACTTTAGTAGAATGCTCTGATAGTTCCGCTCTGGAGTCTGCCATGGCTACTTCTAGAACTGCTACGCGGTCTATCGTCTGAAATTAAGCGAGGTATCTACTAGAAAATGTATAAATTGAAGGAATGAATCTGCATCAGTGGCGAAGATACTATAAGTACAACCCGATTCCCACCGGCTTCCCTTCGAAAATTAAGAACACAACCACTCTACAGGGTGAATTTTCCAAGTGGGCGTGGATGGCCAAATTCTAAACTATGAGGAATAGCGAAAAGTACTCAAAGGAGTCGCGGGCTCGATTTTGATGAAAACTAAAACTGCATCATTGGATTTTTGAAAATTCAATATTTCTAGCCAGGAATCGAACCTGTTGATTTTGAAAAAAAAAACACACTGTATTATTACACCATTCGATAGTGTCCCTAATAAGGATCAAATTCTGGGAAGTAATGACATACGGCAAACTTAAGGAAAATGTTGAATTTTAATAAACTGCTTCTTTTTTCATACCTTGTTCGAAATGATGCTCAATATTTTTACACCCGAAACACTCGTAGCGCAGTCCCCTTCACAAAATTATGTTCTAAATTCAAATTTTTAATTGCAGTACAATCCTTGAGACGTCGAATCCAGCTATGTATTCAAAAACAATTGTCATAATTTTGAACAATTAATCAGTTAAGGTTTGATAGGTAGGTAGCATAAGAAAATAAAAAAGTATTTTGATAAAAATGAGCTCTTTCCTTTAGTTTGCCGTATGTCATTACTTCCCAGAATTTGATCCTTATTAGCGACACTATCGAATGGTGTAATAATACAGCGTGTGTTTTTTTTTTCAAAATCAACAGGTTCGATTCCTGGCCAGAAATATTGATTTTTCAAAAATCCAATGATGCAGGTTTAGTTTTCATCAAAATCGAGCCCGCGACTCCTTTGAGTACTTTTCGCTATTCCTCATAGTTTCGGATTTGGCCATCCACGCCCACTTGAAAAATTCACCCTGTATAGTCAATTCATCATCTGTCATTTTTCGCTAATTCGCATGAAGCTCATACGTAATAGAAAAGCAGATAGAAATAGGAATTTAATGAAACGGTTTATTGTCTGCATTATATAATACCAGTCTATTACTGTTCCACCCCTACTACAAGGCAAAAACCTCCTCTCATAGTTCTAATACAGCGAGATTTAGAAGGCACAAGCATTGATCATCACTCTTGCACATGCACGTAGAGTGTTTGCGATTCTTGACTTGTATTTGTTCATAATTTAAGGCCCAAATGTATTTCTACACTGTGTCAAAAGAGCTCCAAATCGCGCCACCAAGACGTTTCCGTGTTCTGAGACTGAGCCCATATTAGGGCAGTTTTGACAAGAACCAAAATGTATTTGGGTAGTTCTTCGAAATATGATTCTTCGACTGATCCATATGGCCAAAACTTAATTTCACTTTCAGCTCTGTAACACATGCTCATATGAAAATAGACATACCAAAGAACATATGTTTGTATGAGGGGCTCGTTTTTATAAAGTAGTTTTCAAGATATCGACGTTCCAATATTTTGTGCCCAGATGAACCAGAAACAGAAATAAAAAGTAATAAATACACCGTTAGTTTTGATTGATAATTCTAATCAATAATTATTTATTCTTAACTAAGACTAAGACATATCAAAAGTGTCATATTTAGAACAGTTTTATACTCCTGTCACTTTTGAATTATTCAAAAGGTTATAGCTAAATAAATGATAATAAATAAGACTAGAACTACTGACTTGTACAGGGTCAAACATTGGACATTATAATGCAACAAAAGCACTCCTTTCGTGCTGGAAAGGGAAAAACGAATTTATTTCATTAGTCATATGGGGGTTTTGACCATACGAATCAGGCACAGTTGAATCAGATTTTTGCCTACAATCATGCATAACTCATCATACATACAGACTTCATTATTGTTATTTTTCTACAAGATTCCATAACCTAAAAGCATCACACGAAACACAGATTGAAGTTTTAAAACAATAAAATAAATTTTATAAAGTAGGCATTGTAATCATAATGCCACCTGAACCAAACACAGGTGAATCAGATATTTTCCTTCGTAACACCGGGATCTAAGCCAACCAGCCGCAGGTCCACCTTCTAGCTCGTCCGTTGCACGACTGGCTTCCCCCCGCGCGGGAAACCAGACTCTCATTATTATTACCTGACCAAGTACGGTCAAGTGAAGCTTACACCACATTAATCAGTATTATACGCCGGACACTCCTTATTTACTTATTTATAAACAAAATAACGTAGTTATAACCAATACACATTTTTTTTGTAAGAGGACAACTCATTTCCTTTCGATATAATTATAATTTATATTGATGTATCAAAGGGAAAATGCGACATCGACCATTTTGTACCGGAAAATGGCAAACGGACGCGTTATAAATGAATCAGAAGAACACACTTCAAATATTTTTATTTTGTACCTAGACAGCAAGTATTTAAAAAATATCATTTGTCCTAGTAAGGCATAAAGCTAAACTGTACAAAAAAAAAATTACATGCCGTTTTGTTAGTTGGTTACAGAAATATACCCATAGACATCGAAAATTTTGTCCCTGAAGAACTACCCATTTATAGCACTGTGTGATCTAAGCCCGCACTTAAGGTTCATTTTTACACAGAAAATCGTGACTTGAGTGCTCGTTTAACTCACATGTGCTATAAAATAGTATACGATACGTGTGACTTAAATAGTTATTATTCACGGCGTGCCATAATGGACTGCTTAAGACACACGTATCCAAATGTAGGTACTATTACTACATAATTATACATAACTAGAAAAGCAAGGACATACTTACAATGTCGAAAAAAATCGTGAATTAGTGAGGAAACAAGTCTACATGATTAGACAACTGAGCATCAACTTGAACAAATTATTTGCTCACCGGTCTTTCGCTGGACGTGGCTTGCAGCTGTACTCTCAATGCTGACAGGTTGGCCAGCTGCTCCGAGGACCTCCTGGCTTCCATGAGCTCAGCCTCAAACGCCGCGCGGTTTTCCGCATTCCTCTCCCGTTCCTCTTCGACTGTTTGCTTTATGTAGCCTATCACGTCCTCTGAAAGTTGATATTCATCCCTTTATTTACTTTTTCCAACACCTTTTAACGTTTAATGATTACATATACAGGGTCTAGTATATACGAGTACTTTTTTATGGTTGGGATATTATCCATAACTCCTCCCGCTCTGGCCGGAGCGAGAGGGCGTGTCAGACTTTTACTGACGAAAACCCACCCGTGTTCCTTCAGTTGCCTGTGCCAGGGGCCACGGTATCTCTTTCGAATAACACGCGACCCTGGCAGGTATATACGGTACTTATTTATGATTCTAATGACGCTGTTGTAACGCGCGGATAGATTGATTTCCTGTGGTTTTATCTCCTCTTTTTCTTGATATCCTAATGATAAGTAAATGAATGAGGAAATATTTCAAACTAGAGGTTACAGTCATGCTCTGCAATAAAACAACATAAGCACTGCAATCGCATTTTTTTTATTGCTGAATGGGCCCGCTCTTGACCTCGATTACGCCTGATGGAAAGCGATGGATGAGGTCTATGATGGAAGGGGCGTGCCCAGAAGATGCTTAAGGCACTGGAACTTCCACGCATCGACGAAACACAGCAGGCTGCTTGACGCCGGACTCCGGTGGGTGGGGGGTCTCAAACCAGGCGGGCATTAGCCCTACCACCGTAATGGAAGAATTGGCCAGTCAAATAAGGTGTTGGGTGTGTGACTGTCCAGGATGCGCCGAGCGCTCGGTTCAGTTGAGTAACCGGCAGAACAAACTGCGCTACACGGGGAGGCTTCTTCATGCATCCCAAAATTATTTACCGCCGCAACAGCAATATTCTTTTGGAACTTTTATATTTGATGCTAAATTCCCCTGCGGCGACTCCATGTTACATTCTACCTACATTATAAGATCAATTTTGAGCAATGTTAGGCTCAATTACAATATTGTTACTTACCCAACTTATTGACAGCTCTGATCCTGTTGTCATGCTGCGTCAAAGCTTGTTCCAGCAGTTCCCTCTCATGTTGTTCGTGTACGAGACTGCTGACGGCGCTCTCCAAGCGCATCACTGTAGTTAGCTGCTGGCTTTGAAGTTCCTGGGTGTAATGAGAAGTTATATGATGCAATCTAAACGCCCAGAAGGGTAACATTTCGTTATTTATATAAAAGAATAGGTACCAATTAGGAGTTGGCTTACTTGGAAATGTTTTCTTATGTAGTCATGTGTGTTTTCTAGTATTTGGTTTAGATAGTTGAAAACTATTCATTAAGTTTCCGTCGAGTAGCTTTATTAATTGCATAACACACTTTAAATCACAGTCTGAATGATTTAGCTAATCCATTACTTCATATATTTATAATCTTTGAAAATTTTGACTGCTCAACAACAAAAATAACGCAATAAATGTTGTTGGATTGTCAAAATGAAAGTCATAGCTACTGTTAGCCTACGTTTGCACGGACGTCAAAATATCGCGGCGGGATTTTATCGCGCACTGGATTTTCAACCCTCATTGTTGAGGCGAGCGTTGAGAATTCAACAGAGCGCATCTCAGCGCGTCAATAAATCACACTGTTGGATTTTTCACTCTTGGTGCTGTGCAGTGCGTTGAAAATCTAGTGTGCGAAAAAATATCGCCGCGGGAAAAACGCGCCCGTGCGTATCTGGGGTTAGTGTGTTACGCAATTACCCCGCTGGACACCACGCCAGAAGTTATTACTGATAAAAAAGATAACGAAAAATCTAAAATAGAAACATCATTTAGATTGACTCATTGATTTAGATTGTAGACCTAAGCAGTTCATAAATCATACCTGTAAAGCCAACTGCACATTGGCCAGGTCGTGTTTGAACTGCGCGGCCCAGTTGGCAGACCGCTCGGCCTCGTCATCCACGGCTGCCCTCAAGGAGACCAGGGTCGAGAGGAAATGCTGGCTGCGTTCCTCCACCAGCACCAGCTTGGAGCGAATAGTTTCTATCTCTGTCGTTTGGACGTCGCGGTGGCCGGACTCTTCGGTTAGCGCTAATCTGAAATTTTGGGTTAAATTAAAACAGGGTACCTATTAGGAGTAGTTCATAGCTGTGTAAATCGTGGTCAGTGGTGCATGATCGGTGTATATATCTAATAGATATAATTATCTGCTATCAGGTAACATACGAAGGAGGTACGGTTGTGGAGGAGCAATTGTGGCCCAATGGTATCGGCCTCACTTACGAGTGGTAGGTTCAAACGCAGGTAGACGGGTTACTTTGTGTAACTTATTTCATCACCACTAATCTCAAAAGGGTGAAGGAAAACATCGTGAGGAAGCCGGCATGTCCTAGAACCAAAAATTCGAAGACATGTGACATCTACCATCTCGCGCTGGGCCGCGTGGTAGATTGCAGCCCACTCCCTCTCGAAGAGAGGAGGTCTGGGTCCCAGCAGTGGGAACAAAACTATTAAAAAAATTCTTAAAACGATGAGCTAGAATGAAGTGATATTTGCTTTTGAATAATACATATATCCTTAATTAACAAAAATAACAAAATTAAAACCTAACCTAACCTTACCTAAAACTATATTCAAAATAAAATATAATAGTAGCGTCAAAAAATTCATCCGCATCGCTGTTGACTGGTAATGTACCCAAGAGACTGGCGGCATTACCACATTGTATGGCAATGCTTATAGCCTTTGGCCAAGGTAAAAGTCAGCCCTTGGGTCACGAGAAGTGTCAACCAGCCGTTTTGAAATTTCCTTAAAAAGACCATGAGCTAGTAGATATCTGGAAACTATGAACTAGGATGTCAAGGCTATGTCCAAAGAAGATTAGTAGATAAGTAACTTTCGGCTTTCTGAAGATTCTTGTACCCCCGACTTGAAACTACATAATGACCCTCAATCATCGGCTCCTCGGAGCACGGCTTTAAGCTTGTATCTCCGGATAAGTACCGGTTCCTTATCCGGCAATTAATTTCATACAAAACTTTTTAACAAAAAAATTAAACCTCCGAAAAAACTGAAAAGCAAAAAATAAAAACCTTTTTTATTTTACCTTAATAAATAAGTTCTTAAAGTAATGCAAGTATACCTAAGTAATTTTGAGTCGGCGCCAAACAAGCAACTTAATGTCGTTGCGAGTGGTCGTGCAGAGAGCGCATTTTTTGTTTGGAATGTTATATTTATCGCTGGAGATTTCACGTTGCATTATTAATTTGATTTGGTTATTTCTTTAAATTTAAGGCATTTAGTGATCTTTGTTCATTGATTGTTTGGCGCCGACTCAAAATGTCTTAGGTATAGTTGCATTAGTTTAAGAACTTATTTATTAAGGTAAAATAAAAAAGGTTTTTATTTTTTGCATTTCAGTTTTTTCGGAGGTTTAATTTTTTTGTTAAAAAGTTTTTATTTTATAATTTTTTGAGGCTATAATTTACTAATTACTACATGCTTAATTTTTTATTACTTTTAAAATAGCTACCTACCTTACTTTAGATATTAACTGTTATATAATCCTAATTTAATTATTATTTTTTGTATAATAAAATACTTAATGAACAGGCTTTATAAAGCTCAGCATTAAAATCTGAGAATGAACAATAAATCACCCCTATTTTCCCACCCTTAGGGTAGGAATTTTTTTTCCAAATTTACATGGGACCAACTTCGAGGTATGTCCTATCCAATAAAAAAAGAATTATCAAAATCGGACTACTCTGTAAAAAGTTATGCGTGCTCATACATTACAATCAGTGAGTGAACAATCAATCATCCCCTGTTTTCCTACCCTTAGGGTTGGATTTTTTTTTCCAAATTTATATGGGACCAACTTCGGGGTATATCCTTTCCAATAGAAAAAGAATTATCAAAATCGGACTGCTCTGTAAAAAGTTATGCGTGATCATACATAAAAAAAAATAAAAAAATATACGCGTCGAATTGATAACCTCCTCCGTTTTTTCGTCGGTTATAAAGCTCTTTTATTTTTGTTCGTTTTTTTAGTGCATAGTGCCTATCCGGCGGACATAGAAAGTCTTATATTCCATGGTTACACATTTAAAACATATCTCACTTGATAGAAGCAACTTCCTTCTCCAGATACGACACGCAGTCATCCAGAGGGATCCGTTTGGGTGACCACGTGTGGTTGGAGACCGGTACGGGGGGTGGGGGCGGCGCCGGCACAGGCGCGCTAACGTGACTTGAAGACGTGCGAGTCTGCAGTCAAGAGATGATAAGGAAATTCACAAGATGCAATGATAATACTTTTATATTGAAATAGTCTTTGTTTCGTGGGTAGAAAAGGTGCTTTTTTTTCGGAATGAAGTTCCGTAAAGTCTCCCGCAGAAAGGCGCGACGCGATTCTGGTAGAACAATTTCCATGAAGTTTTTATAGAAATTGTTCTATTAGAGTCGCTGTCGTGTCGCGCATGTCTGCAGGAGCCTCGCGACTCGCGGCAGGAATTGACTAGTAGAAATCGCCACGTAAAGCGTAAGCGTTATGCCCTCTCCATGCGACTCTCTCTCTCTTTCTTTATAAGTAAGCTACTACTGGCGCGATGACGTGCGCCTGATCGTAGATAAGTATGCTAATTAGAGTGCTATAAGAATCTGAATGACATAATGTCACAGAAATTGAATGAAAACAAAAACCGTTCAAGTGCGTTTCGGGCAATTATATTTATTTATTTATATATAGTTTCGGGCAATTATGGGCTCAGTACCTAGTGCTATTCTGTAAATATCTCACCGTGAAAATTTAGGTAAAGTGAGATCGAAGTGAGCTGTCAATCCCTAGATTTTCTAGCGTTAGGTAGGATGACAGTTCACTTCAATCATAGCTCACTTCACCTAAAATTTCACGGTGACGGTGATTTTTACAGAATAGATGGGCTGTAGTTGGGATGAATTTGTCCCAAAACTTTTTTACAAAAAAAAAAAAAACACCCGACTTCCAAAAAAGACCCTACAAAGTGAAAAATAACGTTAAAAAGATAGATTGCAAAACAATTGGGATATTATTTCATAAAACTTTAGCCAGTCTAATAGGGTATATTACTAAAAAGCTCAACGACACACGTTTTCAAACGTTTTAGAACTTTCTCGTACCTTCTCCATCTTAGGGCACTCCTTGACATGCGTCTCCTTGTGCTTCCTCTGAATCCAGGCGCCGCAGCGAAGAGGACACTGTTCCAGTATACTGCCGCATAGTTTCAGGTGGGCCTGATGATAAATTAATTCGTTAATTAATGGTAACGAAATATGTTTAAATAAGTTAGCGAAACCCTGCAGACGTGATGGGTATCGATATCTTAACACGATAAAATAAAAACAAAAAATATGTTATGTTTTTTTTAGAGTTCAACGACCCCTGCATGATTGTTACTTGAAGTATAAGTTGAGAAAATATGTTTTCTTTAGTTTTTTCGTGTTGAGATATCGATACGCATAACTTCTATGAAGTTTGCGCAGTAAAAAGCTGATATTTTTACTGATATATCAACACTAACTGCAGTCGATGACCGCCACAAAAAAATCGTCAAGTTAATTTATTTTTGTCTCGTGTTGAGATATTGATACCTGTCACGTCTACGGAGTTTCTCTAGCTAATTTAAGTTGACCCTGTATAGCTCTGACAAACACTTTGAGAAACACAGCCATGATGTTATTTTTTAATTAATTAATCTCCTTTTATGGTCCTTCGAGCCGGATGCATCCAAGGTATGTGAAATAAAAGTTTGAATAGGTACCGTAAAGTTTTTAACAATAAATGTCATGTTTTTATCATAGTGTCACGTAAACATATCGCTCATTTGGAGAAACATCGACGTAAATGTATTTTTCCCAAAAATAAGTTTAATATGCCAAAACACTTAGAAAGTGTATTTACGTTAGGAAAGCGATCGGTTCCCTACAAAATGGTTGAGCTGGATGGTGCTGATCCATGCGTCATGTTCGTGAACGGACGCCGTCGGTTGAGACTGGTCATCTCTTAACTGCCAAGGCTTATTTTTAATCTTATTTCTTGTATTGTTTCTTCATTTGTGTGTTTTTTTACATTGTTCTCACATATAGAAGCAACAAGAATAATGTACCCAGGATTTTGTAATATCTTGATTTAAAAAGAGTGTCCATGGAGTTTCTTGCCCGTTCTTCTCCATAGAGATCTACGCTTTGGAATGGGCACCTAGCTTCAACTTTCTGACCAACTGACCGACTACTTAATTTTGACAATTCAAAAGTGCCTGTAATGGTTTAATTGAAATAAATGCTTTGAGTTTGAGCCGAAGACGTAAAAAAAAAGTAGCGGCTACGTCGATGTTTATCCAAATGAGCGATATCTCGAGTTGTAAAAAGACTTGTCACCATGCCGAAATCTATGATTTCTGTACTAACTACTTCATAATCGTAATATAATGTTCCCACTGCTGGGACACAGGCCTCCTCTCTGTGAGCGGGAGCGGGCCGTAATCCACCACGCGGGCCCAGTGCGGGTTGGCAGATGTCACATGTCTACGAATTGTTGGTTCTAGGACATGCCGCTTTACTTACTTGAGTAAAAAGATAATTGACACTAACCATCAATATCTGTACCTGTATAATCATTCGGTCCATTGTAAGGATTCATTGTACAGTGTTTGTTTATTTTACTTTAACTGATACTGTTTTTTCGTTCTATCAAAAACCAGTAATAATTCAACACTCACATAATCCCGTGGAATAATTGAAAAGAGTGAAATTAAGCGCGCACGTATAATTAAAAACAAACCGAATTAAGAAAATATTACCAATTATTTCAGCATTTCAATGGCCATTCTTTTGATTTTTGGATAGGTAGGTACACTATGCAGATAATTATGTCATAGGAGTACCTATGAGATAATTATCTGCATAACATAATCTATGAATAGGACTTGTCTTGCATCGTTTGTCTAGTGGTTGCAAGCGCTACTGCTGACCATGAGGTCCTGGGTTCGATGCCAAGGTTGGGCAAAGTGTTATTCCATTAGGAATTTCTCAGTAGCAACCCGGAGTCTGGATTTTTGCCCGGTTGATGGTAATAGGTTCGCCCCCTATTACATGGGACTTAAAACATAACTGGTGAAAAGTGGGTGTAGCTACTAATGGACCGTACACAGACGTGTACGGTCCATTTGGTACCATAATTACCTACCTAAACACGAATCTATTTTGCATCAAACAAAACCCAGTCGATTACATATCTTTATAAAATAAAATCAAGACATCCGCACGGCCGCTCCTGGTGTTACAACATCGACACTTTAATCAACAGTAGGTAGGTATGTGATAACAAATACCTCGGAGATCTTATCTCTGGAAAATACACAAACAGCAATGCAATGCAATCGGAACTATCAAAATAGACGTAGATATTTGTAAGGAACGATGCGTAAGTACGAGACTTATCGAGATTTTTCACCAATGCTGAAGATAGATCTCCTAATAATAATGAGTGTGGATGGGCCGCCGCATCACACACAGTGGCGGTCAATCGGAGGGCATTCAGTCCGGAGGATATTATTATTATTAACTACTATTTACCTGCAGGTGTCCCATTTCGAACATCTCATTGCAGAAGTAACAAGGACTGTCCTTGGACTTGCTCATCGTTGCGTCGAGGGTCTGGCTGTAACTGTTCAAACTCATTTTGGTGCCGGTCTGTGTGTTCTTTTAGTCACAAATTTAATCTGTCATGATTGCTCCATTTGTTCTTCTGAAATTAAAAATAATAATAATAAGTTTATTAGTACATAAAAACAACAACACAGTACATAGCATATGGAGACAGTGGGTTGTACTACCAAGTTTAAAATTCTTGTCAGCTTTCCGGGCTCCTAAACTAGATACGCAGACCTGTATCTTAGGAGTCGGAGATTTTGCGGCTTCAATTTATATAATACAACCGTGACTTTTTAGTTTGGTTACAGTGGTTGTTAACACAGCAAATGTTGAATGATTGTGGTTGTGTATCTAGGAGTGTGAGTGTATATATGAGTGTGAGTGTAGTTTGTGTGTAGGGAGGTGTAATAAGAAGTTTAGAGTTTTAGCCCAGGTAGGCACAGCGCGTTTTTCCCGCGGTGATTATTTTTCCACACACTGAATTTTCAACACACTGCTTAGCTCCTCTAGGAGTATATGTGTTCTGTGCTGCTTAACGCCGAGACTTGAAACCCAAGTGTGTTTTTTTGACGCACTGAGATTCGCTCTTTTGGATTCTCAATGCTTGGCTCAACACTTTTTTATCATGCTTAGAAATAGGTATACAGGCTTATTTTTTATCACCATCTAAATTTTTACAGGGTGTTCTACCCATGAATATGAACAACTTTCACTATGGGACCAACTCTGAAATCACGAAAAAAAAATCAGCTGTTTCATACAAAAGTTGAGCATGTGTACTGTGTAGTGCGGGCTTAATTTTCGCTCTTCTAGGACACAACTCACAAGCCTCTTCTCTGTGAAACAGAGTGGGCCGTAATCCACCACGCGATGGGTTGATGAATGGATTATTGCCTGCTTAGTGGAAATTATGTTTAGTTCCTCATCGCAGACCAAATCCTTTTGATCCGAGTGACATCACTATAGTGTTATAATAAGTACTAGCTGCGCTCGCGACTTCTTTCGCGTGCGTGTCGGAAAACCAATAGGATTTAATTGGGTTTTATTTTTTTTTTGCTTGAAACCTTTGTCTAAAATAATAGTAGGTACTCAGTACTTATATTATATAATAACAATCATTTATTTGTTCAGACTACAAATGACGTCCATTTTTTTAGTATATCAGCTATCTGCCAGTGAAAGTCCCGTCAAAATTAACCTGGGACAAATAAACTTATTTTCTTTCTTTCAAACAGACATTTTTTTCTAAATGTTATAAGTAGGTAGGTACCTTAGGTACTTTCACATGGAAAAAAGCTGTTATTTTAAAATTACAGATAGACACTTCAATTTTATTACATGTACCTATGTATATACTAACTTCTGCCCGCGACTTCATCCGCGTGAAATTTCACCCTCTCCACGTTCACCCTCTTAGGGGTGGAATTTCGAAAAACCCATTCTTAGTGAAATCTACTCTTCACAAAGAACACACCCTCCAAACCTGTCTCTAGAACCAGCGGTTTAGGCTGTGCGTTGATATATCAGTCAGTTCGGACATTGAATTTTATATAGGTATATAGTATATGTATATCAATCAATCAATTAATAAAAAATGTCAATCATTAAATAAACGACTGTGTTAGATAGTACTTTGTATCTGGGTTAAATTGTAGTGCGTAGTCAGTTGTTGTTTTGCATTTGCTCATCATTTAGCTTAGGGCTAAAATTAAGATAACTAGGTACCTACCTACGTCCATTCTCACCGAATGCCTAATTTGTAGCTTTGTAAAACCCTTTCTAATCGCCAAACAAGAATGAAAAGTGAATTAGTGTAGTTTCGCTTTTATTCATATAGACAGGTCTGTTTTTGCCTAATATTTATCAATTTACATTAAAATCTTACCTTTTTCTAATGAATCGGGTTCAGTCCTCAATCTGCACAAAAGGACCACTTACAATATTATTCGGGATATTTGTATTTACTCACTCCAACACTTTAACCGAAACTTAACCAACCAGAAAGATAAAACCGTGTCGATTGATAAAACAATTCCCAGAAATTAGATTAATCAACCACTATTTTAGCGTATTTTGATTAAAAAAAAACGAAAAAAAAACTTGAGAAAAATTGATTAAAACGTCGAACAACACTGCTTTCAAACTACATTTTTTTTTAACAAGCGTTATTCAGTTTGATTGTACATAACAAAACAGTTTCCAAGTATTGTAGTTCTGTTAGTCTCCACTAAAATGAATCATGGTATCTTCAGCGTTATCACTGATACCTGATACGGGGCGTTGTTTGACGCTGATAAGCGCTCGCAAATACTATATGATCAAATGTGGTATTGTAGGTCAAGGTAGATCGATCCGTGGCAATATGGATTGGGAAAATGTTTTGCATTATCGAGGATGAAGGATTTCAAGGGTAAATACAATGTACCTTATTTTCGGTAGCTTAATTTCGAAATGAACTGGCCTAGTACCTACCAACCTATCTTGAAATACCTAAATTATACGTAAGTACTACCTAACTTTTTTTTTTGGTCCCGGGAACCAAAGGCCACGAGGACCACACCATCACTTTTTTTTCAACTTTTGTCAAGTGCTATGAGAAAAGACTAAAGGATTAAAAAAAAATGAAAACAAAGATGAAAAATGATAAAATCAACGGGGTAATTCACACAAAAAACTCACACAAAACACATAAAATGACAAGTGATCGCAATGGGCTTCATTTTGATACTTCACTCACGTTCATTGCGCTATGCATTGCTATATGTTGTAGATAATAAAGAGTATTCTATTCTATTCTTACGTTGTTGAGTAGATGATTTTGTAACCGACTTCAAAAAAGGAGGTTCTGTATTCGACCCGTATGTATGTTTGTATGTCCGCGATTTTCTCAAAAACTGATGAACCGATTTTGATAGTTCTTTCATTAATGTGATCTACATACTTTCAGGAAGGTTTTAGTTTATAATACACTAGCTGCGCCCCGCAGTTTCACCCGCGTAAATGTCGATCCCGTGGGAATATCGGGATAAAAACTATCCTATGTCCTTTTCCGGGACTCTAACTATCTCTATACCAAATTTCATCGAAATCGGTCCAGCCGTTTGAGCGTGAAGAAGTAACAAACATATAAACACACACACTCACAAACTTTCGCCTTTATAATATTAGTGTGATTAGGTAATTATTCTTATGCACGAAGTTATATGCATAAATGTACTGTATCTCCGGCATTTATATATATGCGAATTTTGATGATTCTTCTAGACGGTGTCTTCAATTCTCCAATGCGCTAGTGTTATTTGAATTTGTGTGGAGTAGGTACAGCTATAAAGTGAAAAATAAAAACCTTTTTTACAAAAAAAAAACAACCGACTTCAAAAATAAACATTACAAAGTGATAAAATAACTTTAATTTCGGAAGTCGGTGTCAAAAAACGAAAATGCAGAACCAACGACACCGACTTCCGAAATCAAAGTTATTAATCACTTTGTAGTGTTTATTTTTGAAGGCGGTTGTTTTTTTTTTGTAAAAAAGGTTTTTTAAACCTATGAAGCAATGGATTAGCAATATCCTTCAAAACTCTTGGATTATGATTGAAATCCGTATAGTACTTACTTACTAGGCATCGAATCGTCACCGAGCGACTAATGCAGTTCTATAGCATTGCTATTCACAACCATTCTATTTTTCTATTTGGTTTTAACTGTCAAAATTTTCGGGTTTCGTATTTGCGAACAACGTGTAGAGGACTGCTTCGAGCTGCTTCGTTGTCATTCAGTTGATTGATGTTCGATTCGGCACAGACGCGTGTCGAATGTTTGTGAATATCTATGCAGTTACAGTTTGCTATTTGTTGGGAATCGAACTCAACACCTTGCGCGAAAGTGGTCAGCAGATTTAATAATTGTGTAGGGATAACTATAACTCATCTTAAGGTGAATGCGCAGTTGTAGCCCGCGAAATTCAATTTTTCTTACGTTTTATGCAATTTTCAGGTCAACGTCAGGTCGTATCTTGATCAAAATATGATTCGCGACTATAACAGGTACGTATTTACAGAATTATAATAATTAGAATCATTAATACATCTTTCCAAGTTAGATTTCTACCGTTAAGAACAAATCTCGTGTGGAAAAGTGTTTATGGTAGAAATCTAACTTAAAAGGGATATATTAATGATTCTAATGACTATAATTCTGTAAATACATGTCTATTATAGTCGCAAATCATATTTTGATCAAGATACAGCCTGACCTACAAATAGCAAAAAACGTAAGAAAATTTAAATTTCGTTGTCTACCACTGCTCATTCACCTTAAGCGTTGTTCAAAAGGGCATCAAAATCTGTACCCGGCGATTTGCAAGATTGTGTGACGATATAGCAAAGACAGCAACAGATGAATGACAAAAGAAAAATGGAGCAGAATCGCCACATACTGAACAGCTCGGTAACGGCTGGAGCAGGGTTTGAACACTATCGATAGCGGTCCTTGTACACCATCTAAAGTACTTAATTTAACAAAAAAAAAATTAGCCAATATATATAGATAGTTAATATTGTTACTTAAAATCATACCTACTATTAAAAAGTCACCAAACAAGAAGTGTGTAAGGAAAATAAAGCTATTACATTAAAGCTATTACAATTTTACCATATACTAGCTGCGCCCCGCGGTTTCACCCGCATAAGTTTCGATCCCGTGGGAATATCGGGATAAAAACTATCCTATGTCCTTTCCCGGAACTCAAACTATCTCTATAACAAATTTCATCTAAGTCAGTTCAGTGGTTTAGGCGTGAAAAGGTAACATACAGATAGACAGACATACAGACAGAGTTACTTTCGAATGTATAATATTACGAGTAGTATGGAGTATGGATTATGTGAATATAATACCAAATAAACACTATTATCCTACATATTTAATGGGTGAGTAATTGCAAATTAAATATTTATTATGAACAAATTATATGTCAAGTTTCAGGAAGAAAATCAAAAGAATTTTGTATACTTCTGCTACTGCGCTTAGATTCCGCGGCGTTGTGTCATCTGGAAAACATGAGATTGTGCTATTACATAGGCCAAAGCTCGTCATAAAATGATTATAATATTTTTCATACAGAAAATCAATGCCAGCAGCTGCTGACTGCATTTTAAAAAAATCCAAAAGCAGCACGTATCCTCTCAAATATTCTTTATGTTTATAGGCGTGACTTTGCCTTAAAAAATCGTCAACCACATAATTTAAAAACTTATCAATTTCCAGGATTTCATTGAAATAAAGATTCTTAAGTTGTATCTTGCACTTCCAAATTGTGTTTAATAATGTGTCTTGTTCAAAGCGAGATAAGTTTTCCATTTCGTACGATGGTCCGACCTCTTCTTCTAAATCAGATTTATCCAACGGTCTGCCTGTGATCCAGACTTTTTGCTTACGAGGATAATTTTTGATGGCGTCCAGTAATGCGTTCACTTCGTAATTAAACGGCATAACCATTTCAAATCCATCGAAGAGGAATATTAGTTTTCCTCTGTTATAAAAATGTAGGAACATTTTCACCTCAAATACTGTTGATTTACCACCTGAACATTGCTTTAGGGAAACGTTTCCATTTGGTGATTCTTCCAATTCTACTAATAGTTCATCAGAGGGTGAAGAGGTGGCTACAGTTTGACATATAAATGTTAAACTTAGCAAAGTATTAAAAGCATCGTCTCCCTCCCAACAATTGTGATGCTCAAGCTTCTTCCCGTGCTCCGGTAAGTTTATTTTTACAATCCAAACATTAGGATTGAATTCCTTTGTCTTATGTGACAAGTGAGTAAGTAGAGTTGACTTACCCATTCCCGGTTCTCCTATTATAAGTACAACGTCGTCTTCTAAATCATAAAACGTTTCTAAAACCTTATCTTTGACATCTTCAAACTTATTCTGTTCCTGCTTTTTGATGCGACTGACCCGCCTGTCAATATAAAACTGCTTTTCGTAATTATTATAAATAGCCATATCACCAATTTCTATTGTTTCATTATTTATGAGTTTATTAAAAACATCTTCGTCAATAAGTTCCACAGACTCATCATCTCCGATTATATCTAAGCTTATGTCTTTACCTTGAAGTTTTATTTTAGAAGTCGCTAAGAACTTCTTCTGCGATTCTACACTCAAGTCGGTGAAAGCATTTCTTTCATCGTTCAATATTTGACTTGGTTGTGAGAAATATTGAGTCATAATGCCAACTGAAGTCTTGTTGGTAATTATTATTATTTGCTTGCCTTCAATAGCTTTCGCGATATTTTCAAGCCTTTTACTTTTATAATTTTTAGGGTCGTGAAAATTATAACAAACAATAATAAGTATCATCTCCTTAGTTGTGCTTTTAAATTCTTTACATAAATGGTTGTGGTTCTTTAAGGGCAGGTTGAAAATGTCCTCCAAGTCTAACACAACATGGTCCTTATTTCCTAGAAATTGTTCCACCTTTGCAACTGTTAATTCACAACTCCCTGTAGCAATAATAGTTCCTATAATTTGCCCATGCAATTTGAATCGTTTTAAAGCGTTTTCGTTAAATTTATAGTCTTTACATTTAATCTTATACATTATCTTTAATACACTCATTAATGGCTCACTCATGGCATTAGTTACTGCTTTCTCATATATTTGGCTTTTCTTTGTAAGATATGATCCCTCTTTAGGTTTCATCCATAGTTTTTGTATTTCATCATGATATTTTAGAAATATTATGTCAGATCGAACTCTAAAGTTGTTTACGTCACTGCACGGGTAATCTTCTATTTCTCTTCTCAAAATTTCCTCTACGCCATACTGATCAGCTTGATTAGTGTAAAAGAGTAATTTGCTATAGAAATCTCTCACCAAACTCACATCGTATTCTCCTCGTTCGAGTGAAAGTTTTGGGAACTTTTTAACTTTTACGTCCAATTTATATTCGTGCAAATGTTTGATGTTACTCTTCAATTTTTCATACCATTTTTTGGCAAGATTGCTTAATGATTCGCAATTGTCTGTAAACTTCAACAGTTTTGAACTTTCATCAAAGACGAGAATGTTGCCGACAGCAGAAGCTATGCCTCCATTTAACTGAAGGAATCCATCTCCCTCTCTCTCGTCTATAGTGACTATGTCATTCGGATCAAAATTTTCTAAAATTTCTTTAACTTTTGTCGTTAAGTGGTCTAATCTCTTTTCAATTTTCTCATCTTTGCCTCTTATTGCTAAATCGTTGTTGCCAAAGAAAGCTGGGACTTTAAGCTTCAGCTCCGGACATAGTAAATATTCTTTAGCAGAAAGTTCTGCTGCTTCATAGACAGTCGATTGAGAGACATTTGCTTTGTCGAGCTGTCTCTTTAGGTCGTCTGTCATTGATTTGCTAACAAACTCAAGCTTGCCCTTTTTATAAGTAAGAACACGTCCTATCAGTTTGCTTAGTGTCATTACCTCAGAGGGTTCGCTAAGAAACTCCAACAATAAACTCTGTACATCGGTCTCTTCCGACTTCCGTTTTATGAGGAGAACCTCCAAGCATAATATATTTTTGAACAGCACAAGAAATTCTTCGTTGGTTGCAAAGAAGTCTTGTCTGAAGCTTGCAACCCGATGTCCTTCATGTTTGATTTCAGAAACGTGTAAAACTTTGTGCGCTAGAATAACGTGATAGAGATGCAATATGAGGTCATTATTCATCGGCATTACGCTATCAGATCCATCACAAATAAACTTTGCTAACTGTTGAGCTAGTGTTGTGATTTGTTCTTGCATTACTATTTTACATAAAAAGTCCAAGCCTTCCTCTGTGTATGATGGTTGCTTGCAAGAACCTCCCGTTCCTAAGAGTTCGTTCAAATAGTTAGCTAAACTACCTTCATATATTTTGTTATTGGGATCGTCCTTTGCTGTAGTATACATAACGAAAAGGCATTCAGTTTCATCAAACTTTCCTCCAAAAATCACATCTTTACTGCTCGGTTCAAAAGCGCGTCTAATGTCCAAGTAACTATCAAAATATTTGGTCAAATCAGTTTTACTAGTAAACGTTAGAAGTTTATCGTTCTCTCTGTGCTTTGCTTGAATGAACACTGCGACTGGTTTCTTAAACCCCTTTATTTTTGCTTTAAAACAAATATCATCGAAGGCGCCTATGTCATCTCTATTGGTGGCCAAACTAAACTGTTCAACACTGTCGTCGTGTGTCATTCTAAAATATATTAGACTAATTAATTTAGTCTCATACAGCTGTCCCTGGATGCCCGACGTGCCTGCACGCTTTGTATACTTAGTGCTGTCCATGGTGATTGTTTCTGTTTTGTCACTAGGACGCAACACACGATATCCGAGTTATTCAAGAATTAAAGTCACCGTTTTCTTTCTACTTTCTTCGCTTAGCAAGTGCATCCCATAGCGCGTGGCATCTCGCTGTGCAGCCTCCTTGTGAGACTGAACTGGTTCAGGTTCCGTATCTTCTGCTGATGATCTGCAAATATAAGTTTATATTGTATTATTCGTTACTTGCTTTAATATGTTAAGGGGGATGCGCTAAGTTAGCTCGCGTAATTCAAATTTTCTTAGTAGGTAAGTCTTTTTTTTTCCAATTTACGGGTCAGTGTCAGTGCTATAATTATGTTCATCAAAATATAACTCTTGACCATAACTTTCGACATCGCTGAGCTGTATGCTGCGTTCCTTCTTTTAAAATTATTTTTAATCATGCACTTTAAATCGAGTGGGTTTCGCCCAAAACGAAAATGTATTTATTAACTTAACCCGCTAACCCTAGGCAATCTAATCTGCTTCCATTTTTATCTTCTAATCTAATTCTTACTTACAGAAGTGACACTTCACAAAAATTGACACTTAGGTATGTCAAGCAAAAATAAAAGAGCAAACTTGCGTCAATACAGCTTTCTTCTTTCTAAGTTAAAATTATCTTGTTAAATGACTATTATAGAATAACGTGGGCTACCCGCGTCTGTTCGTAGACATTTAAATGGTGTCTTGAAATGAAAGGGTTTCACATGTAGTCAGATAATTAGTTTGTGTCGCTGTGCCTACTTTCCCGTGTATTATTCCAAACTGTGGATAGCTACGATCTCATTGCCTCACTGAAGTAGGTCCATCCTGAGGCATGACTCCATATGCATGGAGTGTCTTAGGGCGTCGGCGTTGCGAAATCGACATCAAACAAAACGTTTTTTCAGAGGAGTATCTCTTTTGCAACGGCTGTCGCTACCGCAATGGAGATAGGTAGCATTTTTTGGGGTGGACTAGGTACTTGTCATCTACAAAGATAAAAAACACTACAAAGTGAAAAATAAGTTTAATTTCGGAAGTTTTTTGCCACCGACTTCCTAAATTAAATTCATTTTTCACTTTGTAAAGTTTTTCTTAAAGCGGGTTTTAAAACAAATTTATTATATTTCACTTTTTTGATATGATACCCTACGCCACACCAATTCGTATACCACTTGTTATGTAAACAACAGTGACAGGAAGTATTATAACATCATCAAGATTCACAAAGTGGATTAAATACGTATTATCGCAGCTAATTTAAAAACTACTTAAGCAAAGTGGTTAGTGACCCTGACTGCTATGCCGGAGGTCGTGGGTTCGATTCCCACCCAGGACAAATGTTTGTGTGATGAGCACGATCATTTGTTCTGTGTCTGGGTGTAATTTATCTATAATAATATGTATGTATTTAAAAATATATACGTATGTTTATCAGTTGTCTAGCACCCATAACACAAGCTCTGCTTAGCTTGGGAGTAGATGGCGTTGTGTGATGGTTGTGGAAACAAAAAAAAAAAAAAAATAAAAAAAAAAAAAAAAAACGTTATAATATTTACAGGGATTACCGATGAGGCGTAACCTATTCGTTAAAAAATTTGCGAATTTTCGAAATCGATTCACCATTGCCGGAGATATCGAGTAAAATTTACACAACAAAAATACAGTCGAATTGTGAACCTCCTCCTATCTGAAGTCGGTAAAAAACGGTATGTTTGGTAATTAATATATGAACGTTAACGATTCTTGACACCTTACTTAACCGGCAGCAAGTAGGACTCATGACACTTAACTTTTATCTTGTTTATTCAGAACTCATGACACTTAACTTTTATCTTGTTTATTCAGAAGCTTATTAATAGAACTGTGACGTCACCTCTCGGGGAATACAGGCGTATTGCTGTTTTATAATGATAACGTAAATGTATCGCTTATGTCTACCGCACCAGTATTTTGTTGATGAAACTTATTATTACTTACCTGTTTTCTATTACTTAATACAGTCCGACAGCGGTGCACCTATCGTACACCGGCACTTCGCCCTCCGAGGTTACAGGCATGATGATAGTTTATGTTGTGCGGGGTGTTTATTACGGTCAGTCGTCCAATATCCTCTAAGATTAGGAGAGCACTCACTAATTCACGAAATTGTGTTAAACAGATACAAAATCTTTTTGGCACAAGTGTTGGTATCGTACTATGTTTAAACATTATCAGTGAGCAACAGAGTATGCTACGGTTTATCTATTGTAAAATGTTAGTATTGCCATGTAACTCCGATGTGAATTACTCATATGTATGGTTCGCAGCTAATAACATTTTACTTATTGCTAACAAAACTAAATGTCTAAAGTTCTCATTACCAAATCTACCCCAAGTGGGTCTAAGTTTAAAACTTGATGGCAGGAATTTAAATGCTATTACGGAAACTGTAGGTATTTCTAGGAATTACTTTAGATTCAAAATTGCAATGGGGCATCCACATTGAAGCTGAACTTAATCTACCTGAAAGCCCTTGCAGGTGGATTAAGTTCGTTTATTTAAGGACCTATTTACTGTTTTATATATTTTTTTGTTATTTTATAAATAAAAGTAGACATAGGTAATTTGCTGATCGGAATTATTTACATGGCAATACCACAATTTTACAATGGATAAACCGTAACATAAACATACTCTGTTGCTCACTGATAATCTTTAAACATAGTACGATACCAACACTAGTGCGACACAAAGGATTCTGTATCTGTTTAACGCAATTTCGTGAATTAGTGAGCGCTCTCCTAATCTTAGAGGATATTGGACGACTGACCGTAATAAACACCCCGCACAACATAAACTGTCATCATGCCTGTAACCTCGGAGGGCGAAGTGCCGGTGTACAATAGGTGCACCGCTGTCGGACTGTATTAAGTAATAGAAGACAGGTAAGTAATAATAAGTTTCATCAACAAAATACTGATGTGGTAGACATTAGCGATAAATTCACGTTATCATTATAAAACGCCTGTATTCCCCGAGAGGTGACGTCACAGTTCTAATAATAAGCTTCTGAATAAACAAGATAATATTTAAGTGTCATGAGTTCACTTGCTGCCTGTTAAGTAAGGTGTCAAGAATCTTTAACGTTCATATTATTAATTACCAAACATACCCTTTTTTTACCGACTTCAGATAGGAGGAGGTTCACAATTCGACTGTATTTTTGTTGTGTAAATTTTAAGCGATATCTCCGGCAATTGTGAATCGTTTTCGAAAATTCGCAATTTTTTTAACGAATAGGTTACGCTTCATCGGTAATTCCTGTAAATATTAATAACTTTGCTTAAGTAGTTTTTAAGTTAGCTGCGATAATACGTATTTAATCCACTTTGTGAATCTTGATAATGTTATAATACTTCCTGTCAATGTTGTTTACATAACAAGTGGTATACGAATTGGTGTGGCGTAGGGTATCATATCAAAAAAGTGAAAAATAATAAAAATGTTTTAAAACCCGCTTTAAAAAACTCTACAAAGTAAAAAATGACTTTAATTTCGGAAGTCGGTGGCAAAAAACTTCCGAAATTAAACTTATTTTTCACTTTGTAGTGTTTTTTTATCTTTGTAGATGACAAGTACCTAGTCCATCCCAAAAAATGTTACCTATCTCCATTGCGGTAGCTACAGCCGTTGCAAAAGAGATACTCCTCTGAAAAATCGTTTCGTTTAGTAGGCATAGTGACACAAGCTTATCTGATCTGACTACATGGAAAACCGTTTTATTTCAAGACACCATTTAAATATAGTAGGGTAGCCCACGTTATTCTATAAGATAATTTCATTAAATAAGATAATTTAAACTTAGAAAGAAAGCTGTATTGACGCAAGTTTGCTCTTTTATTTTTGCTTGACATACCTAAGTGTCAATTTTTGTGAAGTGTCACTTCTGTAAGTAAGAGTTAGATTATAAAATAATTAATATGGAAGCAGATTAGAGGTCCTAGGGCTAACATCATAAGTTAATAAATTAATTTTCGTTTTGGTATAAACCCACTCGATTTATAGTACACGATAGAAAATAATTTTAAAAGAACGACGTGGAAAGTTATGGCCGCGAGTTATATTTTGATCAAATTGGAAAAAAGACAATAAGAAAATTTGAATTACGCGAGCTAACTTAGCGCATCCCCCTTAGCATATTAAGGCAAGTAACGAATAATGCAATATAAACTAATATTTGCAGATCATCAGCGGAAGATCCGGAACCTGAACCAGTTCATTCTCACAAGGAGGCTGCACAGCGAGATGCGACGCGCTATGGGATGCACTTGCTAAGCGACCAATAGGAGAAAGAAAACGGTGATTTTAATTCTTGAATAACTCGGATATCGTGTGTTGCGTCCTAGTGACAGAACAGAAACAATTACCATGGACAGCACTAAGTATACAAAGCGTGCAGGCACGTCGGGCATCCAGGGACAGCTGTATGAGACTAAATTAATTAGTCTAATATATTTTAGAATGACACACGACGACAGTGTTGAACAGTTTAGTTTGGCCACCAATAGAGATGACATAGGCGCCTTCGATGATATTTGTTTTAAAGCAAAAATAAAGGGGTTTAAGAAACCAGTCGCTGTGTTCATTCAAGCGAAGCACAGAGAGAACGATAAACTTCTAACGTTTACTAGTAAAACTGATTTGGCTAAATATTTTGATAGTTACTTGGACATTAGACGCGCTTTTGAACCGAGCAGTAAAGATGTGATTTTTGGAGGAAAGTTTGATGAAACTGAATGCCTTTTCGTTATGTATACTACAGCAAAGGACGATCCCAATAACAAAATATATGAAGGTAGTTTAGCTGACTATTTGAACGAACTCTTAGGAACGGGAGGTTCTTGCAAGCAACCATCATACACAGAGGAAGGCTTGGACTTTTTATGTAAAATAGTAATGCAAGAACAAATCACAACACTAGCTAAACAGTTGGCGAAGTTTATTTGTGATGGAACTGATAGCGTAATGCCGATGAATAATGACCTCATATTGCATCTCTATCACGTTATTCTAGCGCACAAAGTTTTACACGTTTCTGAAATCAAACATGAAGGACATCGGGTTGCAAGCTTCAGACAAGACTTCTTTGCAACCAACGAAGAATTTCTTGTGCTGCTCAAAAATATATTATGCTTGGAGGTGCTCCTCATAAAACGGAAGTCGGAAGAGGCCGATGTACAGAGTTTATTGTTGGAGTTCCTTAGCGAACCCTCTGAGGTAATGACACTAAGCGAATTGATAGGACGTGTTCTTACTTATAAAAAGGGCAAGCTTGAGTTGGTTAGCAAATCAATGACAGACGACCTAAAGAGACAGCTCGACAAAGCAAATGTCTCTCAATCGACTGTCTATGAAGCAGCAGAACTGGCTGCGAAAGAATATTTACTATGTCCGGAGCTGAAGCTTAAAGTCCCAGCTTTCTTTGGCAACAACGATTTAGCAATAAGAGGCAAAGATGAGAAAATTGAAAAGAGATTAGACCACTTAACGACAAAAATTAAAGAAATATTAGAAAATTTTAATCCGAATGACATAGTCACTATAGACGAGAGAGAGGGAGATGGATTCCTTCAGTTAAATGGAGGCATAGCTTCTGCTGTCGGCAACATTCTCGTCTTTGATGAAAGCTCAAAACTGTTGAAGTTTACAGACAACTGTGAATCATTAAGCAATCTTGCCAAGAAATGGTATGAAAAATTGAAGAGTAACATCAAACATTTGCATGAATATAAATTGGACGTAAAAGTTAAAAAGTTCCCAAAACTTTCACTCGAACGAGGAGAATACGATGTGAGTTTAGTAAGAGATTTCTATAACAAATTACTATTTTACACTAATCAAGCTGATCAGTATGGCGTAGAGGAAATTTTGAGAAGAGAAATAGAAGATTACCCGTGCAGTGACGTTAACAACTTTAGAGTTCGATCTGACGTAATATTTCTAAAATATCATGATGAAATACAAAAACTATGGATGAAACCTAAAGAGGGATCATATCTTACAAAGAAAAGCAAAATATATGAAATAGCAGTAACTAATGCTATGAGTGAGCCATTAATGGGTGTTTTAAACATAATGTATAAGATTAAATGTAAAGACTATAAATTTAACGAAAACGCTTTAAAACGATTCAAATTGCATGGGCAAATTATTGGAACTTTTATTGCTACAGGGAGTTGTGAATTAACAGTTGCTAAGGTGGAACAATTTCTAGGAAATAAGGACCATGTTGTGTTAGACTTGGAGGACATTTTCAACCTGCCCTTAAAGAACCACAACCATTTATGTAAAGAATTTAAAGACACAATTAAAGAGGTGATACTTATTATTATTTGTCAGAATTTTCAAGATCCTAAAAATGATAAAAGTAAAAGGCTCGAAAATATCGCGAAAGCTGTTGAAGGTAAGCAAATAGTAATCATTACGAACAAGACTTCAGTTGGCATTATGACTCAATATTTCTCACAACCGAGTAAAATATTGAAAGATGAAAGAAGTGTTTTCACCGACTTGAATGTTGAATCGCAGAAGAAGTTCTTAGCGACTTCTAAAATAAAACTTCAAGGTAAAGACGTAAGCTTAGATATAATCGGATATGATGAGTCTGTGGAACTTATTGACGAAGATGTTTTTAATAAACTCATAAATAATGAAACAATAGAAATTGGTGATATGGCTATTTATAATAATTACGAAAAGCAGTTTTATATTGACAGACGGGTCAATCGCACCAAAAAGCAGGAACACAATAAGTTTGACGATGTCAAAGATAAGGTTTTGGAAACGTTTTATGATTTAGAAGACGACGTTGTACTTATAACAGCAGAATCGGGAATGGGTAAGTCAACTCTACTTACTCACTTGTCACATAAGACAAAGGAATTCGATCCTAATGTTTGGATTGTAAAAATAAACTTACCGGAGGACGGTAAGAAGCTCGAGTATCACAGTTCTTGGGAGGGAGACGATGCTTTTAATACTTTGCTAAGTTTAACATTTATATGTCAAACTGTAGCCACTTCTTCACCCTCTGATGAACTATTAGTAGAACTGGAAGAATCACCAAATGGAAACGTTTCCCTAAAGCAATGTTCGGGTGATAAATCAACAGTATTTGAGTTGAAAATGTTCCTACATTTTTATAACAGAGGAAAACTGATATTTCTCTTCGATGGCTTTCAAATCGTTATGCCGTTTAAAAACGAAGTGTTATTATTACTGGACTCCGTCAGGAGTTACCCTCGTAAGCAAAAAGTCTGGATCACAAGCAGACCGTTCTATCCCTATAAATCTGATCTAGAAGAAGAGTTCGGACCGTCGTACGAACTAGTAAACTTATCTCGCTTTGAGCAGGACACATTATTAAACACAATTTGGAAGTCCAAGATACAACTTAATAATCTCTATATAAAAAAAATGATTGATTGTTTTATTGATTACGTGGTTGACGGTTTTTTGAAACAAACCTACATACACGAATACTTGAGAGGATACGTGCTGTTTTTGGATTTTTTTAAAATGGAGTCAGCGGCTGCGGGCATTGATTTTCAGTATGATAAATATTATAATAATTATGTGACGAGCTATGACCTTTGTAATAGCACAATCTCATGTTTTCCAGACGACATAACTCCGCGGGATCTGAGTGAAGTAGCAGAAGTATTCAAAAATATTTATTTTTTCTTCCTGAAGCTTGACATATTTTAATTTGTTCATATATATTTAATTTGCAATTACCCACCCATTACTTTATTTTCCTCACACTTGTTTTATGACTAACGCGGTGTCCTGCGTGAGCGACGAATACGACGCGACGTGATGCAACACGACGCGACGTAATGCGATGCGATGCTACACGCGACAAATGTCCTACGTGATTTTGGTCATTACTTCTCGAATCATGGAGAAGTACAGTACAATTTTAACAGGAAACCGTCAATGGGGACAACGGGAATACATTTTAATTATTTTTATTGAGTTCCGAATGGGGACAACGGGAACAGACGGACAGTTCATATGTAGTTAGTGGTGTCGCGTCTGGTCGCTCTCAAAACAAGTACGCGTTACGTCGCGTCTCGCCGCAGACTGTCACATAGGCCGCAAGCAGGGTATACCGTTGAGTTGATCGCGCTCGTCGCGTTCGCAGCGTCGCGTCGCGTCGTATGCGTCGCTCACGTAGGACACCGCCTAATACTAGGCTTTTAAGAAACAATATTACAGTTATTATTAGTTAAAATCACTCTTTTCAAAGCTTTCTATCAGTCTTTCTACACGTGCAGTCTCAATACTCAATTCTTTATTGCATTCTATTACATAGATGGTATTACAAGTAAAAGATCAATATGGACCCTGTCGGGCACAGCAACATTTTGAGAGAGGAAGACGGCTCAGTACAAATTCAATATTATTATAAATTACTAGATGTGCTTAATTGGGTGTATAAATAACCGAATTCAGCAGCCACTACGAGTGTCCTAATGAATCGCTGTTGTTTGTCTAGAAGGATATATATTATAAGGTTTGTGTATTTGGCATAGTATATTAGTTATTTTATGAAAGTATTGCGTAAGAATAATGTAGGTATTTTGAAATTCTTAATTAATTAATAATTCTTCGAAATATTTTCGTTATTATTTAAATTATTTAATTATTTATGTACCTATTCATATTTTCAATTATCTATATTTGTTGATTTTCTATATTCCATATTATATTAGGTCCTTACATATGAAATTGGCGTTTTGTATGGAAGGAACAAAAAGTCGAATATTTTTTAATATAATATATTTAATTAATCAAAGTATGAACCATTGTTTTCAATGCACTTTTGCCATCTTATAGGTAGTTCATTGATCCCTTTACTAAAAAAACCAGTCGGACGGGAATCAATAAAATCTTTGAAGGCGATTTGGACTGCCCCATCGGAGTTGAATTTTTTCCCTTGCAAAAAGTTATCCAAATTGCGAAAAAAATGGTAATCTGTTGGAGCAAGGTCCGGGGAGTACGGAGGATGTCTAAGACATTCCAATTCAAGCTCTTCTAATTTGGTAGCCGTCTGTTGCGCAGTGTGTGGTCTGGCGTTGTCGTGAAGCAGCAGTGGCGTGGAGCGATTGACCAGCCTTGGTTGTTTAGCCGCTAGCTTTTCCATCATGGTTTGTAATTGCTGACAATAGACATCAGCTGTAATAGTCTGGCCAGATTTGAGAAAACTGTAATGAACAATACCGGCACTAGTCCACCAAACGCTTACAAGTAACTTTTTTGGGGTTAATTTTCGCTTGGGGCAGGATTTGGCTGGCTGGCCAGGATCCAACCATTGCGCTGAGCGCTTCCGATTATCGTAAAGAATCCATTTTTCATCACAGGTAATGATTCGGTTTAAAATACCTTCATTGTTGTGCCGGTTCAGTAATGTAACGCAGCAGTCGACGCGCGTTTGCCGGTTTGCTTCAGTCAATTCGTGAGGTACCCACCTTTCAAGCTTTTTAATCTTCCCAATTTGCTTCAAGTGAATTAAAACAGTTTTATCACTAACATCGAAGCCTGCAGCTAACTCGGACGTGGTTTGCGATGGGTCCGCTTCCACAATAGCCTTCAATTCTCCATTATCAACTTGGGTCTCAGGCCGTCCACGGGGCTTGTTCTGCAGGTCGAAATTTCCAGAACGAAAACGTTGGAACCAAAAACGAACTGTGTTTTCTTTTGCAACATGACCGCCATACACATCATTCACCCTTCGAGTCGTTTCCGCAGCACTAGTGCCACGGCGGAACTCGTACTCGTAAATAATGCGATATTTTAAATTTTCCATTTTGTAAAATGAGTGACGCAAACAGAAAAAACAGAAGAAAAAAAACAAATGAATGACGGTCATCGAAGCACAAATACATGAGTAAATAGCTGTACAAATTTGAATTTGGAATTCCTTACCAAAGAGGAGAAATTCGTGATTAAAGTGGCCAGTACGAAAAACGCCAATTTCATATGTAAGGACCTAATATATTAGATTGTGTGATATGAGAGAGAATAATTTTATTTTGCAATCGATTTGTCATCTAAAAACTCCTTTACTGAGTAGTATGCCTTGGATTCCAGAAATTGTTTCAATTTATTAATAAATATATTTGTTTTCTTTACTTCTCTAATGGCATTTGGCAATTTATTATAAATTTTTATGGACATTATTAAAGGGCTGGTTGAGTGCATTTTGAGTCGGGATTGAGGTAAGTTTATTTTGTTTTCGTTGCGTCGAAAAGTGTATCTTGTTTGTGTTTCTTCGCAAGTGGTGTAAAAATCTGGGTGTTTTCTGACAAATTTACATAATTCTAAGATATATATGTTACAGTCATAGTGATTAAATAGCTATTATACATAATGACTGTATAATATGTATAATAGCAAAATTGACTAGACAATGTGATAAATTAATCACTTTATCCGGATATTATTTATAATAGCGGGTCAAAGTTAGCCAAAGTAATAAATACGCTCTAACTGACTTGTTACCCCTCTCGCTCTTCAATAAATTTTGTTTTATGGCTAGTGAGCTTTAAATTTACTTTATAAATTAAAGTTAAATAACTTTATAACAATGTTAATTAACGTAGAATTATTATCTATGACAATGTTATTTTAATTCTTAAAATAAACATTATAATTATTACTTTTCAAATAACAGTATAATATTGCTACACATATAGTTAGGTATGCTTAAGGCAAATTAAAATATAATTTTATAATTTTTGCCTATACCTACTTGTTTTATTACATTATCCAAGTCTTCGAAGATATTATATAAAATTGCTAGTTAATGTGATTAATTCTGTATCAATTATCACTTTATCTAAATTGAATAGATTATAAATAATGGCTAGATAATATATATAATATCCGGATTTATTACTTTGGCTGTAACATATTATATACAGGGCAGTGTGAGTATTTTGTGTTTTTGGAAGTGTGGTTTGCAGCTATCTGTTTGTTCTATATTGGTTAATATTCGAATTGACTTCTTTTTACCGACTTCACAAAAAGGAGGAGGTACTATGTTCGGCTGTTTGTATGTTTTTTATTTTTATTATTATTTTGTATGTTTGTTCATCGAATACTCCGCCAATTGTCGATGGATTTTCAAAATTCTTTTTTTGTTCGAAAGTAGATAGTTCTGAGGTGGTCCCATTGTCACCAAGTTAGGATCTGATGATGGGATCTTAGAGAAATCGAGGGCAACCCTCAAATTTTATAGGCTCACTTATTGTTTATCGCATATTTTATGAATTATCTTGTTTATTTGCGTATGGTTGTCACCATCTCAGGTAGCTGGGCTGATGATGGAAGGTACAACTCCTTAACAGTAAGAAGTTACTCAAACAGGCAACGACTGTTTTAGTAAATTGTTTTGATGTTTGATAGGGCATTTGTCACATTTGGTCTCATGATCATCAAGTCATGACCTGATGCTGCAGTCAGGATAGTCTGCAGAGTACCTAACTCCTCGACAACTAACAGCAGATATATCGTGTTTAGGCTCATTGAAAAGGGCTCGATGTGTGGATAAACGTACTGTTAATGAGGAACACCGAAGTACATAGAGACCTGATTCTGAAGCCAGGAACATCAGAAAAAGTACAAACCTTGAAATAACAGCACCGTAGTCGTGTTTGGGCTCATTTTAAACAGGACCAAATTTTAAGTTTAATGCAATGTTGACATAAGTCTGGCCTGATGCTGCAGCCAGGATTATCAGCTTCTAGTCTAAAAACATCAGGTCAGGATTTGATGATGCGATCCTGGAGAAATCGAAGGAACTCTTCAAATATTATAGGCACACCTATAGCGATTTGGGTATTTTTTATAGTAACTCGTGCACTTGCTCTCGGAAAGCACCATTTGGTGAAGTGGAACTGATGATGAAGATCACAGATGGCCACCGGAACTACTCAATAATATCTAAGTATTTCACGGGTTGCGATTCGATTATTTTAATATGGTTGCTAAGCAATTCATGCTCGTCACAATGTGAATGGTGATATGGAGCTGATGGTGGACCTGGAGAACTCCTCAACAATTAACTTCCCTGCATCGGGAAAAGCAATATTTTGTTTGTAAAAGGCGATGATCACTAGGCTATTGTAACTTAGATAAATTATAAGCAGACCCACTAAAAAGCGTGAAATAAAAACTTTTTAAGAAAAAAAAAACCGACTTCCAAAAAAACACTACAAAGTGAAAAATAACTTTAATTTCGGAAGTCGGTGGCAAAAAACTAAAATACAGATCCAAAGACACCGACTTCCGAAATTAAAGTTATTTTTCACTTTGTAGTGTTTTTTTGGAAGTCGGTTTTTTTTTTCTTAAAAAGTTTTTATGTAAAATAAATATGGTTTGTGAGTCTGTACTGTTACCCCACAGCATGACCCCATAGCTGAGCCATGCCTGGGCATAAGCATAATAAGTGACAAGTGCAGTTTGCAAGTTGGTAGTTTTTTTTAATTTCGCGTAGGGCATAAGAAAATTTTGATAGTTTTGCTCTTATTTTCTGTATATGGGATTTCCAATTTATGTGGGTATCTATAGACAAACCGAGGAGAGTAAATTCATTTACTTGTTCCAGTTTAACATTATTAAAAACGAAATTTAATTTTAATGGGGATTTTTGATGGGGATGAAAAGTAATTAATTTTGTTTTGGTGAAGTTAATTTCTAGATTATGGTTATCCATCCAGTTTATAGCTGTAGAAAGAAGAGAGTTTAATTTGGCGTTTATATTGTCATCGTTCTGGCATGAAGTGAGCAGAGAGATATCATCTGTAAATAGAACACATGGTGCGTTTATGATTTTAGGAAGGTCGTTTATATAAATAAGAAATAAAAGGCAGCCTACTACACTCCCTTGGGGAATTGACGCGTTAACTGCTTTACTGTCGGATCGCATTTTAATTATTTGATTTGTGTTGTTGTCAAAATGTTCAATTTCTACTAGTTGTATCCTATCTTGTAGATATGATGCAAACCATTCATGAGCTTTGCCACGTATTCCTATCCCATGTAATTTGTGTAATAGTATTTGAAATTTCACCTTATCATAGGCTTTCGTCATATCGAGGAGCATACTTTAGTCTTTGGAACCGTTTTACGCAGAGGACATAATACAGCGACGTTGGGGCTGTCGTGGCGTTGTAGTGCGTCCACAATGTTTGCGGAGGCGCGCACAGATGATTTCTACGCCATAATAGGAAAGAACCGGCCAAGTGCGAGTCGCACTCGCACACGAAGGGTTCCGTATCACCGTACAATATTTAACACTACATATATAAAAAAATTGCGGCTTACGATTTATGACGTTTTTTTGCCATTTGGCTACGGAACCCTAAAAATACTGTCTAAACATCCCCCAGTTACCAGAACCTAGCTCAAGGGGACAATATTTGCTCGACAAGGTTCGTTCTAGATTTTAATGATGTTTTTAAAAAATAAAAAAAAAAAAGAAGGGAGGAAGCGTGCACGCCAAAGTAGTTTTAAAAACTTCCTCCGCTTCCTCCGCTTTCCACAGTAAATGGCCTAATAACAGAGAGCCTCGACCAACACCTCAGGAGGCACTCATTGCGCGGCTGGGTCAAGGGCTTGCTTCAGAAAGCAGTACTCCTCCTGGACACGGCGCGTATAGTGAGGAAGTTCGTCTCTCTAGAGCCCTGACTACCGGCAGCTTTGACCCTATTCCTGATGCCGACGGCCCACACTTTTTTTTTGTTTTTTAAATGTTTTTTTGTTTTAGTATTTAACAACATTAAAATTACATACACACATACATACACATGACATAGCTCGAAGAATTGCCAAACTTAAGTGGCAGTGGGCAGGGCACATTGCTCGCAGAACAGATGGCCGATGGGGCCGAAAGGTTCTGGAGTGGCGACCGCGTACCGGAAGGCGTAGCGTTGGAAGGCCTCCCACAAGGTGGACCGACGACCTTGTGAAGGCCGCAGGAACTCGTTGGATGCGAGAAGCACAAAACCGGTCGAAGTGGAGGTGCTTGGGGGAGGTCTATGTCCAGCAGTGGACGTCTTTCGGCTGAAATGATGATGATGATGAACATTAAAATTAATTTGTGATTATTTGGTAACATTACCATAAAGTTTGTGTTAAGTTGTTGATACCACCGCCCCGCGCGTGTCTAGTGCCATGGTTTATTTCGTGCCAATTTTGAAGCTATTTGTTTTGTTTAAAAAATTCAGATTTTTATTTCTAGCAAAATTGTTTTTATTTTTTTTGCCGACTGATAACAACTTGTAATACCCGCTGTAGTATTTAATTTGATAACCTAATCGCCACTGTATACCTAGCTAGATCGGCCCAGAATAATATCCTACCAACAAATCTACTAACAGCAGCTATTGACTCAATGAAGTGAAACAGCCAAAACTAATAACATTGTATAACGTACAAAATAACACTTTTTGCATACTAACCAGCCATTACACAACTTCATTGATACAAGCGGCCCTTAGCGCCCATGGCTTAGCCGTGAAAGTATGCGGCGCACGGTCGACCGGTTCGATTCCGTGCAGTATTACCTAACTTAGCCGAAGAACGTACCTATTGTTCTGCTCAGTCCCTTACGTAACGGCGTGATGATGATATGTGCCGATTTGATGACTATTATTGTTAGTCTGGTGTTACAATTGGTAGACCGGTTTTGATATACTTAAGTGAAGTTTTATTTCCTTGAATAAATGACATCGTAATTAAGTGGTTGATCAATTAAAGGTCGCGGGTTCAATTTCTGCACGAATTCTTGGTATTCGTGCATGCAAGATTGTTGTCTTAGGCACAGGCATTCAATTCAAGTCTTTATGAATAGAAGAAGAAAGAAAGAAAATAGATTTATTTGTGGAAAACATGACGCAAAGAAAGAATACAAACACAAAACAGTGGCACTCCGGGAGTACTGACAGAAGTGAAAACAAAACGCAAACAGAATACTTTGCCATCACTCACTGACATATCGGATATACATTAAAACCGAGTACATCCCGAGGACAGCCGAACACTTCCAAAGCGGTGTCGTTACGGTAACAGTGGCGCGAATTCAATGGTTTTTTTTACATATGTACACACAAACTAAAATATATAAGGTGTAAAAAAATGAACTGCAAGAACTTTAAGAGGTGCTTTACACCATCGAACTGAACAACTTTCACTGTGGGACTAACTCCGAAATCACGGAAAAAAAATCAGCTGTTTCATACAAAAGTTCAATACCTACTCGGCCAAAATGTATGAAACAGCTGATTTTTTTTTCGTGATTTCGGAGTTGGTCCCATAGTGAAAGTTGTTCAGTTCGATGGTCTAAAGCACCTCTTAAAGTTCTTGCAGTTAATTTTTTTACACCTTATATACAGGGTGTTACAGAAAGGGTATATCAATACAAACAGGTTGAAGAGTGTATCTGGTCTAGAGTCTCTGTACAAAATTTCAGCTCAAAAGCAGTAACTTTGAAAATGCTTAATATTTTTTTATTTCGATAGTTTATTAAATTGAAATCATAAAAAACGTGTCACCGCACTACGAGGGTCATTATCCATTATCTGTAGTGTGTATGTGCGCCTAGTACACGCACATCACGCCGCCGCGCGCCAGTGCAGCGCCGTGATGTCGAAATAAAAAAAATATTAAGCATTTTCAAAGTTAATGCTTTTGAGCTGAAATTTTGTACAGAGATTCTAGACCAGATACACTCTTCAACCGGCAGCCTAATTGCGGAACGCCAAATCGTCAAATGATTCTGATCAGTTGGCTTCATTTCTATCACAATTGGCTTCATTTTACGATTTTCGAATTGCGAAACTCTAGTTTCTGCGCAGGGCCTTAACGTTCATAATTGGTTTCATAATAAACTAGAGTTTCGCAATTCGAAAATCGTAAAATGAAGCCAATTGTGATAGAAATGAAGCCAACTGATCAGAATCATTTGACGATTTGGCGTTCCGCAATTAGGCTGCCGTTTGTATTGTTATACCCTTTCTGTAACACCCTGTATATATATTATATACAAATAAAAATAAGAAAAACATAGGAGCTCATTGGGCATCGAAAAAAAAAACCCAAAATACAAGAGTCAATACCTACCAACGAATCTTGTAAGTATTGACTCTTGTATTTTCCGTTTCATTAAACTTCTAAGTTTGTGCTAAAGATTTAATAATAAAAATAATTGTGAGTTTTCACTTCAAAAAAATGGTTTTTTCCCATCTCAAAAAATGCCCAATGGGCCTGAAGAAGTTTTCACTTCAAAGAAAGAACAAGTTTAGGGAAAACATGCAACAATCAACTCAGCCTATCGCAGTCCACTGCTGGACATAAGCCTCTCCCAGGCTGCGCCACAACACCCTGTCCTCCGCCTTCCGCGTCCAGTCTGTCCCAGCCACCTTTTTTTAGTCGTCGGTCCATCTAGCCGGGGGTTGTCCCACACTATGCTTGCCGATACGCGGTAAGACCGCCCATTGTGTCACCCATTGTAAAGTTTCTATATTTATGTCTGTAATTTATATGGTGTACATAATAAAGAGTATTCTATTCTATTTTATTCTATTCTCCACTCTAGCATAGCTATTCACAACTGTTCTTTTAGACATACTTCCGTACCGTATTGAACATCAATCAATGTTATCGTAGGAAGGCTATAGACTATAATTATAACATCACGCTACGACCAATAAGAGCGGAACATCAATGAAAAATGTTGCGAAAACGGGAAAAAATATTTCTTTTGAGAGCTTCCGTTGCGTACGCTGCGTAAACGGTTAAAGTTACCCAAAAATAATGTATGACGGAATTGTTCCCCTGTAAAGTTCTAAAAAAAGTCTGTGATAGCATATATCTATCTTTTAAAGACTCACTCATTTGTTCTAAAATAATGCATTATCTGCGAAGGTGTTTTTATAAACATGATATTATTCATTATCCAAACAAATACGGGATTCATCACGAGTATATAATTTTGAACAAAAATGCCCTTGACATCATTTGATTTCAATGAATATCTTAGGAGATATCAGAGGTTTAAAATAACTCTGCAAGTCGGCCGGGCATGAGGGCATAAATTACTCTTTACTTATAACTCCGGTATAGCCTGACTGACCGACTGATATATCACCGCACAGCCTAAACCGCCGCGCTGGTCCTAGAGACATTTTATTCAATAATTGTTTACAATGATACACATACATCTTATAGGCTATAATTTCTTGTTACAAATGAATTAGACATCTGTAGCCGAACTAGGCGAAAGCCTGTATTTCGGCTATCAGCGCCCAAACCCTCAAATAATAAACACATAAAAATAGCCATCAAGTAGAGATGTTAACAATTTGTAGATTTAAAAAAATATATATTAAAAAAGCGATCATAAGTAACATAATACACTCCTTTGCAAAAAAAACGGGCACTTTAGATTTTTTCTCTACTTCAATGAAGAAGAACAAGAAAGTGATTTTATTAATTTGACGATGTATTGGTTTGTTATTTGAAGCATCCTAGCATGATTCTTCACGTTCCAAATTTAAATTTTGAAATGAACAAAAGAAAAATAATGATTATTGTGGATTATTGTAAAATTGCTTTACTAATGGCGCGAATTGCTGAAACGATTTTTTTACTGATTACTAAAATTTTAAAACTTTTTGCATATTTTCTGCAAATTAAACAAATTCATCTTTCTTTTTACATTAAATACCACTTTTTGATATGAGTGATAAAGCGATAAGGGCCGGTAAAATTATAGCCCTATTTGAAGAAGGTTGTTCGCAAACTTACGTGTCTCAGCGGCTAAATGTGAGTCGTTACTGTCCAGAGGACTTGGCAACGGTATCAAGAGACCGGTGCGGTCAAAAGAAGACCCGGTTCGGGAAGAAAACGATGCACAGAACCAAGAGATGACCGCTTTTTGGTGAGTCAGGCGTTGCAGAATCGTAAGGCGTCAAGTGTGGACCTAAAGAAGAGCCTTGAAAAAGTAAGAGGAGTAGAAGTTAGCTTGTGGACGGTCAGGAGGAGGCTTTTGGCTGCCAATATCAGGAGTTACCACCCGGCTCGGGGCCCTAAATTACTCCGTGAGCACTGTGTTGCTCGACTTCAGTTTGCTCGAGACTGTGCTTCATGGACTCTGGAGGACTGGAATAAAGTATTGTTTTCTGATGAAGCTAGAATCTCTTTGTGTGGAGAGGACCGACGCCGGCGAGTGCTGCGAAGACCACGGGAACGCTATGCGGAAGTGTGTTTCGAAGAAATCACTCCTTATGCCGGAGGCTCCGTTATGGTTTGGGCAGCAATTAATTCGACGGAGTGTACGGAGTTAGTTTTCATAGAAAATGAAACATTAAATGCACACCGGTACATAATGGAAGTCCTAATTCCATATGCACAACCCGCATTGACTGCCCTTGGGGAAGATTCCATTTTTATGGACGACAATGCTCGCCCGCACCGTTCTGGCGACGTGGAAGCGTACATGCAAGAAGTTGGAATCCGTCTTTTAGATTAGCCAGCTCGAAGTCCTGACCTCAATCCAATTGAGCATGTCTGGGATGTTCTAAAGAGACGGATTAGATCAGTGCGACCTGCTCCACAAAACATCAGGGAGCTAAAAAGAGTCATTGCAGAAGTGTGGGAACGTATTCCTCAAAACGTTATTAAAAATATCGTGGAAAGCATGCCCAGAAGGATTAAAGCTGTGATTTTGGCAAGAGGAGGTCACACTCGTTATTAGGTTTTTACATTGGTAACTTTATTTAATTTAAAAAAGTAAAAAAATCTTCTTGTCTTTATTGCCCACCACTTCTTATTGTTTGGCCGTTACATCGGTTTTAAAGAGTTCATCGATTTTTTTTAAATTGCCAGAATTCACTTCACGCGTATTAATTTACACGATTATAAGTATACAGACTACGTCAAACAATTAAATTTCATTTAATTAACTCAAATCGACCTAAGAACGTAAAGGAGATGGCAGTTTTTGGCATTGCTAATTTTGGAAAGGTACAGAATTCAAAGCTATTTAAAAAAAAGCGCTTATTTTTATGTATTGATAGCCAGATTAACTTTATTATTGAGAATTGGGATTAAATCTCGTTAAATATGAGTAAATTGAGCAGCCGGAAACAAGGCTTTTTGGACTTGTTATACTATATGACAGTGTTGTCATGGCAAACAAACAAACATGACTCTTTAGAAGATGACCACAGAGTACTTTTTGATAGACTAAGATGACACACAAAACTTCACAAGTCACATTCGCTCGCTCGCTACTATTTTGTGCTGTGTGAATGTTTTGTGCGCCCAAAGTTTTACGTGGACTTTTAGAACGACCTGGCTTGCTTTTGGATTTCGAAGACTCCTACCTTTCTGAACGACTGTTGCTAGACTTGGACCTCGACGTTTTCTATATGCTTAGATTATTATTTCGTTTATTTATTTATGTACATATTAATTTACATTTTTAAATATTTCTTAAAATATAAAAAATACGTATAAAAAACATTTAAAAATATAAAAAATAGTATTCCGCCGGTGTCGGGAGCAGGGTCCAAGCTACCGGTGGTTAGGGCTCCAGAGACAGGAACCTCCTCACAATACGAGCCGTATCAAGGAGTACTGCCTTCTGAATCAGGCCCTTGATCCAACCGCCTAACGAGAGCCTCGACAGATGTTGGTCGAGGCTTTGGGCCATAAGCCCATTGGCCGATACGACAATCGGCACAATGATAGCCGAGCTCACATTCCACATGTCAACAACCTCGTGTGCTAAGTCAAGATATTTAATTTGTTTCTCTTTCTCAGCTTTCACGAGGTTCCCGTCATGTGGAATGGTAACGTCGACAATCATTGTGCGGCGCGCTAATCGATCTATCACCACTATATCAGGCTTATTGGCAACAATAGTCCTGTCAGTAATGATAGACCGATCCCAGTACAGCGTGGCATGGTCATTTTCAAGAACTGGGTCGGGCACATACTTGTAATACGGTACCTCAGAATCCACAAGTTTATATTTCAAAGCAAGTTGCTGGTGAATAATCCTGGCTACTTGGTTATGCCTGTGCAAGTACTCGCCGTTAGCCAGACGAGAACGACCAGAGATAATATGTCTGATAGACTCACCCGGACGGTGGCATGCCCGACACACGCAACCGCGGGACGGTTCCTTCATAATATGTCTCCGGTAGTTATTCGTCAAGATAACTTCGTCCATAATTGCACAGACGAAACCTTCGGTTTCTCCGAAAAGATTACCAAAACGTAACCAGGATACGGACGCTAAGAAATCTACACCGGGCTCATGAAGAGCCCGATAGAAGCGCCCGTGAAGCTCCTTGCTTTGCCATACCTTCTTGCGGTCATCGGTAGTAAGTACTACAGGTTTGCGCCAGTTCTCTTTAGCCATGGACAGCGGGGTGAGCCCTTTGTCCATTGCGACCACATCACGGTGCATACCCACTTCAGCTTTTAAAAAGTATTCCCTGAGACTGCACACCTCGCGGTTGTGGAGGGTCTTTGCATTTAAAAAGCCTCGACCCCCACACTTCCGCGGGATATACAGTTTCATCACCGATGATCGTGGGTGATGCATCCGATTTGAAGTCAGCAGTGTGCGGATCCTTCTATCCAGGGCGTCGAGTTCGGTTTGAGTCCATTTGAGAATGCCGAAAGAGTACATCAAAACCGGCATGACCCAACCGTTGAAGGCTCGCACCTTATTTCCGCCCGAAAGAAGACTAATTAATACTTTCCTCAGGCGACAAAAGAAGCGTTCCTTCAACGATTGCTTCATGTCAGCATCGTTGATGCCTAACGCTTCCGACATACCCAAATACTTATAGCTTTCAGATGAGGAGAGGGATCTAAGGTTTATGGAATCCGAGAGTTGAATTCCCTCAGAATCCATAATCTCCCCTCGCTTTACATGCATGACTGCACATTTGTCCACACCAAATTCCATCCTGATGGCGCTACTGAAAGTTTCAGTTACCTTCAGTAGCTCCATCAGATGCAATTTGTTGGGGGCAAAGAGTTTCAAATCGTCCATTTAGAGGAGGTGAGATATGACCTGACCACCTCTCCTCAACCGATAGCCTAGACCTGAATCCTCCAGTAGTGTACTTAGAGGATTCAGGGCTAAGCAGAACCAAAGTGGACTCAAACTGTCGCCCTAAAATATTCCCCGCTTAATCCATACAGGTTCATTATTCCCCTGGATCTGCCAACATCCTGGATAGCGAAGGACCGTCTTCCATTGCCCCATACACGACTCAAGGAAGATGCGTAGAGTTGCATCTATCTTGTACAACTCCAGCACCCTCATGAGCCATGTATGTGGCACCGAGTCGTAAGCCTTCTTATAGTCTATCCAACATGTCGACATATCCTTGCGGGATCGACGAACCTGTTGGCTAATGGCCATGTCTATGAGGAGTAGCTCCTTAGTACCGCGGGACCCATTCTTACATCCATTTTGAGAGGCAGACATAATCGAGTTACTCTCAATGTGCGTATTAATTTTCGCTCTCAAAATGGATGTAAGAAGTTTATAAACCGTCGACAAACACGTGATCGGTCTATAGATTATTATTTTATTATTATTCTTATTGTTTATTATTATTCCTATTATATGCTTAGATTCCGATAAGTGAGTCTCTAGAGTCTCCTGAGTTTTCTGTGACTACTGAGTTTAATTAAAACTGACCGAGTATCTACACTTGAAACTGTCATTAGGTCTATGATCAGTGGGTAAATCATTGAACTAAATAGTTATTTATCATTTTTGAAGTCCTTACAAAGCATAATTAGCAATATGGTATGCATACAATAAACATTTATGCGTTAAAATAGTAATAGAGGTAAAATAACCTGTTAAAGTACAAACATTAATGCACTTAACCTCACTTTTACAAAAATTAAGATTTCTCTTTAACCCCATTGTAATTATTTTTTATTTATTTTTTTAACAAAAGCTCATAATATTCCCTATCAAACCATGCCACTTTTATTTCTGTGGAAACTAAAAAGTTTAATGCCAGCGTTCTATGAACTTCTGCCATTCTCCTTTCCTTAGGTGCCAGTTTTTTTTTGCAAAAGAGTGTAATTTGATACAATAAAATAATATGAACATTAAAGGCAATAATTATTTTTAGAACTTTCCAAAAATTAAAATTTAATTAAGTAAATAAATTAGATTAAAATTAAAAATAAAATATAAACTGAACAGTGTATGTGTCCTCTCTTTGTGTGACATGATTGTGTGTGTGTGAATGTAAGAGGGTGTGTGTTTGTGGTAAGTATTAAATTACTGTGGTATATGTAGTATCAACTCAGTGTCTTCGTAAGTAAGTTTTTGTAAATATTTTGTTACCTTTTCCTTATGAATAGTGTGTAATATTTAAGCAATGCGGTATGTGAATCTTCTTGTACATAGATATGAAATACTCTAGTCTTGGGTACTTTGCCGGTCGGAGGTCACACAGGTTGCCGTCTCATTGAAGATGTCCTAATGTTTGTTGAGCTCGCACTGAGCTCTGAGTGACCAATAGTATGACGCGTTGAGTTTGTGATGTAGGCTCTTAATTAAGGTGAAGGTATTATTACTACATCTTAGAACGATATACTAGGTGTTAACTTAAGCCTTTTGCGATTTAAAATAAAATTGTACGACGAGGGTGGTGTGGTAACGGCCACGACTTACGAGTTGTATGTCGTTGGTTCGAACTCAGACTAGCGCTTTACTTGGTGTAAATTATTTCATCACAACTCTCAAAACAGTGAAGGAAACATCGTGGGGATATTGGCATATCCTAGCACCAAAAATTTTAAGACATGTGACATGTACCAACCCGCACTGGACCCGCGTGGTGGATTCCGGCCAACTCCCTCTCACCGAGAGCAGGCCTGTGTCCCAGCAGTGGGAACATTATAGGCTGATTATGTATGAAAAAATATATATTAAATTGGCTCAATGGTAATAAAGGAAAGCATTCATTAAATGAAATAAATGTCAAAGCAATTTTACGCAATAATTGTCAATCAAATTTCAATATTTGACACGATTATTTATGTCGCCTTTTACGCTACAAGGATCTGTGTGTCTCCCTATTTAATTAAACAGATATTGGATCACAGATTAAAGTTAAGAAAATCGAAATGACATAATAAACAAGAGTATCGTGTCATCCTTAGAAAAAGGCGCCTTAACAATAAACTATTGTTATTGAAATATACCAAGATTCAAGTTAAAACATGAGCAAACGGCAGGATGCTAACATCCTATAACAACAGCCACAAGGGAGAATTAAAACAGCGTCCACAAGTTTTTTTGTAAATTGTAACGAGGTTGTGGGTTCAAATCCGGGCAAGTACCTACCAATGTGACTTTTTCAATTCATAATGTCGTTTCTAAGTTCATTTCGGTTCTCAAGGAAGGGAGGGGCTTGTGGCGATGTATGATAATAACAACCGTACGGGTCGAACGATCAGGTTAAGCTGCGGTTGACGCGGTTGGCCCGTGGATGGTTGACCATCTTTACATACCAAGACCCCTTCGTGTCTCGCAAAGCACGTTAAGCCGTTGATGCCAGCTGTTATTCCTAGGTCTTTGACAGTCGTTATGGGCAGGGAGAAGCCCAAAATTTCAACAACAAAGGGTTTGTGTTACCTACCCATTAACTGGGTTGTTGAGGTTAGCTAGGCAGTCGTTCCATGTAAAATATATACTGGTATTTTCCTGTGTCCTAATCCAGGTCATTATCTACCCGTATGCCAAATTACATCCAAATCCGTTCAGCCGTTTTAGCGTGAAAGCGTAACAAACAAACATACCAAAAATAAAATCTTTTATTTTTATAACATTAGTTTAGATGGGTCTGAGTAGTATATTCCTTGGTCTATAGTACTGTTACATCGCTTTTAATTACAATTTGCAGCGCACCAAGCTTACGGTAGGTACTGTGATGTTTACGCAACGGGGGGAACTATTTTATTGGAAAGAAACTCCCTTTAGACTTGTATAGGATATTATTCAGGAGTCTTTCATCATATATATATAATTATTCCATCTTATTTCTTATAAGTACGTCAAACCTACCACTCTCTATATGACACATGCTTAAACGCTTGAATGGAACATGCCTCTAAATATTATCGGCCAGCATCTCAAACGAGGTCTTCTCGCGAAAAGGTCCCTACACTACAGTACTGAGCGTTGTAAGCAATAAGCAACATTGTCATGTTATTACTACCCAAAATTACACAATCGTCTCATCAAATCGCTTTCGTGGGTCGGCAGAACCAGGGCTGGGCTACCCTCTCGAATGTAGGTATTGGACACAAGTCTTATAAATATGTTATGAACTAATCTGCATTCGCGACTTATTTGCCAAAAATGTAAACAAATATGAGTTTATGAAAAAATAACTTTAAATCCTACACAATAAAGTTCAGTTTACGCTACAACTTCAAACATTTTTATAACTTTTTTCAATAGTGCTAGTCACTCTGAAATCAACTTAATTACCATTAAAATAAAGTTGATATTTGTTTAATTTGAAATAAGATCAATCATCTGAAACATAAAGAATAGACTTTACACATAACACAACATCACGCCTGTAATCACCGTAGTTCACACTACGGTGATTACAGGCGTGCCTAACGGCAGAGGTCACCTATATTAATAGTAATAATATTTATATGAATAGGTCTTTGGGAAAAATATGCACAACATTACATAGGTACATAAATCCAAGTTATTACAAAGTAAAGTTTAAATAAAAACAGACATTATTTACAATACGAACAAACAAAACCAGTAATAATCAAATGACAAATTGGCAGAAAAAGAAGAACTAATTCTCCTTTCGCCATCCAAACATATATACAACAGTTCCTACATCTCAGCCGACCTCTCCGAGTGATGCAAGCGTGATGCGTGACGCCTATGTGTAATTACCTAAAACATAAACAGATCATTCGCGCATGACGTATGTATTAACCTTTATCAATTACAGCCTAGTAGAGGCTTCGACTGCGTATACGCACCAGCCCTCGCGACTCACTGCCTGTGATATTTCTCAATACCTACTCAGTTCACGTTAGCAGCTCGCGCCAGGCGCACGTCTGTCGCGCCACCCACCAAATTAGACCGCGAGTGTTTTAATACTTAATTATTTATAAATTTATTTATTTCACAATTTAACAACAGTGCTGTTTTGTGAAGTGATAAAAAAGGAGGTTTTTCACAAGGAGGATTGTGTGTGTGAGTACTTTTTTTTATTGTTTTTATGTCAACTTTTTTATTTCGTTTTGTAGGGTAGTTTGTTTTGTTCGAACCGGACGAAGACAGTGCAATTATTTCTGAGATAACAATCGGAAAATTATTGCTTCTGTCTGAGATTTGCCTTGAATTCAGTCGTGATTTCAAGATCTATTTTTAAAGGTCAGGAAATGAGATTTGCAGTTTTCAGTAGAACACTTTTATTTAAGCACTTTTAATTACAGAATACTTTTTAGTCCTCCTTCGTCGACCAGACATCGAACTCGAATGCCTGCCAGAATGCCCGTGTTCGCGTGTCACCCTTCTCAATCCCCTCCGGTGAGTTCCGGAACAAACGTCAGAGTGAAGTGTCGGAACGAATGACTGATTAGTCAATACACCATTTAAATCACGCGAACACGGACATAGAATCATGATGTAAACATAATAAATTATGATAAATATTATTACAAAAATACAAGTAGTCTTTAATTGTACTAAAAATGCTAACAGTCGGCCTTTCCTGACGTTTACACGTCCCGTGGAAAGAATAATTTTAAATTAATAACAAAATTAAACTTACATTAACTAATGATAATTAAAATAGCTAAAGAGATGTATACCTATATTATATGAAAGCAGTTATATTTGCAATAGGTTATTGAATATGAAACAGTACTTTGGTTGTAAAAATTATAATACTTAGATTCTAAAATAATAACAGACTTATATTATCATGCATTAGGTGCTAAATGGAAACATAATATTTAATGTACCTAATTAATTCACATTAAAACATTTATAAAAGCTTTGTTCAACTAGTTATAATCTGGTTTGTTTCTGCTATTAAAGTACGACATCATTATCTCGCTTAATTACGCTTGCACCATCAGCATTGAAGGAACCACGGTGGCCTCTACATATCCACAACAGCTCAATCATGCTGTGGCCCCTTCATGTCCACAGCACGCCAGCGACAATACCACAGTTGCAAGTATAATTTACGCTACTCTGATGTACTGTGTCCCCTTCATGTCCACAGCACATCATGTAAATTACTGAATACTTCTAAGTTATTATGGCCTCTTCATATCCATAACAACAACTAAACGACTCACTGTAGCCCCTGCATGTCTACAGTTTGCCTCAGTTATTGAATTAAGTATTCTTATTCATTTTTGTATTACTTAATCAAGTTCATAATATCTAATCTTCGATTTATTTTAATTAATTTACGTACATACTATAATTTTAATTTACATACCTAATTATCATAATTAATATTTTTCCATTGTATATCATAATCATTTTCGAACTATTTCCTAACATCATTAGTTTTTCTCATCACTACCCAACTAAAAGAGCAATTCACTCATTCTCGTCATTCTCCGAGACTGAATCACTATCACTCTCATTGTTTCTATTAAAAGCTAACCACGGATGAATTTTATCAATAGAAAACACACCAGTGAAGCTTCTATTTCCCTTACGGGAGAGTGGGGTATCTTCTACTTTATACCTGTCGTTATCGAAGACCTCTACAATGCGATAAGGACCACGAAGCTTTGGGACTAATTTCCTACTTTTTCCCGTCGATGGGATTTCTCTTTCTATCCGAACTAAATCACCGATTTGGAAAGAAACTTTCTTCCTACCTTTATCATATCGCTTCTTCTGTTCTAATTGATTCTTTTCGACATGCCGTGATATTTCATCTCTTATTATTTCTACGTTATTTCCTACTTCCTCAGAATCATCAATTACGTTTAGATTTAATAATGAATTAGGTGTGCCAACTAAATCGATACCGAATAATGCTTGTGACGGTGTTTTTCCGATTCCTTTATTTAGGGTATTATTTAAGCCCCACTGTATTTCGGATACGCGTTCATCCCATAAATGCTCTGGTCTATTATGATTAACGGCAGTTAGGGCAGCTAGGACAGTGCGATTGTAGCGTTCCACTTGCCCATTTGCACGTGGTGTCGCTACCGCATTCAAGATGTGCTTAATACCTAACATGCTTAAATATTCTTCAAAACGTTTGGACGTAAACGAACTCCCTCTGTCCGAAATTATTCGTGTGGGAACGCCAAAAGTGTGGAAATAATTTTTCAAAGCAGATATGGAATTCACAGATTTTGTATTTTTGACCGGGGCTAATATAATATATTTCGTAAACGCATCAACAATTAAAAGCAAATACGCGTTCTTCTTTTTGCTTCGCACAAAAGGACCCAAATGGTCTATATGCAGGGTATGAAAGGGACGATCAACTTTGGGAATCGGATGAAGTTCTCCCGCCTTTTTACCGGCTGGTATTTTTGCATGAGCACACTGCAGACAGGACTCGACGTATTTTTTAACAAACCGTCTCATTTTGGCGAACCAGAAATTACTCTTAATTTTATCGTATGTCTTATCGAAACAGTAGTGACCTATATCATCATGATGAGCCTTTAATACCTGCCATCTAACCCCCTTCGGTACAACCCAGCGATCACCTGCCTCAGTTTTTCTATACAATAAACCTCTTTTGATCACAAAATTATTTTTAATTTCTAAAATACCGTTTGTGTTTTCATCTTTCAAAATAGATATGATACGTTGAAGTTCAGGGTCGCTCTGTTGTACCGTTGTTATCCATTTAGTTTCTACGCACCGTACCTCAACAAACTCTAGTTCTACTGGGTTTCGACTAAGTGCATCTACGTGGGACATAGTGGAACCCGACTTGTAAATTATTTTAAAATCATACTCTTGCATAATGTTCCACCATCTCGCCACCCTAGGTAAGATATCTCTTTTCTCAAACGTAGCCCTTAATGAATTACAGTCCGTAACAATCGTAAACGGTATGCCTATTAGGTAAGTTCTGAATCGTTGTAACGAACTCGCGACCGCCAAGGTTTCCAAATCGTATGAAGTAAAACGAGACTCTTCCGGTGAGGTTTGTCTGCTATAATAAGCTACAGCATTAAAAGGAGCATCATTACCAGTTCTTTGTAATAAAATACCAGCAATACCGATTTTTGAAGCGTCTGTATGAAGTTGAGTTTCAGACGCGGGGTTGTAGAATGCCAAAATTGGGCGCTTGACTAATTCACCCTTTAAAGCTATAAAAGCATTCTCCTCACACTCCGACCACTGCCATTTTGCATCTTTTCTCAAAAGTTGTGTAAGTGGTCGAGCTATTGATGAGAACGCTCTTATAAACCGGCGGAAGAAGCTACAAAGTCCCAAAAACTGTCTAACTTTGTGTTGGTCAGTAGGGCGAGGAAATACCTCCACTGCGTTTATTTTAGTTTTACCCGGTCTAATCCCGTCGGCACATACTTCAAACCCAAGATAGTCGATGGATTCCTTTAAGAAATTACACTTAGACAGCTTTAACGTAATGCCAGCGGTACGAAATAACTCTAGAGTTGATTTTAGTTTATGGAAGCCTTCCTCTATGCTTTTGGACGGTATTATGACATCGTCCATATAAGCGAATGCCTCCTTAAAACGTGCATTGCCCAGTATGTTGTTAATTGCTCTTTGAAAATTAGACGGCGCATTAACAAGTCCAAAAGGCATCCTGTTGAACTCATAATGCCCATCGGGTGTTATGAAGGCTGTCAGATGTTTTGAGGCTTCGGACATACACAATTGATAATAGCCTGACATAAAGTCTAAAGTTGTATAATAATTATAACCCGACAAATTGTCTAGCTGATCATCAATTCTAGGTATAGGATAATGCTCCTTAATAGTTTTCTTATTGAGAGCCCTATAGTCAATACATAATCTGTACTCCCCGGACTTCTTCTTCACGAGGAGAACAGGAGATGCATAGTTTGAAGTTGACGGCCTAACTATGCCAGAGTCTTCCAATTCCTGTACCATTTCACGAACAACTTGTCGTTCCGTAAAAGGCATGCGATACGGTCTGTAAACCACCGGTGTAGTATCGCTCAACTTTATATCCATCTCAGTGTTAGTAATACACCCCAATTCTTTCGTAGAGAAAGCAAAACAATCTCTGAATTCGTTTAAAAGACAAGTTAATTGGAGTAGATCACTCTGATCAATTTGGTCGCTAACGGACAACATATTACTGTCAATAACACTATTCGGAGGGTCACTACCAGTACATCGCTCAATTTTATTAACGGTATGACAATGAATTTGAGTTAAAGGGAGAGCTCGTGATAAGAGGGTACCTTTGTTTAAAATGAAGTCGGCTTCCGTTAAACCTTCCAACCAGAGAGTTGCCCTACCACGAACTAGTGCCAAAATACAAGGCATAATGTCATACATCTTTCGAGGCTGAGAGTGTAGGCTAGGCTCGACCAAAACATCGCCGTCATATTGTGGATTTGAGTATACAGCCACTTCAGCACGGCCTGCTATGGTGGTCGTCTCATACGCATAAAGTTCTACACATACAGGTTCATTTACCGCTTTGCTTTTAATAATTAATTCGTCTTTCGTCTTGTAAACCACTACATAATTTTGTTCCGTAAACGTATGACCTACTAACAATGATACTTTTAAAAAATGATCAGGGACTATCAATACTTCTACGCGTGCTTTTACCAAATCTATCTCGATGTCGACTTCGCATTTTCCTATACAATGAACCAGAGAATTTCCGAATCCCCTCAAAACTGGTAAATTATTGTAAGATAACGTTAAGTTTAGTTTTAGCGCATCCGATTCTCTAAGCATTGTAATTTGGCTGCCAAAATCAACGAAACATTTCAAAATTTGTCCATTAACTGTTGCATTTTTAAAATACTTCGTATCATTATCTTGTTCCTTTGAAATATTTAAGACTGTCTTATTATTTTGTGATTCATTTTTATTGGGGCAATCGTTTACCAAGTGACCTACTTTATGGCAGTGTTCGCATCTTTTAATTGGGTGTTTACATTTATAGTAGGGGTGACCTTCTACCCCGCAATTGTAACATTTTGATACATTATCCTTATTGTCTTTAGGCGTATTATATTTTAATGATTTTGATCGTTTGCTGTCAGAAGGGCTCGGCTGCGAAGTCACGTCAGATTTATCATTTCTTTTAGTGGTTCTTACATTGCGAAGATAAACTAACAATTTATCCGGCTCATTAAACTGAACAGCCTCTGCACTAGTTCTAACAGATCTATCATCAATGCCATATAATAAACAATCAATGGCGTCTTTACCAGAAATTTTACATCTATTTATTAGAACCATCTTTTCGTAGTAGTACTCTTCTAAATTATCCCCGAAACGTGCTTTACAGGCGAGCATTTCAGTCAGCAATCGACCATAGTTGTCATCACAAGGGAATGCTAAGCGCAGTTTTTGTTGCCACTCTGTCCACGTAAATAACAGACTAGGTAAGCCTTGGTACCATTTTTGAGCTAGTCCAACCAATTTCGGTAACGCGTAGTGGACTATTTGTCTTTCTGTCCAATTATAAATCTTCGCGCATTCATTGACTTTAGTAATCCAAATATCAATACTCTGATTTCGCTTAGTTGGGTCAAATTCGGGCACAACATTCATACTCGGAAAACGCTCTGAACTGCCGTCAGTACGAATAGATTGAACTAGCTCTCTTAATATATTCGCGTAACTAGAATCTAAAACAGTAAATTGGTTACTTGTCAGTGGTGGTGTGGTGTTATCGGGAGCAGCTGATGCACTTGGTTGACCGTTGTAATGCTGATTGCTAGACCCAGCACGTAGTTCTTCTGCCGGGTTCTCAGGTAATTCAGGTGTTCTGGAACAACGCCTTCTGTTCTTTTCTTGCCTCGAGCGCTTGCGCCGTGATCGCTTGCGCCGTGATCTGCGACCACGCCGATTCTCTGGGGATGACTCGGTCTCACTACTGGAGTCCATAGACTTGGAGTCTCTGACGCGTTTCCGCGATCGATGACTTGGCATGTTTATCACGTAACTGAAACCATATATAAACAAAAGAACAAGTAAACGTCACTTAAAAAAAAAAAAACAAGCTAAAAAAAATCAGGAAAACAACTAAACGTGGCTTATCTATCATTTGACGAATGAGTAAATATATTAGTAGCTCGGGTTATTATTGTTGTAGAAATCTAGAAAGTAACGTAACCGCAAACATGAAGGTATATAATTAGGAACTAAAAACAACCTAAACCGAAAAGAGATGTAGGTAGGTTATGAAAATTAAATGTAATATATATATATATTTTTTTTTTTTTTTTTTTAGTAAAGGGGTCTTGCATATAACACTCCTCCAAATTCAAAATTAAAAAAAATAATAAATAATAAAAAAAAAAACGTTTACGAACTGTTTTAATAATTATGTTTTGAGTATACGGGATTAGCAATACCTAATTATGAAAATAGAGTGTTGTGTTAACAGCTAACTGACGTAATAATGATAACTGTATTTTGTAACAACCATATCTATTGCCTTCTACTTATTGGTACTTACCTATTTTAGGAAGTTCAGAAAAGGCAAGAAAGTATATAAGCGTGACTAATAACTGTAAATCATTTCAATAAGTAGGTATGATTTTCACTTATTAACGATTACAATTCGAAATAAGATATAGAATGACACAAGATTCAATTACCTTTCAAATTGGGCGTTAGGTTTTCACCAAAACCGTTGCGCGTTCTGGTGTGATCCCACTTCTGACCTTTTAAAGGTCAGGAAATGAGATTTGCAGTTTTCAGTAGAACACTTTTATTTAAGCACTTTTAATTACAGAATACTTTTTAGTCCTCCTTCGTCGACCAGACATCGAACTCGAATGCCTGCCAGAATGCCCGTGTTCGCGTGTCACCCTTCTCAATCCCCTCCGGTGAGTTCCGGAACAAACGTCAGAGTGAAGTGTCGGAACGAATGACTGATTAGTCAATACACCATTTAAATCACGCGAACACGGACATAGAATCATGATGTAAACATAATAAATTATGATAAATATTATTACAAAAATACAAGTAGTCTTTAATTGTACTAAAAATGCTAACACTATGATTACAACATCTCGCCGAGAGAATACTCCTTGTCGACGTTTAACTTGCAATTTAACTTAGCAATTTGAGTTCGCAGTTAGATAAGTGTATGTTTGTATGCACAGCCAAGCACGCTTCCTTGACCGGATGCACTGAAGTTAATACTGAGTTTCATGTCATTTGAACTCATGCATAACACCGTGGCTTCGGATGCAATTTATTGATGCAACTGTGCGAACACTTAGCAGGTCGTCAAGGTAGTTCACATAAGCTACCGATTAGAACACATTGACGATTATAATCATTGAATATATAAAAAAGCTAAAATATATCGAAACAAAACCTTCTACATTGGCTCCACCTAAGGAGACAGGTACCTAAATAAAATATCCAATGAAATCATCAACTCAAAAACTAGAGCAATTCAAGTCTCACTAATTCAGCGACTCCAACACTTGATACTGCTACAAAAGTTTTATAAGTAGGTATGCAGCATCGATCACTAAACCAGCCGGCTTCGCAAGGCCCAAATGTCAAGATTTTATTAATGAATATTTATATTCCTTTCTTTCTTTAATTAAAACGGTTTATAAGCAATTACAGAAATTAAAGACACTGTTTGTATATACAAAAAAAAAGATTAAATATAAAATCATCAAGTAAAAAGTTAACAACACTTTCATATATCCCTCTCACAGAAACACACACACACATGAATATGGCTGTTAGATGAAAACCTTCGCAAAATTTTAGTATTTACTTATTTGGGTAGTCCGTTCGATATAATCGAGTTCACCTAGATTCGATAAGAACTTAGGGTGCTTTCATAAAGCACCAGGTTTTCCGGTACAGGGCCCCTTGTATGGTAATTATTACGAGTATTCCCCGCGTAATCTTATCACGTGTAAAGCACGTTAATATAGTGTTGTAGAAATCCCTGTAACGGCAAGGAATCGAAATGTCAACCGTACGGACAACACTGCCTCCGATAGTTAAAAGGACGTATCTAACTAAAAGTGAAAACGGAGAAATAAATATTTTAATGAATCAGTCAACAATCAACTCAGCCTATCGCAGTCCACTGCTGGACATGGCCTCTCCCAGACTGCGCCACAGCACCCTGTCCTCCGCCAAACGAAAAACGAAACAAACAAAACTACGAATGAATCGACGATGAATGAAACTGGAAATTAATTGCTGTTGATTGGGATATTAATTACTGGAGGAAGTTAGAAAAATATCAAAAATACAGGCAGATGCGCCTTTTTTTCTAATTCCGGCAATGTATGTAACTCAAATCTGGAAAAAATTTTAGATGCGTCTTTTTTCTTATCGGGGGCAGAACATGTATTTTGACGATCGAACAACGGCAACTTCGCGTTCATTTCGCGCGGTTTCGTTCATTGTCATCGTCATCTGCCTGCCTTTTCCCAACTATGCTGGGGTCGGTTTCCAGTCTAACCGGATGCAGCTGAGTACCAGTATTTTACATGGAGCGATTAACGTCTAAAACTGTTACAACACCTAATTCAGTGTTGTTATCTCAATATTTTAGTGCAATACAAAGCAATATATTCCATAATTTAATTTAGTAATATTGATAAATAAGTCAACGCAGCGGATATTTGACAAGTATTTGCGACGTTTCCAACTATCAGAATGCACACGCTTAAGGGGTGTTACACACTTTTGCCACCCAGCTGTGCCGAACCATGCCGACCCGAACAAACGTGTAGGACGCCTAACACTTAAGACATTCATATAAACCTAGATCTGATCTGGTTCAAGTAAATTATGTAAGACTAAATTGGGACCCTTTTACGGTGGAATTGTAATTGGACATCTAGTTGCTTGCTCTAGAAACCTCCGAAAAAGAGCACGCAGCTGTCCAATCTTTGATATAACTAATAATAATAATGTTTATTTCCAAAAACTTAGTACTACTTTATAATGGCAATGTGGCAAAAATGTCAATTAAGGTAAAGAGATTGGCGTCTGTAGCCGAACTAGGCATAGCCTGTATTTCAAAACTTTTAAATATTTTGGAATATATCAGAGTGGCAGTTCCCAAATTTTTTAGAAAGGTCGTATTCTAAACTAAATGCTGACCTTTAATTTACCTACATTTCTGACAACTTTTTGACATTGATTGTCGTGAGATGAGGTTGTAACTAGATTTTGAACGTTTTTAACTATGGTTTTTTTTTTAAAGCCTGTGTTGACTGCAGGGCAAAGGCCACTCTTCCCTTTTGTTCCTTGAAAACTTTCCTCTTTCTCCTTCTTAAAAATTGTGGGCCCATCCTTTAAGAAAGAGTCCAGCTCATCTCGCCATCTCTTCTGCGCCTGCCGCGTAGTCGTTTCCTGCTATTTGGGATACTTTTTGCGTATTGTTGCTTCGACATGCGACAGATGTGGCCAGCCCAGTTCCACTTTAGTCCGAGCTGTGCGGCCAGCGTCCGCTATTGATTAACTTTAATCATCACACTATCACACTAATATTACAAAGACGAAAGTTTGACAGTGTGTTTATATGTTTGTTACTTCTTCACGCTCAAACGGCTGGACCAATTTTGATAAAATTTTGTATGGAGGTAGCTGACACCCTGGATTAACATATAGGCTACTTTTTATCCCGATATTCCCACGGGATCGACATTAACGCGGGTGAAACCACAGGGCGCAGCTAGTATGACATAAATCTCATGCTTTATAGCCTGCGCAGACGGCGGATTTATGTCCGCGAACTTTTTTGTCCGCAAAGATAGAATGTATGGAAAGCCCAGCAGTCTACTTGTCCTTCGTGTGCGTTATAGCATAGATTTCCATACGTTCTATCGCTGCGGACAAAAAAGTCCGCGGACAAAAATCCGTCGTCTGCGCAGGCTATTATTGTGATTATTTACCTACGCCAGGATAGGCAGTAGTATCCTTCTGTCTGTCTGTTGTTCACATCGGATCTATCCACAACCAATCATCAAACTTTCGAGTTACTTCGGTCAGATCCCCTGAACCCCCCTCCACCACCCCCCTCGATCCCCTGCTAGATCTTCATCTGTTTTAATTTCTTTATTTCTCTAACGCTCTTTTGTTTAGGTAGGTACTGGTAGATTCTGTTATTATCGTTAACTTTACTTGAATTTATTACTTAGGTAGGTATAGAAACTACTTCTATTCTTTCTAACTCTTTAAATAAATAAATTGCGTTTCTTAGGACCACGGCCGTGTGACTACGCTAAAAAAGAATATTTGCTTTAATGAATACCATTACAAAATCTCTTAACACTTTGACAGCGGATCACGTACTAATTAATACTAATAATATAGGAATAAATAAAATGCTTGACTGTCAAAGTGTTAAAACTGTTGGTAAGTAATGGTTTATATAATTATTATAATCAATCAATCAATTATTATAAATGTAAGTCATTTTACGTGTTTGTCTGTGTGACCACTTAGTTTTTCTAAAGTACACAATCAATTTAAATGCGGTATTCCCCTCAATTAGAGAATACATACCTAAGGAAATTTCGATGATAAGTACATTCGTAAAATCAATAAGTAAGTAATAAAATATCAATAATAAAAAGTTTTGACGTATAACCTACCTTTTAATGCATGCTTATCTATAACGTAGCTCGTAGATATCTATTTTTTGTTTATTGCGCTTCTTTATCATATTCCCTGTAAATTAAGAGGTCTGGCTCCTGTGATACAGGAACTCCTAGTACAAGAGCCAGGGCTACACTGATGTTAGTGTCTTGAAGTGAAAATAAATAAATGATTATACAATTTATAACATTATTAACGCAAGACCTCATACACCCCAGTTAGAGTTTCGTGTATAAAGACCAAAACTCTTTCAAAGCTAATTATTATTTAAAAAAAATCTTGTTGACGTTAGCAGTACTTTATGCATTTAAAATTGAGTCTTATTGCCTTGAAATAAGATTTAGTTATCTTTGGCTCAATCGACGGCCTGTATGGCTAAATACATACCTACTTAATTTAAAAAAAAAACTATACTTATTTAAAGAAAAAAAAAGGAATAATCGATTCAGTAGTCAATTATAAACTAACTAGTTTCAGGACTTGCATATATTTTGTTATACGAGTAGGTACCTTGCATAATCATCCTAAAATCATCTACCTTGTACGATCATAGGTTCTAAGCGTTTTAATAGTTAATGCAAGATAAGTTGTCATTAGGTAATTGTCATAATGTGTTCTTAAAATAATTAGCAAGATGAGCGTGGGAACTGTTTATGTTATAAATTAGTCTGTTTTTATCGTTACATAATAATGATTATTATAATTCTTATCATTACATTTTTTGCTTACCATTGTTCTCTAGGAAACCTTTAAGAACATCGGGGAAAACGAAATCTTAAATAGGTACTTACCTAAATAACAGTTAATCTCCGGAACTACAGGTCGAATTTGAAAAATTCTATTTGCATTTGATAGCCCACTTCTTAAGAAAGATTTTAGGCTATTTATCATCACGCTACGATTCTTAGGAACCGAGCGAAAAGAAAAAATCTGGAAAGAACACGAAGTAATAGCGCGGGCGGGCGATGGAATGCGACGTGGTCGTTCGAGGGCCGAAATTTTACGCGGACAAAATCGCGGTAAAAAGTTAGGTGACAATAAATACGAGAGGGATTTCGACCAATCAAGGAAGTTTAGAAATGAGCTTAAGGCCAAAGTGTCGATTATTCCGATACCGGAATGTTACGTTTATAAATAATGCCTCTAAAAATATCACAAATAGCACCTATAGTTTGACGTCACGAGAATCAAAATAACTTTTTTACCCTCATCTGATGAAGTGGGTAATACCTAACTTGTTTTTTGTTTATTTTCGTTAGAAGTTGTTAACACGATCGCATTAGCAGAGTTATTCTTGAATAATGTAATTTTTTTTTGGAATAACCGAGGCTAATTCCTGGTAGCTATAGGCTGTAATCTATAGATACCAATAATAAAGCTGATGAGTTTTTTGTTCCAACTTTCAGTCGGATTAAAATAGTAGATTATACAACTAGTGCATAAAAGAAGCTATTTTACCCCGAGACGTTTATTGATAGGTAACTCGAGTGGTAAAATGGCTCGTTTATGCCCGAGTTTATACACTCTGCTTTTCACTGTTCAAAAATGTTGCAAAATTGAAGAAGAGAATAGCTAATTCCCGCCACGAAAGTTTATAAAAGTTTTTATTTCAAAATATGTCATTCAACTTGGGTACTTCATACTGCCAAGTCATATAAAAACGTTTTCAACATACTTGCTCGTAAAATGGCTCTTACTGCACAGCTTTTAGATCCATAATGCAGTGTATTACAAACGCGTGCTTTTTCTTTATGTTACGGTACTTGTGCTTTATTTCCACAGATAACTATTTAATTTACTAGTCGGAGGTCGGAGAAGTGCGTTTTTTTTTTAATCTCTTCAAAGAGACTTCATGCCAAAAAGAATCCGCGAGCCATATTTTACTTTTTTTTTAAATAGTCTGAATTGTCCTTGGTCCCAAGATGAACTAAAATTTATTTACCTTAAGATGAATGCGCAGTTGTAGCCCGCGAAATTAAATTTTTCTAACGTTTTTTGCAATTTTCAGGTCAGTGTCAGGTTGTATCTTGATCAAAATATGATTCGCGACTATAACAGATACGTATTTACAGAATTTTAATCATTAGAATCATTAAATACATCTTTCTAAGTTAGATTTGTTCCATAAGAACAAATCTCTTATGGAAAAGTTCTTAGGGAACAAATCTAACTTATATATATATATATATATTAATGATTCTAATGACTATAATTCTTTAAATACATATCTATTATATAAATATACATTTTGATCAAGATACAACCTGATACTGACCTGCGAATTGTAAAATACTTAAAAAAAAATAATTTTCGCGGTCTACCACTGCGCAATCACCTTAGGGTGCATCCACACCTCGAGTGGTCCGCGGTGGGCGCTGAAGCAGCTGGACCGGGAGCTCCTCCTGGAAGCCTCGATCGTGCAGACCTGGGTGTCATCACCGGACAGGCCTGCCAATATTGATGATGAGGCGAAGTGGTTCCGGGAGGCCATGTCCGAGATATGTGACGTGGCAATGCCCCGAGCCCGGTCAGGATGCGCCCGACGTCAGGTGTACTGGTGGTCGCCGGAGGTAGAGTCCCTACGCAAGGCGTGGCACACTAGGCACCGCAGGCTCCGCATCCGCCCTCCGTATGCGGAAGCCACGGAGGCGGAGCTGTACGAGGGGTACAGAGCGGCGAAGACCGCCCTCCAAGAGGCTGTCCAGCGGGCCAAGGATATGGCCCGTGAGGAGATGGTGGAGACTCTGAACAGAGATCCATGGGGGCGCCCTTACAAAATGGTGCGGAATAAACTTCGCACCTGGGCCCCCCCGTTGACGCGGGTCTCCGCCCCCAGCTGGTGGAGGAGGTGGTGAGCGCTCTGTTCCCCTCACCGCAGGAGTATACTCCCCCGCCTATGGCTCTGCCACTTGCGGTGCCCGAAGCGGACCACGCGGACGACGACGACGACATCCCTGAAGTGACCGGGGTAGATCTGAGAGTGGCGGTAGGTAGGCTGAGGGCCAAAAATACCGCCCCAGGACCTGACGGCTTGCCGGGTAAAGCCTGGGTCCTGGCCTCAAGGGCTCTCGGGCCTCGACTGGAGGCGTTCTTAAGCGCATGTATGGAGAGGGGCCAGTTCCCACTCCGTTGGAAAACGGGGAAGCTGGTCCTCGTTCAGAAGCCAGGGCGCCCTGCGGACTCTCCGTCCGCATACCGGCCCATAGTGCTGCTCGACGAGGTCGGCAAGCTCTTTGAGAGAGTGATTGCAGGCCGCCTCGTCGGGCACCTAGTAAGGACGGGGCCGGATCTTGCGGATAGCCAGCTTGGCTTCCGCAAGGGGCGCTCGACGGTGGACGCCATCATGCGCGTGAAAGCCCTCACGACGGGGGACGCGGTGACCCGGGGTGGGGTAGTCGTGGCGGTGTCACTCGACATCGCCAACGCGTTTAACACCCTGCCCTGGAGCTGTATTGGGGAGGCACTCCCGTATCACCGGGTGTCGACCTACCTCCGTCGAGTAGTTGGGGCGTATCTGACGGACAGAGCCGTCATCTACCCCGGTCGCAACGGGGAGTGGAACCGGCGAGAGATGTCGTGCGGTGTCCCACAGGGATCGGTTCTGGGGCCGCTCCTGTGAGACATCGGTTACGACTGGGTGCTGCGGGCCGACCTCCCTGATGGCGTCAGCGTGGTTTGCTACGCTGACGACACGCTGGTCTTGGCGCAAGGGAGGTCGCATCAGGCGGCTGCCGACGCGATGACACGCGGGGTTGCGATAGTCGTGGAAAGAATCCGGCGGTTGGGTCTCGAGGTGGCATTGCACAAGTCCGAGGCCATGTCTTTCCATGGGCCTCGGAACGGGCCACCATCGGGATCCCAACTAACGGTGGGAGGGGTTCACATCGGCGTCGAGGCAACGATGAGATACCTGGGTCTCGTCCTCGACAGCCGGTGGAACTTCGTCGAACACTTCCGACGTTTGGCCCCCTCAAGCGGCTCCTGCCCAACCTGGGGGGGCCAAACACCTCCTGCCGGAGGCTTTACGCGGGGGTCGTGCGGTCCATGGCCCTATACGGGGCCCCGGTGTGGGCGCGTTCTCTGCGGCGGCGAGCCGCCCACTATCTGAACGCGCCCCAAAAGGTGGTAGCCGTGAGGCTGATCCGGAGGTACCGCACGATCTCGGGCGAGGCGGCAAGCCTCCTTGCTGGACTGCCGCCATGGGATCTGGAGGCGATAGTCCTCGCGCGCCTGTATGAGTGGCGCGCGGAGGCACTGAGCCGGGGGGAAACTCCGCTTCCGCGGCAAATCGCGGCGGAGCGAACAGACCTCTGGCGCGATCTCAAGGTGGCATGGAAGGAGCGACTTTCGCAACCCAGCGCAGGGCACGCCACGATAGTGGCCATAAGACCCCTCTTTGAGGAGTGGCTAGAGAGGCGTCACGGCGTCCTCACCTATCGCCTGACGCAGGTCCTCACCGGACACGGATGTTTTGGGAGGTTCCTGCACATCATCAGGCGGGAGGAGACGCCCGGGTGTCACCACTGCGAGGATCGCCCAGAGGACACGGTGGAGCATACGGTGGAGGTCTGCCCCGCATGGGCGGAGCACCGCCGTGCCCTCGTAGAGGCGATCGACAGCGGCGGCGACCTCTCGCGTCCGGCCCTGGTTCAAGCAATGGTCCGGGGCGAGAGGGAGTGGGAGGTGGTCACCTCCTTCTGCGAAGCAGTCATGCTAGCGAAGGAGGTGGCGGAACGGCTGAGGGAGAGAGCCTCACACCCCAGCCGCCGCGGGAGACGCTCCGGGCGTCGGGAGCCGCGTGACGACTCCCGGCCACCGTAGGCGCGGGCCTGCGGACGGAGAGTAATGGGTAGCTCACCGTCCGATCAGGACCAGGCCCGTGCCGGACGGCGCGTACGTGTTCCACGCGCGCCTCAAAGAGATGTCAGCATAAAGGAAGGGGCCTGCCAGGGCCGAAGCCTGCCGGGGGTGCGGGATTGTCCGAAAGGTTTACCGCTACCCTGGAACATAAAGGGCTAAGGAAGGAACACGGATGGGTTTTAGTCAGTAAGAGTCTGACACTCCCTTCGCTCCAACCAGAGCGGGAGGGGTCATTTGATGATTTCCCATCCATAAAAAAAAAAAAGGGTGCATCCACACATAGCGAGGCATGTGCCGCAAATGATTTTTTTATATGTACGGTTGCCTCAGGCTGAGGCATCTAACATACAAAAAAAAAGCACTTGCGGCGCATGCCTCGCTCTGTCTGGATGCACCTTACAATTTTCCGTCGTCCCTCCCGTAACCAAACGGGAAAGACCACTGGTGTTCTATTATTGCGGATTCTCACTGAATTAATGTATATTTCTCTATGCCAATAGTACTTTCTAATTCCATACTAACTTAACTACAATTTGACATACGACAACACTACGATCAGTCTAAACATTATTTTGTGTTTATTATATTTTTTCTATAGGCTGTTTATCGGTTTTGTATGTGCCTTTAGGAATGACCATTACTTACTCTATGGGTAAACCTGCGCGCGCACGCCAGCGCGGCGCGCGGAATGACAAACCCAGCCCGCCATGCCATTATCCATACAAGTTAATATTTAACAATACAAGTCTGTTTTTTTCCTCACAAGTGTGTTGAAAAACGTCGTATGATACGCGTGTGCATTGATAATTAAACTCTCGGCTACCTTATCGCGCTCGCCTACGGCTCGCGCGAATAATACCGCCTCGAGTTTAATGATCAACATAGCACACATGTATCATAATGTACTATTCTTTGCGTTTATAAATAATAAATGACAACTATTATATTTGGTTTTATAAAATTAAACGATAGAAAACATGGAAGTGATATAAATTAAAACAAATGAATACTTTAATCTGCGACGTTTTATTGTGCATGTGGCTGTTGACCCTGATCTTAGTATTAGAAACGAAAAAAAAAACTTTAAGCACTAGAGCATAAAAAGCGACTTTATGTTACCTATGCACAACATAAAGACGAACTTTTAGAGCATGAGAAGTGAAAAATATATTTTTGCATTTCATTGCCCATTTCTTGAGGAAGGCTGTAGGCTATTTAACATCACGCTAGGGCACTTAGGAACCGAGAAATAAAAAATGTCAGAAAGAACGCTCAGCGCAAACGAACTAATAGCACAGGCAGGCGATGCAATGCAATGTGACGTGGTGGGTCGACGAAAGAAGAAGTTCCACACGGAAGAAGTCGCGAGCAGAAGCTAGTGATTCATCTGACTTATTTTAATAAACACAGCTCACAGAAGGCATGTACAAGTATATAACTCATACAAAAACTGGAAGTTAGATATCGTAAAACCCAATATAAAAACCGGTTTTTGCCAATATAAAAATAGATATGTCGATCACAAGTTATATTTTTTACTGCCTGGCTATATACTTGAAGTACCTACTCTGGGCCCTAATTCACTATACCTAATTATTATGACCACTTCACGATTCCTTACTTCAATACCACGTCAATTCCTTAGTTAACCTTGGTTAATCACGACATCGACATCTGTTATTAACGTATTCTCTATGACAATGGCGTGGTTTGAACTGTCAAAATACATATTGTCCGTATTACGGTTGACATTTCGACGATATTCACGTGGTTTTCACGTGGTAAGATTCGCGGGGACACAGAATTGGGGCCCAGAGTGAACTGATCAATATTTCTGATGAATTAATTAATTTCTAATTATTATTATTATTTATGTTTAAATTGTTTATAATAATTAAGTGGGCATCTTCCTTTCTGTCAAGCTCCGCTAATGAGACACATTTGATTTTCTATTGACCGCGCGGATCTTGACCGGTTAGCCCGTAGGATACCCTGTGTGACGAATCACCACGCTAAATAATCTCAGTAGGCATTCACTAACTCGCAAAGCTAAAACAATAAATAAAATGATATATCTAGCATTCGCTTAAAATAGATCAATCGACAATTTAAATTCTTTGGAGGTAAACTACGTTAAAATAATAGTGAATTAAAACATATTGAATAACATATTATGAACAACTTTTTAATAATTTCAAACTGACACACTTATCGAGAAGTGATTAGAGCTCTGATATAAAAGTTATGTTTGAAAATTAGCATAATAATCAGCGTATACTGCTGTCAGCCTTCAAAGCGGTTCATCTTTATTTCTTAAACAACACTTACTACTTCTTCTTACTTTTTTAGAACATAATGCTATTATATCCGTGCACGATGCTGCCCTGACCTTGCTTAAGACATGTAGACTTGACCTCGGAGCTTACTATATGTTCTAAATCTGTTGAAAGCTGTCTGTATGGTACTTAATCTTGTAAAGAATCCCATAAGAGGAATTGAAAGGACACTTCCCATTGATCGCAAAAACTGTGATCCCGGAAACGTTAAGCGATATAATTAATTAATTATAGCAAGCATAGTCAGCCTATAATATTACACCTCCTCTCGGTGAAAAGGAATGGGCTGTAACCAAAGAGAATATAATCCTTTGGCTGTAACCCATTACGCGGGCTCAGATGCGGGTTAGTAGATGTCATTGTCATATGTCTTTGAATGTTTGGTTCTAAGATTAGGACATGCCGGTTATCTCACGATGTTTTCCTTCACCGTTTTGAGAGCAGTGGTGATAGAGTAATTTGTAAAGCGCCTGTCTGGGTTCGAACGAACCTACGATCTACAGCTCGTAAGTCACGGCGCTCATCATTGCTCACATTATATTATATTATAGCAAAGCCGATTATAAATAAGAATAATTTCAACAAAGAAACCAAAAACGTTAAACATATAGAATTAGAATACATTAAGAGCCTATACTACCTCAGCTAAAATTCACTCTCTATCTCGCTCATACGATACTGCTCGCTGACTGAGTGAGAGCGAGACAGAGTGCGGTGCTGGGCGGCAGGCAGCGCCAATAGTTTAGGTATTTGCTTTTTACAGTGAAAATAATGGTAATTATACAAAAGTAAATAACATAAGACCTGCTTTAAAGTAAGTTCAGTTAGTATGCAAAGTTTCATGATCTAATTTGAAGTATTTTTGAATACCAGCGGTTTATTGTGCGGGTTAGAGGTAACTTTGGATTTATTTTCTATCTAGAAAATTTTATGGAATCGTGTTTTCGTCTAAAATCAAAATCAAAAAATCAAAAGTCATTTATTCAAACTAGGCTGAGAATCAGCACTTTTCGAACGTCAAAATTACAAAAGACAGTCCCCCAAAACGCCCGCCCTTCGCCACTTCCTAGTGCTTTCGCTGGGGAGAAGAAGTGGCGGAACAAACTCCCCAGCAGCACAGCTGTCTGTTCAGTTAGAAAATAATTAATTTTATACAATACTATGTATGCAAAGTAATTAACATTACAGGACACAGAACCTTAAATTAAATTATTTGCCATAGGTTAACTAGCCACGCCAATATACCAACAAATACAATAAATACTATACGTACTCAAGCACAAAAAAAAAAAAATTGAAAATATAACCAAAAAAAAAACTTACTGACCAAATAAAAGCCTCCAGGTAAGTATAAAGGGCGTGACAGCTTACATATGTATGCAATGCTGGGTTCTGTTTACATAGCTGTCACTTGAAGTCACAAATGATAAACTAGGACCATCGAAGTAAAATAAATAAACAAGTTATTACTACTAATAACAACAATAAAACCATGGTCAGCAAGACGACCAGTCACCACAAGCAGCACCCGTTCACGAGCATAACGCAAAGATCAGCCATTACCTCCCTCGCCATATTTGAGGGAAGGAGGCAACCCGACCCCCGACGCTACCGCAAGCAATGACATCTAAGGGAGCATGACGAACTTGCTGCCGGTTGCTCAAGCAAGAATAATAATATGATCATTCGTAGAGGTCGCTAGCTAACCACATATTGCAATCAACTCATTAAAAGACATTGAAATGAGTAGATTATGTCAATAATAACTTACAATAAAATTAAACCGAATTGACTAAAACTCTCAACTAAAAAAAACAAAAAAAAATAAAAATAAAATAAAAACAATTATATAAACTCATATAACCTGTCAGTAAGCTAATTCTGGAGAAAGAACATAATAATTGTCTTGAGTTAATCAGGGCGACCAACTATTCTTATCGTTTAAGTAGTCGTTGATGGAATAGTATGCTTTTGAACAAAGGTTGGATTTTACTTGAGCTTTAAATCTATTAAAAGGCAAATCTAGCAAGGAAGAAGGTAGCTTGTTATAAAAGGTAATACCAAGCCCAACAAATGAGTTATGAACCTTATGAAGCCGGTGAAAGGGAGCACGTAGTTTGTCCTTATTTCTAGTGTTAACATTGTGAGTATCACTGTTTTTAGTGTACAAGTGTATATTTTGCCTAACATATAAGATGTTGGCAAAGATGAACTGTGATGCAACCGTGAGAATACCAATATCTTTAAAAAAATCTCTTAGAGAAAATCTGGCGCCTAGCTGGTAAATCGCTCGAACAGCTCGTTTTTGCAGGACAAATATATTTTGTATATCAGCGGCTTTGCCCCACAGCAGAATACCGTAGGACATAACGCTGTGAAAATAACTAAAATAGACTAAACGAGCTGTATCAACGTCAGTGTATTGTCTTACTTTCCTGACGGCATAGGCAGCCGAACTGAGCCTTCCTGCTAGGCTTGATATATGTGGTCCCCACTGAAGTTTGGCATCTACTGTTATTCCCAGAAAAACTGCCGAGCCCACTGTTTCAAGCACCACTTTATCTAAGACGATGTTGGGTCCTAGATTTCTAACATTTGGTAAGGCAAACTTTACACATTTCGTTTTCTTGGCATTGAGAACTAGGTTATTTGACGTAAACCAATCCGTAACTATTGATAGTGCACTGTTTACGTCGTCAAAATCTTGTCTATTCCTGTCAACTTTAAAAATAAGAGATGTATCGTCTGCAAACAGTACAACGTCACAGATGCCCTTTAAATGGAATGGTAAATCATTGATATATACTAAGAACAAGAATGGACCCAGTATTGAGCCTTGTGGTACACCTAACTGAACTGGTAGCCCGGAAGATTTTACACCATTAACATCTACACATTGGAACCTATTATGTAAATAAGAATTTATTACGTTGAGAGCTTCGTTTTGGACACCGTAATGACGTAGTTTACGTAAAAGCGTGTCATGGTGCACGCAATCAAAGGCTTTGGAGAGATCACAGAAAACTCCAATAGCATTTTGAGATTTCTCCCATGCATTAAATATGTGTTTCAGCAAAGCAACACCCGCATCTGTGGTTGAACGACCTTTTGTAAAGCCATATTGTTCATTATGAAGGAGGCTATTTAAATTAAAATGTCTTAGCAACTGCTTGAGTATTAATTTTTCAAATATTTTGCTAAATGCAGGTAAGATAGAAATAGGCCTAAAATTGCCAACGTCATTTTTATTACCTGATTTAAATAACGGTATGACTTTACTACTCTTCATGAGGTCAGGAAAAGTTCCTAAATCAACACATTTATTAAAAGTAACAGCTAAATAGGGGGCTACGATGTCTATTATATTACTTAAAAGTTTAACGGAGATGCCCCAATAATCACCGGTGTTTTTAGACTTAAGTGTGTTAAAAACATTAACTACATCACGCGGGGTTACATGTTCGAAGCTAAATAAGCGACTACATTTAGGTACACTACTATGCAAAAGGTTTTCAGCTTTAGACGGGGACGAATTTAAGGAGCGAGTCGTAGTTATAGGTATGTTGGCAAAAAACTCATTAAATGCCTCAGCTACGTCAGCTGCTTTACTAACTAATTTGTTGTCGACCATAATCTCAAGTTGTTTTTCTTGTTTAACTGATTTACCAGTTTCATTTTTAATAATTTTCCAAGTGGTTTTTACTTTATTATTAGAATTTTTAATTGTTTCGCTTAAAAATTTTGATTTAGCAAAAGCACTAATCTTTTTGAATAATTTTGAATAATTTTTTACGTACTCTAGGAAAGCAGTATCAAACCTGTATTTTTTCAAACCATATAACTCGTAAAGTTTCGCTCTACTTTTATAAATACCTGGAGTAGCCCATTGGTTAAAGCCAACAGAGGATCCATTGATGTTAATGGTTTTGGTCTTAAAAGTAGATTGGTACTCTTTTTGCACAACATCAAAAAGGGCACCATAAATTTCATTAGGATTCTCATGTTCTACTATAGATGGTGTAATTTTATGAGATATATTATTTTTAAACATTTTGCAACGACTAGCTGTATAAGGCCTGCATTCAAGTTTATGCGGTTTTTTATTCAATGGCATGGGGAAGCTAGCTAATAGACCACAGTGGTCGGACGTTAAGTCGGTTAACACTAATTTATTTTGGGCATCACAATCACTAAATATATTATCAAGACAAGTTGACGAAGATGCCGTGATCCTAGTAGGTTCAAAAAACAAATTAATTAAATTATAAGACCTAAACAAATTGAGAAGTCTAATACTTAATGGAGTAACATCTAAAATATTAATATTGAAATCTCCACATAAAATAATAATTTTGTTATTTGATTTCAACCTATTGAGAGAATCCTCCATGACTGATTCAAAACTAATAAAATCCCCAGAGGGGGGTCGATAAACGCAAATTATAACATATCGCTCAAGTTCAACACAAGACAACTCTATAGTGCGCTCGATTGAAAGATTAACTAAATCTAAACGTTGTTTACATTTCAACTTGTTTGAAACAAGAACTAAAGAGCCACCGCGAATAGCACTTTTTCTCACAAATGCACTCTGTACGGTAAAGTTATCATCATTGATAAACACTACTTCATGTTCTTTCAACCAGTGTTCAGTCAAACATAACACCTGAACATCATAGTTCTCCATAAATAAACTTAATTCTAGTTCTTTGCCGGACAGACCCTGCATATTTTGATGTACAACATTCAACATATGCGGCTGACCCGTTGTCGCACCTAATAGTTTAAACTACAAGGCGTATCAAAAGCAGTGTTAGTACCACTACTAACAGTAATCGATGGTACACTACAAGTACCAGAGTCACTGGGTATATTATATGCTAAAAGATTAGCAATTTGTCTCCTACAACTAGGTGGCAAATACATAGTATAATTTGTCAGTTTGTAATCAGTAATGAATTGATTACAATCAAAATATAAAATAGTGTCATTATGACGACAAGTCCTATTATAAATGAACATATTTAAATTATATATATGCCTATTTTGCTCATGAGATAAATAACAGGAATAAGGCAAGGCACAAAAAATAAATTTACAATTATTGGTCTCATTAAGATGTAACATCAAATGGACACATTCAATTATGTCCTTTTTTCTAACATTTAAACTATCCCCATATAATAATATAACAGTTGAACTAGGGTTTATTTTTGTCAATCTGATATTACTAATTAATTGGCTAATACTGGCACCGGGTAAACAATTATTAATTACATATTGTTGCGAACACTGATTAAATAACCTACCAAAACCTTGACCAAATTTGTCAGAAAATACATAAGTAGTGTTAATCAAAATACTATTACTATGATCATCAATACAGCTACCTACTGGCGGAGCCGGTGTGGGTGTGGGTGTAATAGGTTGAGGCTGCGATCCCTGGGAACAGGTACAGCTAAAAGAGAGGTTGTTTGTCAGAGACTCATACCTCTCCGCATTATACTTGACCAGGTCCGCCAGCTCATTAGCCTCCTGCATGCGCTTACTCAGGTCTTGTTGAGAAGCCTCATATTTACTAAAGATTTCCTTTAGAGCATATTCCCTAACAAGCAATTCATCCTGTAGGTGCTGAGTGTCTGTGTCATACATCTAACATAAGACTTAGCATTAATCCTCAACTTTACCACATATTTATTTCAAAATTAATGGTGCAGTATTTTCGACATAACGGAGGATCACGCTAAGCCATTTGAGGTAGTATAGGCTCTTAAGAACAAAACGAAAGTATCAGAGGTTCCTCTTCTAGGAATAAATGCATTCGGAGATGATTAGGGCAATGTAAAGCGGGACTACACTATCTTAAATATTTGCTAGGAACAAAATACATATAATGAACCTTAGTTTTTTTTTGTTGCGCGGTTGATATCCTCATGGACTTCCTCCTTCGTGGGGGTGACAGAGGGGCATGCCGGACTCTTACCGGCTAAAACCACCGCGGTGTTTCACCTCTGCCCAAATTCTAAAATACCTAGTCGATCCGTTGGAGTATTCCTCGAAACGCACCAACTTTGAAACGCACTAATAGTATTCCTCGAAAAATAGCTAATGGTACAAACCTCACCTTATTCGGGTCCGACCTTATTTCGATGCGGCAGTATTTGTTGAACAACAAAACCGACCGAAAGCAATTACTACACATATCCTGCTTTCATTGTCAAACTACATTCGACATCTACCGTCGCTGAATCATGTTTGGGGCAGTCGACACAGTTCGAGCTACGCCGAGCGACTTTTTCCCGCGGACATAAATTATATTTGTCCAGCTGTGCCGTATTATGACACCCCAAACAAGTGTTTAGTAAACTTTATCACACAAGTGATTGAAAACCTAAACAATAATAAACAAATGAATGTTTCTCACGAAAGATAAAACACGATTGAATTTTGTTTTGAAAATATCATAAAGAGTTGCATTGAAAACATGCATTTTCTAAAGTCCAAATCATCATCTGTTGGGGTCGGCTTTTTCTAACTGAATACCAGTATTTTTAAATGGTGCGGATGCCTATCTGACCTCCACAACCCACCTACTGATAACGATTCCTTGGTAAGACTGGTTGTCACACTTACGGGCTTCCGACCACCAGTAACGACTGTCATAGATAAGTCCCAACAAGAATCAATTATTACGTCACATGTGTCAAAGTATTGACTGATCACAAAAAATAAAGCGTTGTGTGTAATGTTGGTGCATTAGCACTCGCTGGCTTGATTAGCATCGATTTGAGCCAATATTTGTGACGCTGTGTACAAATATTGTTGCATGTAGTTGGCTGTGCGAAGCGATTATCATCACCTTTTTTTTAATTTTAACTATATTCTCGAATATACAGGCTGGCAGGGACATCGATGCGCAACCTGTTACCATGGATTCAATAAATGATTCTGAAATCCCATTGAAACGCCTTGAAATTTTTCGTCGGTTCTAAAAAAAATCTGCTGTTTCATAGAAAAGTGTATTGCCTACGCGATCAAAATGTATGGAATAGCAAAATGTCTACGCTATAAAACTAAACCATTTTTGTTTGTCTTAATTTGCCATTGGTAGTTGACGTCTTTTTGAATGTGTAACACAACACACGCATGATTTTTCCATCATAATCAACAAACACTTTAATAAATATTTAAATAAAAATATTACACACGAGTATTTGCATAGCTTGTGAATTTATTCGAATGGTGATTCACTTTGCGCAAAGTATATTTTGCACACACTTCGTTTGTTTTCACTGTATACACAATTTTTGCTTGAACACGGCTGTCTTTCGTTTGTTATCATTCATTTGGGTAATTGGAAAATAATGCAATAACGTTAACAGTCAAATTAAAAGTTAAAATACTACAAATTATTTCACCATCGTCATTATCGCTTTCTATCTGCCCCCTGTTAAGTAAAAAAGTAATTGCCGCGAGAGAATAATCACCAGGCTTGGCAAAAGAATTTGGAAACAGAGGACGATATGCTACCCATCCTGTTATAAGGGATGCTTACTCTTTAGGTACGGGACTCATAATTAGCCTTGAATACCTAATAGTTAAAATGACCCTAAGAGAAGGGATAGTAACCGAAGAAGGGATCGTCTGCTTAGTAAGAACTGTTATTTATTTATTGCACAATATACGTGTGTGTGTGTGTATGTATTTGTATTAAAATCTATAATGAACAATACTTTCATTCCATTCATTCAGCCGAAGGACGTCCATTGCTGGACATAGGCCCCAAGCACTGCCAATGCGACCGGTTCCGTGCATCTAGCGGATTCCTGTGGCCTTCACAAGGTCATCGGTCTACCTCCCACAAAATGAACCGATGACCTTCCAAATACTTTCAATGCAGAGTTAAAATGATCACCACCGAATCAGTTGCTCCATGTCCAAATTTCTCGCCTTAATTAGCTAAGACGGGGTCAAGGTCACCAACTCGTCTGTTTTCGAGAACTAGGCATCCACTACGACTACGACACGTCTTGAATATCAAGGTCGTGGCTCTTAATCAATTGTGAAAAATTTCGTCATCGTCCAATTTTGTTCGATGCTAATTATAGCATAAAATAACCATTATAGGCGAAATTATTTGCATATTGTAAAATTAGTAGATGGTAATAATGAACAGAACTATGAACTACGAAGCGGCTTGTATCCAAAACTCAATCTC